>VDFB02271358.1:564438892-564961795 GCA_007258455.2 Sequoia sempervirens
TGATGCTAATGGCTGATCCACTGGTGTAGCCCCGCTCGTCTGTCCAATCTGTATGTAATGAGGTTGTGTGGGTGTGCACTGTCTAATGGTACCCATCAACTGAGACATCATGTCCATCATATTATTATGCCTCCGTCTAAACTCCTCATCTGTAATATCACCCTCTGCATGTGCCTTCCCTGGATCTCTGCGATTCTCTGAGGAAGTCTCACGTTCTGCCATTAGGGTTGCAACACTGTTTTCGCTGCCGTCAGAACTGGATCTGTGAATACCAAGTACTCCTGATATGGTCTGACCTTCAGGGATAGGTGGACCTGTCCAATCCTCGTCTTTGCCTGTCCCTACACCTTTAATGTAGTGAATGGTATCTCTGTTCATGAAAAAGCACTAAAAAGCACACTGTATTCTGAAAAAGCACTGAAAAAGCACTGAAAAAGCACAGGATGGCAGGAGATCTGTGCTCTGATACCATTGTCAGAACCCTGATGGTTCTCAATTCAAAACCCTAACTGATATTTTGTTGTTTTTGCAATTTTTGGTTTTTTATGTTTTTTGAAGATTTTCAGACAAATTCTAAAAGCTGCGATTTTCTCAATAAATGCTAATAAATTCAAATAATTTCTAAATCTTCTCAGAATAAGCTCAAATATGCCAGAGAACATGGGTGCACTATTTCATTATTTTTATAGAGCTTTTACAAAGATGAAAAAGTGATAAATGAACAAGAAATGAATTAATTCCTAAAGAACCTGGTGGCGGCTGCTGTAATAAAGAATGGTACGGCCAGAATAAATGAAGGAAACTTCCAGCTCGAATCTCAAGGCAAAGACTCCAGTAAACCAAGCGCCCCAATGTCCAATCACCAGTAACAGATAAATGAAGGCGTTTCTTCAGGAGATAGATAAGTACGGCCTGAAAGGTACAATTTGTACGGCCAGAGCAGCAACACAATAAATATGGTACGGCCCTTGAAAAGTGTGCCAGAACTTAGTAAAATTGCCTCTGTAAAGTCGCCTCAATAGACAGATGGAAAACCTCTGATAATCCCTGGATAATTCAATCAATGTGCCCAATCTGTGATCCCTGTGTGAAATCACCAAGTGCAAGCTTCAACTGGTATTTCACAGCCTCAGTCTGCCTGATCTCTGAAGAGTTTTCGTTCTCCAGAAACGTTCGTCTGCCAGAAACCCGAGGGTTTGCAAACTCCAATGCTCAGAGCAATAAAGACAAAATTGAATAATAATATCAGAATAGTTCGATTTTGCCTTGAGAAGGTATATATTGCTCTTGAAGAAATTCGACCCAATCACCTTTTTAATAAATCATTTAAATAAATGATTTAATTTGCACTTTTAAACTTAGGAGAAAACATTAATTATTGGCGTCCCTCTTTTAATGAATATAAAATACTCATTAAGTCAACATTTAATAATTTATTATAAAGTATAATAAATACTTTATAATTAAGCCAAATAATTAAATATTTAAATATTTCAATAAAGTGACTTTAATATAAAGTCAAATTATTAAATATTTAATAATTCATTAAATACTCCTTATTTCTCCGTCTGATCATCAAACTGCTGAACGGGGTCGATTCTGAGCTGAATGGTTGAACCAGGTGCCCTGCCCGAAATAGCAGCTTCCGCCTGACCTAACTTTCTAAAAATAGAAAGTTCCTGAAAATGCTCACTGGAAGATTCTGCGAAGGCCCAACCTAACACAACTGCAAAACTGGAGCTACCAAACACTGAGCAACTGCCCCAGATGATCCCCTGCACACTCCTGTCAGCTTACGAGGATCGAAATGATAGGCTAACCTTGTCACCAGCTGCGCTGACTAGGATGGGGACATGACACCTACCTCCATTACGCCCAACTGAGCATTCTCTAACATGCACTTCGTTGATTCAGGCTCAAGAGTAAGCTTACCAGCCTTTCTTTCACATCCTTGAAATGCACCAAAGATCTTTGTGAATTCGTAGGCATAATCCCGATCTTCAATCCAGCATAGATACTCTGATTTCATAATCACTAAGGAGTCTTTAATAAATTGCAGATTAAAGAGAGTGACTCCATCCCAAACTCCTTCTTGTCTCTCTTCAATCGGACTATGTGAGTGGTCAAATCTGAATAAGGCATGCACCTCATCCTCAATGGACAACATGAATTGACTTTTCCACTCACAAATGTGCAAGGGTGGTGAACTGCTGATAGGCTGCATTTCAAAATCAGAACTTTGTTTCTTGTCTTTGCTGCCCCCATTATTGCTCCAAGATTCTTGTCTTTCCCCACCCACCAACTGAAAATGCTCAAGGTCATGAAGAGGGTCAAATCCTACCAATTCTTCGGCCCTGTGTTTACAATCAGCTACATAAAGAGGAAAATATGATTTGAATTTGAGAACTTTTTTAAACTCTTCATCAGCAAATACCCCGTGGTCTTCTAGCTCTATTTCTCCTTCACTGTGTCCTTGATTATTTGTTAAAGAAGCCCCCAACTTGATCAATGAGTCATTATTGATTCCAGACCTGAAAGTTTTAGCAGCAACAAACTTTTCTTTAGTGGCTGCAACCAAATTAAAACAGTCTGTTGTACCCAAAACCAAAATTTTTGCTTCATCAAGGCATTTTGTTTAAAATAGTCTAAACCTTGCTAAAATGATGTCAAGTACAGTTTTTGGGCAATATCAAGCATGGAGTTTTGTCAGTAGTTTGTCTGTCAAAGGCACCATCCATTGATCAGAACCTACATCAGAGGCTCAGAATGGAGCATTTCATGATGAAGAAGCGTTTCACGACAACAACTATGCTTTCGCATGATCATTTCAGTGGTCAAGACGGAGTTTTTAGTGATTAAATTATGAAGATTTCTTAGAGAAAAGCAAGAAAGCGCACCTGTAGCCTAGGGGCGCCCTTCTTTTTGAAGGCCTAAATTCTGTGATAAGTGCTCATAACTACAGTCAATCTCTTCAGAATTGGTCTGCCTATCCGATGAGCTATCCTGCGAGGCTATCCGAGACTCGTAACTCCGACAATTGGCGACAGAAGTTGAAGATTCCAAAGTTCCAGGTTGCAGAAGCTTGTCCTTTTCCAGTTTTTAGCGCGCCTGTAGCTTGAGGGCACCCTTCTTAAAGGGGTGTTGGATCTTGGTATTTCTGGTGAATGATGCAGTCAATCTCTTCGTGACTAGTTTGCTTATCCGACGAGCTATCAAACGCAGTCATTCGAGTCCCAGAGCTCTGGCAGTCGACGTCTGAAGATGAGCTTATAATAGAGTTTTCACATCCTTGAGCTTCTTCGTTGCGTTTCTAGTGCAACTGTAGCTCAGGGGCGCTTTTCAAAATGACCCTTGAGATGATCCAGTTTGCTGATGAGGTCTTCCTAACATCAGTACTACTCTAGTTCAGCTTCGCATTGCACCAAGTTGCCTGTTAATCCGACATTCTGAAAGATCGTGGCAGAGATTCTGCCAGGCATGTAAATAAGCGGGCGGACTGGCATAAAATTTTCATTGTATTTCTGTAGGCCAGGGGCGCTTAGCCTTTAGGCTTGTCAGGTGAAGTTGTTCGTGTTCAAAGTCTTCATGACACTTGAGCGTAATTACTCCAGCTATCCAACGAGCCTAGCCGTCAGCCTTCGGGATTTGGCAAACGCTCGTACGTGCGAGGTCTTTGTAAAATGCTGAAAAGTGAAGACATCCGGAAAATGGCTAAGTATGGAGCGTATATTTTAAATAAAAAACGCACTTGTATTTTTGAGGTCTTAGAAGCAGTTTTCTTGCTTCGTCATCTCCAGAGATATTTCTTCTCAATGCTCCTAGCTATGTAGAGAGACAGCTACGCATGAATTGGGGCATTCCAGCTCTCGGTATCGGAGGACAAAGTAGGGTACTTGGATGAAAGTTCAACTTTGGTCAAAATGGTGTCAGTGCAACTGTAGCTCAGGGGCGCTTTTACTTTTCAGGCCCTTAATGCACTTTTCAGATGCCGTGTGTATATCCGTTGGATGCAGAATGCTTCTAGTTACGCAGTAAGCTCGGTTGCCTGTTAGCAGGGTTCACCATTTGCCGTCAGCAACTGTTTGAAGTGTCAGACGGCAGTTTAGGAAAATGGTTAAGTCTGGCACCTGTAAATGAATTTAATCAAGGGCGCCTAATTTTTTGAGGTGTTAAATGATGGATTTTGCAGTGATGACTCCCAGCAGACATTTCCTCCTTGCTCTGCAGGCTTCATGATGAATATCTCAGTTCAGTCTTAGCATCACCCGGTCACTCAGAAATCAGTGTTGAAGTTGGCCAGTTGTAACTTTGTAGTTAGCTACAAAATAGGAAGTTAATAAAAAGTGCAATATCTTGAGCAAATGGACGCCTATGAGGTCGAATGAACACTTTTTGGAATCGGTGAGGTTCGCCGGTGAATCCTAAAGCTTCATTCGGTTTGTCAACTGAAGTTTAATAACATTTAATATTTATTCTTGCATTTTTAGCATTAAATGGTGATTTTCTAAAGTTGGCGCCCTCTTTGTGCTAAGATTTCAAATTGCATGATAATTATTATTTTATTATTTATTTTCAAACTTCGACTCAGTGGCAATACAACTGAAAAGGGTCCAATCAGAAGCCTTCTATTTTGGTTAAGTTTTAAATCTTGCAGTAAACAAGATGGTGCGAATTTGCCTTATTTAAACATGGCGCCATCATTATTCATTCTCACAACTTCAAGGAAATTCGTAGTTTCTCAAGACAAAGGCGAATTTTCAGAGCAAAGGCGAATTCTTCATCAGCAGTCAAGGGCGATTTCATCAAACACTTCTTTTTGCAGGTTAAAGTTCACATTCATCAGCAAATTTGAAGAACAGGGGTGATTTTCACAGAAGAAAGAGCATATAAAAAACGTCGTTTTCTTCCTTGATTCTCAAATTTCTCTCAAAATCCAATTCGCATGTTCCTGAAATTGGCAAATTTGACAAGTCTGAACATCTGGATCATTTCTATATAACTTCCTCGAATTAAAATCGTGCGTTTGATTTTTAGGAATTTTTAACTTTAGAACATTCGTTCTCGAGTTTCTAATTTTCTCAACTGAAAACTCTTTGCATGGTCGAGTAGAAGTTAGATTTTCGCATTTCTGACGTTCGGGTTGTCTTAGAATCTTTTTCTGGACAAAACCCATATCTCGATTTTTCGCCAAAAAATAATTCTTCAAAAGGCTATTTTAGCCTCAAGCAGTTATTTTTAGCTTTCCAGAAATCTTGTCAAAATATAGCCGTGTTCACAGTCAACAGGCGAGTTTTTCAGAGTGCAGTTCACGTAGACTGAATTTAAGACCAAATCGGTCTTAATTCGCGATTTCATCAGAAAAGTTGAGACCGATTTGTATCAAGTGCTTTCAGAGGGTTGACAGGCGTAGTTACTCAAATCCATATGGTTGCATGCCTCGTATGGCCGATTGTCTTCCAAAGCCGGTTTAGAGGGTTGATACCGTTGGAATTTTGCGTGTGCAGCAAGTTCATTTGCATTTCTCACAAACAGAGTGTGCTCAGTCAAATCTCGCAGTTTCGTCATGCAAAAGTGTCAGAAGCATCAAGCTGCAGAGGAGATAGTCGCCATCACTTCAGTTACGGAGCCGCCAAAGTTATGAGTCAGTGAAATGCTAGTTTGAGTGTGCAAAGATTGCTCAAGTTGCTGACATTCAGATGCTGATGCAGTTAACAATCTCGTTGAGAGATTGGTTGCTCGAGATCACGGCCAGTAGACTTCAGTTCCCACCTCTCAGAATAGACGTTATACATAGGAGTTAAACTTGACGCACTTCCCGGGTTAACTCTACTGGCTCCCATCTCATGCATATCTATTCGAGGATTTACTTTATTCAATTTGGAGTTTCATTTAGGGTTTACTGCTAACCTATTGTAGTGTCTCCAGCTTTAACTTGTTTCAATAAGGACGCGCATGCTTGCACAATTGTCCATTTTTAGGTTAGATGTTTCAGTTAACTGATGGTAGTTTTCCAGTTAACTGTATAGTTTCCTTTATTAGGGTTTAGCAATAAACCTTGCATGCATTGCAAGACTGTAGTTGACTCAAGGTGATTTTAGGGTTCCCTACACCTTTCGATGTCTATAAATAAGAGCTTTTACTCATTTGTACATAACTTTTGCATGAGAGAGAAATATATGTTGCGCCTACCTTAAGCTCCCTCACATTGTCAAGCTCAGATCCGCCTCATGAGTATTTACTATTGTGATGAATTGTTATGCCACATAGGGTTTTTCATGCAATTATGATGGTGAATGCTTGCTTAGATATAGTGGCTAGTTGATCGTAGATTGTATGCGTGTCTCGCCAATGCAATTTATTATCCTAGTTGGCTATCCTTCATGTTATGTGTTCAATAAACTCGTTCAGATTGAGCTGATAGATGTGCCACCTTGCCTTCAAGTTGAGAATCTGTTCTTGGTTATCGTATGATGTGTGTGAATAATAAACTTATTCAGATTGAGCCGATAGATGTGCCACCTTGCCTTCGGTGAATCCACTTAGTTTATCTGTATTGTTGTTTCCAATAAGCCTATTCGTGACAAGCAGATAGTTGTGCCACCTTGCCTTCACGCTTGTGAGTCCGACGGGTTTGTTGTCGATAATCATCCCCGCTTCCATTTCTCATGCTCTGTTTCTTGAGGAACCGGATAGATTTAAAGTAGTTAGCTTAGTTGTAGTTAATGATCTGTGAAACCAGAAAATCCTTAGTTGCAACGTTCTTGGTTTTCTTAACCTTGTGCCTCTTCCAGCCGAGAACAAAAAGATAGGACTTAGATTACTTTTCTTTTCCATGCATTCCAGGACAACGAGGGAGCTTCCCCTCCTAATTTGAAGAGCACTCATTATGCAGTGTGCATAGCTGTCTGTACAAACTTGCACTCCAGAGGTGTTAGTTTTTATGCCAACACAGTCATTATGGGACTTTTTCATGCAAGCTACCTTGTCAAAAACAACTTCTTCTCCAAAGGTCATCTCATAGCTTGCAGTGAAATCTGAATTTTGTTGTTTATTGGGATCAAAGGGAAATTTTTCCCATACAGGTTCCTTAACAATATTAGGTTCCTTCACACCCGAATCCCAAATGTTGAAGGGCTGATTACTTTGTTGAAAAAGTAAGTGCTCTTCGTACTCCACTTGGAATGGTGACTCTTTGAATGAGACACCTCTCAACTCAACAAAACTGATATCTTCATGATAATCTTTCTCCAAAGGCTTAGTTTGATGATCAAACGATTCTAATCCATAACTACTCATGTCATCTTCACTAGAATGAAGTAAAGGATCATCATTACTAGCTGATTTGAAGACTTTATCCTTCTCGTCTTCAATGAGCCCTTCATGTAAAGGTATATTACTGATCTCTTCATTAGTGGTCACAAGCATATCAAGGCGGTCTTTTTGAGAAACCGCCATAGAATCATTGAGAAACATCTTTTCATTTCCGTTTTCGATATTAATGTCCACTTCATTTATCTGCTCTGTCTTCTTCAGGTGTGGCTTCAATTTTCTCTCACACTGAATGAACAAATCTCTGATCAACATACCAGCAGTAGAGGAGTTCTTTCCTTCTTGTTCATGAATGTTTAACAAAAAAGTTAGGACGGATTTTGGAATGTTATCCATCTCATTGATAGTTAAAATTAGAATGTTTCTCATTGCTTCAACTACATCCTCCTCGTGTTCACTCCAAGTTGAAATGAAGAGGTAATGAATCAAATAATATATTCGATCTTGCATACCCAATTCAACCAGCAACATACTTGTTTTGAGTTCTGAAAAGATCTTCAATATAGCAGCTCTTTTGGAGTACTGATTGCTATTAGTTTCATCAAGGTCTTGAAAACTTTCCAGTGTCATATTTAATATGATTTTCATGGTTTCATCATCATAGGGCATCTTCGGAATTACAATTCTTATTATCTCCATGAAACAAGAAGAAATCAGCAGTTTGGTTTCTTCATCAGGATGCCCCAACCTATAGGGCTGATTCAAAAAATTTATTGCAGGTGCTAAAGCCAACTGCATTTCCTCCGAAGATGATGGCTTCACTTGTCTCAGACATTGTTCTAACAAATGAAGAATGTTCTCTTCATATCTCTTCATTTTCGCTTGACTGAAATTCTTTTCCAAGTCTCTTTCCAGCCATAAAGAGAGTCTCTGCAAACTTCATCTCTTCTTCATTAGCCATGCCTAATTGCCAACTTCTGAATACCACAAGGAGCTGAACTAGAATCTGTTCTAACTTTCGGTGTAGTACCGGAGATCTTTGTCTCTCATTTGCCTAAACATGAAGCACTGATCAACAGGATGGCAGGATCTTCTGCTCTGATACCACTGAAATATACCCTCTCAATTTTTTTTTTGATTTTTAATATCAATTACAATGCAACATGCACCCGTTAAGGTTAGCTCCAAAACCAAAACGATGCGGAATAGTAACTCTAACCAAGAATGTGCCCTAAGACCCGATGAGGGAGGAGGGGCGGGCATATGGTCAGAGGATTCCTAGGATCTAAATAACTCGATAACTGAAACTGATTACAACTGTAAGTGCAAAGATAAAACTCAACGCCAAGAATGTTCACCAAGATCCTTGGAAGGCGTGGTGATAGCATATGGCCGGAGAACCAATTACAAAACTGAAATAAACTTAGGCGGATAACCAGCCATGGAAGTTTTCAAAACTAACTAATTCATCCACTGCGGTGGGCATCCACTCGTGAGTGGGAAT
Source organism: Sequoia sempervirens (assembly GCA_007258455.2). Taxonomy (NCBI): domain Eukaryota; kingdom Viridiplantae; phylum Streptophyta; class Pinopsida; order Cupressales; family Cupressaceae; genus Sequoia; species Sequoia sempervirens. Next base: position 564,447,666 of record VDFB02271358.1, read on the forward strand.
TCTCCACTTAAACAGTGGGTGTGAATTGAAAGTTACAAAATTGTATTTTCCTCCACACTGGCGGTAAACCATCCAGGGGTTACAATGTTTGAATTAAGCATAAAGTAAATGCAAAAATGAAGATGACTGGAACTGTACTATTGTTTACAGTCTTACAATGTACAAAATCTGCAAATTACAAAGCGCTAATGCTAGATAATCAATGCCAATTGATGAAGGATTGTTTATCACGCCCCTAATCTTCTCAATTACAAGAATCCAATCCAAAGTCTGAACTATCATTAATCTGATATATGCAGCCAGCAAACTGTAATATCAGAAACAACAATAAAACTCACTCCAAAATGCATCTATCTTTCAAAACTTCAAAAAAACACTCCAAATTGTACTTAAAACACTCCATAGTCAAGGCGACCAGCTACAAGCCTGATTTTTATCAAAAACACAGCCACTATTGGAGAGCACGAATCCCAAAGCAAGTTGCTGGAGGAAGTACGACCCTAGAGGAAGTACGGCCTCTCTAGAAAATCAAACACTTCACAATAAAATCTGATATTTTGCAGAAAGGGTCGCCCTTGGCATAGAATTCATAAGCATCAATACCCACAATTAGATTTAAATCACACAAAGACTTGCAAGTGAAAATCTACTTTAGCCATTTAATAACCAGCAAGTACAAAACTGAAAATTATCACCAATTTCACCACGATGAAGTTTTGTATGCACTTCTGAATTTAGCACACTCGCAATTGACCATCTAGGGTGCCATAGTTTCAGGCCCGAAGAATGGTGTGAAATACTAAGCTCCCCCTTAGCCGGGTTTTGAAATCAATTTAGCAGCATAACTTTACAATATTTTCCAAGGATAAGAAATGAGAGAGCAAAGGGCTTCTTTTATAGAATTGAAGGTGACTGTTGGCTTTCCATCTTCCTCCAAAAGGGACGGCCATTTCACTTTTGAAATATTTTAATTTTAAAACATTATATTCACCTTTCTAGGCATCCAAGACTTGAGAAATATTTACTTGAGAAATATTTAAATAATCTCTCAATGAGGCATCCACCCTCAAAGGCCACCTTTTAAAACAACTTTAAGTCATTATTACTAGGCCAAGGGGGCCAATAAGAAATTATAACATTAATGACTTAGAATAAATCATTTTACCCAAAATGAGCCTCATAATGCTGAAAGCCAAATATGCTCCAATTTGCACTTCTTGAAATGGAGATTGAGTTGACTGCTGATGCTACTACCCAAGATGGCACTGCCAGAAATAAAATTTACTAAAAATAGTAAATTTTGAAAAGTTGCTCAACACACTTTGCATGTTATATCATTGTGAAGCTCTTTGAAAACCCAGAAAAACCCCACTAGACATGTATCCGAAAGTTTAACATACAAGCCATGAGAAATGCATCTGAACCCCTATAAAATAGGAAACCCTAATTTTAACTCTGATAAGCCTACGAGCTTCCGTAAATAGGCTATCAGTCACCGAAGGGCGTATAGCTAAAATGGGGGCATTACATAAATGGTACGATAGAATACCATCGTGGGGATCTTGAAAAATGATTAAAATCTACTTTGATGTATCTATGAAATATATGATTTAGGAATGTTTATTGTGAGGGACAAGGAGGAATTGAATAAACCTTGGACAAGAACGAAATATTTATATCACCTTCGGTCTTATTAGGAGTTATTACTGAAATTCATTGATCTCTAACGAATCTAATGTCTCTTTGAGAAACACTTTGATTGCAAGATTTAGGTTTAAGTGCTCCTGTCAGAAAGGGGGTCATTACATGATTTCCTATCAGAGGATGTTGAGGGTTTTTTAGATGGTGACGGAGAGGTGTTACTTAGGTCATTCGTCAAAGATCAAGTTGCTCGCCAACCACTTTGCCAACTTAATTGGTACACTAGGGAGAGTACTTCAATTGAGGACTTGTCAAGGACAGTTATCAAAACTAGCATGCACTTCTTGGAAAGCAAGAGGAGGCGGAGAACAGCTACAGTCATGGAGCCACCAGTAGGGTTTTTTTCACTATCTTCTACGTGAAGGTGAAGGCCTCGAGTTAATTTTATCTTCAAGCCACTTGAAGGTGAAGGCCTCGAGTTAATTTTATCTTCAAGCCACTTGAAGGTGTTACCTCCTTGGAAATTTAGAGATGAAGTTTATTGTTCGATGTTGTTCCTAGTAATCTTTTTTGCAGCCTACACCTCGTATAGAGTATTTTACCTCCTTGGGAATCCTATAGTCAAGCTTGTTGTTTAATGTTTGTTTTCAGTAACCTACTTTCAACCTACACCTTGGATAGAGTATTTTACCTCCTTAGGAATCCTGGAAACTAGTTTATCGTTTGTTGTTGTTCTCAATAACCTTTATGTCAGCTACACCTCAGATAGAGTATTTTACCTGCTTGGGAATCTTGTGATAAAGTTTATCGTATACCAATTCCCTGCTCCTAAGTCCTCATGCTCTGTTTCTTGAGGAAGTAGTATAGTTTAGCGTTTAGCCTAGATGTAGTTAAAGATCTACAAAACCAGAGAAAACCCTTACCTGCAATGTGTTTGGTTTCTTAACCTTGTGCCTCTACTAGTTGAGTCAAAAAGATAGGAATTAGATTACTTTACTTTTTCATGCATTTCAGCAAAAGAGGGAGCTTCCCCTCCTAATTTGAAGAGCAGTCATTACGCACTTTGCATAGCTGTCCATTGCCAATACACACTCCAAAGGTGCGAATTGTAACGCCAACAGTTTTTTGGCGCCCACCGTGGGGCACAAGGCAAAAAAACTGCAAGAAAGCTTAAACGCTTTATTTCACGGGAATGACCATTTGGCATCCTACTGCTCCAGTTCATCTACTAGGACTCACTCCGGCCATCATACAACTGGATTTTGTATTCATTGAAGCGGAGGACTCGGATATCATCAATAGCCTGCGAAGTTTTATCTTTGAAAATCATACATCAACTACTCAGTGGAGGAACGTAGCTACTGCTCTGGACAAAGAAGAAGAAAGAGTGGATCTTGCAGCTGGTAGACTAGTTTCGCCACCACTAGGGTGGGAATAAAGGATCCTGGCATACCAAGTATACACGAGGAGACATAACCCTCTCTTTCAAGAAGAGTCAATCTATGAAGAGGTTACTGAGCATTTCCTAGGACCGGAAGAAGAATCTCCAGTCCCAGCTGAAGCAATGGGCGATAAGAACAACAACAACAATGACAATGACTGAAATGGAAGGAATGCGAGACGTCCAACCCCACTACCTTGGGGCGACAACATCAGACTGTTGGTCTTAGTTGGACACCATGAACTACCCAAGGGATTGTGAAAGCATTTTCCTCGATTCCACGACAATGGGTCTCGACACCTTGGTGAACACATATCAACATTCACAGTGGCTTGTTCTGTTTTGCATGTTTCACATGAAGACATCGCTGTCCATCTCTTTGTTGAGAGTTTGGAGAATAACACTGCAGACTGGTTCAACCATCTTGAACTAGGCATTATTACAAGCTGGGCAGTCATGAGTGAAAGATTCCTGGCGTGATTCAAGCTCGCCGAGGACAGCCACCAATTATTTGCTCAACTCTCAAATTCGAAGATGGAGGCACATGAACCAATGAGGGAGTTCGTAGCAAGGTTTAACCGCCTTGTCACATGTCTTTCCTATACTCTCAATCCATTTGATGAGATTTTGATGAGTAGCTTCAACAACGCACTTCCGTCAGAAATAGCCTTTTTCCTGAAGGTAGGCCAAGGAGTGGATCTACAACTTACACAAGAAGAGGCCATCAAGCTTGAAGATAACATGATCACGACGGGAAAGATGAAGAATGATTCAATCAGATCACTTGTACAAGTGTTTGCTGATCCACTTCTACAAAAGGTAGGCAATGAGGTGACTATCCTCAAAAGACAGTCACCCACTCAAGGGCAGCAAGCACTGCCTACACCACCGCCATATCAACCTCAGCAGCCATACCAGCCAAAGAGGAATAACTTACAACCATTCAACAATTACAAGCCAAGGTTTTGGCAAGGACAACCAAGACCGGTTGATGCTGAGAAGGCTACAGTCTATTGCACTTTCCATGATTCTGATGCACACACCAGAGCCACATGTCCGGAAAATCAAAGAATGAATCAACTCATGGGATTTGTTGATGTTGCTCCAAGCACAAGCTTTGTACCTTCACCAACTACAAATGTTGTCTCACCACAGATGAACAACTTTGATGGCGACTCCGCAACGGGGTACTTCGCCAGAGAACCTGTTAATGAACAAGAAGAAGAAGAATCCTCCCAATTCTCTCTTGCGGTCAATCATGAGAACATCTCATCGCCTGTGTTCACACGTGCGGAACACTTCAAAGCACATAAAGAAGAAGAGGAAAAGCGAAGTACAAATGAAAAGGGAAAGGAAGTGCCTTCCACTTCCAATCCTAAATCTTCACGAGAGAACACCATGCTAGTTGCTCAAGACCCGTCTTCAACAAACTTCAACATCGTGTCTTCCATGATGAAGACAAAGGTGCAGATTTCACAGTTGGAGTATCTTCAGGATCATCTAGAGTAGCTGGAGAGAATTCTCAAGGTTCTAAAGAAGAACGCTGCAATCCAGCCTACGCTGCTAGAGTCATCCGTGCCAGCAAAAGACAAACCCGAACCATTCTATATATCATTGTATATTGGAGGTTTTAAACTCAACAATTTTATCATAGATAGCGGAGCTTCGGACAACATCATGCCCTTACAGATCATGAACACATTGGGACTTTCGTGCACCAAAAGTCACAACATGTGTTACTCATGAGGCAAAACTGGTGCCGTTGGTCGGTCAATTGAAGGATGCACAAGTAAGGCTAGCCTCTTGTCCTGAAAAGAAAATTATGATGACTATCCTGGTAGCTGACATTCCAACCAGTTACGGGATGTTGCTTAGTAGGAGTTTCTGCAAAGACCTCAAAGGCGAAATTCAGTTGGATTGGTTGTTCGTGACAATCTCGTTGAAGAAAGGTAGTTTCAAGCTGGAACTTGAGGCGAAGTCAAGGTTTACAGTGGTGAAGTCCCAAGACCCCCAGGCACAAGTGTTATATCAAGACACGGGTCCAGGAACATATGCTATGATGACTGAAGTAACTGAAGACAGTAAAAAATTTGCACTTTCCACAACTACATCATATGAATAGTCAAAAGTGTGGATGATGCAGTTCGAAGGCAGTTGCTCAATATCAGGTTCGGGAGCAGGAGTTGTCATCACTTCTCCTGAAGGTCATCTATATCCGTTTGCATACCGAGTACAATTTGAATGCACCAATAATCTGGTGAAATGTGAGGCGATTTTATTAGGTCTCAATAATGCAAAAGATATGGGGATCAAGTTACTTAGGGTCGAAGGGGATGCAGAGTTGATCATCAAGTAGATCAAAGATCAGTTCCAATTCAGAAAAAATCGCCTTCGATCCTATAGACAAAGGGTGTGGAATGCCATCGATTGGTTCGATGTGCTCGAGATCAAATACATTCCACGTACAGACAATAGCAGAGGCGATGCCCTCGTGGTGTCAGCCGCTCTTTTCACACCAAATTTTGACTTTCGTCAGAATACATTTGTTATTGAGCTGATTTACAGGCCAGCTGTTCCAGACAATTTAGACAACTGGCAAGTCTTCAATGACAATGATGACATCAAAGAATTTCTCGTCATGGGAGACAATTGCAAAGAGTTGTTCTTTGAAGGAAGTTCTGCTCCTTTTAAAGATCACTCACAGAAGACTCTGAAGTTACAAACTCTGGGATTATTCAACTGAGAGGAAATCAAATTCCTAAGGGTTTTGTTTCTTTAGAGAACATTTTTGACTGGCATGACCGATACATCCAAGATCAGAAGATGTCGGGTGTTAATGCTTTTGCTGAGCATTACCAAGTAAACATTGTCACTGAAGACAAGGCTCGACTTGTTAATTTAGGCAAGCGTTGTACTCCAGAAGAAGCTGAGAAGTTTACCACCTTGTTTAAACAATACAAGGATGTATTTGCCTAGTCTTATGAAGACTTGAAGGTCTTCACACCCATAGAATTTTCACATACAATTCTGCTGAAGTTTGATGTCAAGCCTTTTAGGCAAAAGCAAAGACATTATGATCCGCGAATCCAAGATACTATCTACATAGAGATTCAAAAGATGGTTGACTCAGAGATAATTTTTCCAATTCATCACTCCACCTGGGTGTCTAACATAGTTCTTGTGTGCAAAAAGAATGATGAGATCAGAATTTGCGTGGATTTCAGGAATTTGAACCAGTCGTACTTAAAGGACAATTACCCCTTACCAATCATGGAGCATACCTTGCATACAGTCACCGGTTCAGAGATGTTATCACTTCTTGATGGTTTCTTCGGATAGAATTAGATTGCAGTGGCAGAGGAGGATCAGATCAAGAGAACTTTCACCAAACTGTGGGGAACGTTTGCTTATGAGAGGATGCCTTTCGGCCTTATCAACGTTGGTGCGACTGTTCAAAGGGCCATGGATTTGGCTTTTGGGGATCTCAGGAACAAGATAATAGTCATCTACCTTGATGACTTAATCATTTTCTCAAATAAACGGGAAGACCACTTTTCACATCTAGTGAAAGTGTTCGAAAGATGCAGGTATCATAAGATCTCATTGAATCCAAAGAAGCCTATCTTTGCGGTGATGGAGGGCAAGCTACTTGGCCACATCGTTTCCAAAGAGGGGACTAGAATTGACCCAAATTGGGTGGAATCAGTTAAAAACCTCTCTTCCAATCAACAAAACACAGGTGCACTCCTTTTTCAGTAAAGTCACCTTTATCAGAAGGTTTGTACCAAATTTTTTGGAGCTAATGAAGGAGATCTCAGCCATGATGAAAAAGATGTCCACTTTCATATGGATGGAAGAAGGCAAACAGGCCTTTATCAAGATCAAAAAGCTATTGCTAACGCACCAGTGTTGGTTCGACCTGACTTTGAGAAGGATTTTATCCTCTATTGTTATGCGTCGAAACACATGTTGTTTGCTATATTGACTCAGAAGCTCAGCGAAGAAGGGGAATCTCCAATTGCTTTCATGAGTGCTAGTTTTAAGGATAGTGAATCGCACTATTCTCAAATTGAGAAGAATGCGTATGCTGTTGTTAGAGCTGTTAAGGCTTTCAGGTTCTATATTTTGAATTCACATACAACGGTGTTTGTCACCGATCCAACAGTAAAGAGTGTGCTGACTCAATAGGAGATGGGCACAAAAAGAGGAAATTGGATTGCAAAAGTTCAAGAATATGATCTTTGTCGATATTTGGCGGAAGATGGAGATCAAAAGTGCCAAAGCAATGGTGGAATTGAACTTGAACCGGAAATTGAAGAGGACCTTCCTTTGGTCCTATTTGTTGATTCTGCGGAGGAATGGTACATAGCTTTGTGGTATTATTCAACTTATGGAGAATGTCCACGTCAGATGGACAAACAACAGAAGAGAACATTGAAGCTGAAAGCACAAAATTTCGTGCTTATAAATAACGTTCTGTACAAGCGTGACCTTGACAAAACTTTCCTACTATGTGTTGGGAGGAACCAACAACATAGATTGTTGGAAGCTTTTCACAGTCAAGCATGCGGAGGACACTTTTCATCGATGGTCATTGCATTCAAAATCCTGTGAGCATAGTTTTATTGGCCAACTATGTTTTGCGATGCATATGAATGGGTGTACAGGTGTCAGATGTGTCAGCAGTTTGCTGGCAAAGTCAGATTGGCATCTCTTCCACTCAGGCTAGTGATTATCTATGATCCATTTCAGCAATGGGGTATGGATTTTGTAGGTCCTATCAACCCACGTTCCAGCAAAGGGCATGTTTATGTCCTTACAGCCACATTATTTTACAAAATGGGTTGAGGCAGTTCCTACCAAACGAGCTACTTCCGAAGTTGTCTGCGACTTTCTAAAAGAGAGTATCCTTTCAGACTTTGGGGTGCCTCATAAAATTGTGACTGATAATGCGACATGTTTCTCGTTAGAAGAGCTACTAGAGTTTTCTTTTGATCACGACATCATATTGCCACACACATCAGATTATTACCCTCAAGGTAATGGATAAGCTGGGTCGTCAAACAAGAAAATAGTCACAATCGTGTGTAAGCTGGTTGACTCAAATTAGCTTGCTTGGCACAAAAAGTTATATGATGCTCTTTAGGTGGATAGAATTACTCCCAAAGAGCCATCGACACCTCGCCTTTTACACTTTTGTATGGTACAGAAGCAGTTTTGCCCGTCACACTAGAGCTGTTCCTCCTTAGAGTTGGCATCTACAGTGGAGGTGAAATATACCGAACCAATTTTTCCAATTTTTCCAATTTTTCAATTACAACGAGCAGAGCAATACACAATCGTTAGGGTTAGCACTTAAACCAAACGATGCGGAATTCAATTCTAACCAAGAATGTACACTAGGATCCCGAGTTGGGCAAGGTGTGAACATATGGTCAGAGGATCTCAATGCAATGCTGATAAAGGAACTCTAACCAAGAATGCGCCGGATGACGACGAGCATATGGTCAGAGGGTCTTAATGCAATGCTGATACAAAAAACTGTAACCAAGAATGCGTCGGAGAACGACGAGCATGTGGTCAGAGGATCCCTACCAACTATTATGCTGAAGTGACTCGACGTCAAGAATGTGCTTTCCAACCCGAGATGGAATTGGAGCTACCATATGACGGAGATGCTAAGTATTACAATGCAATAATCAAAGTATGATAGGCGGCAAGCCAGCCTCTTCCACTTATTCAGTGGGTGATACAAGCAATTAAGGAAAATAAGTGAGAATGCTGATGGTACTACTGTTCAGCTTACAACATGATAGAGAATGTCTTGCTACGAACATGAATCAAGAGTTAAATAGTGCTGCAACAATATATTGAATCTCCTTTGCTGGATAAGGAAGCTTAGATCAGAAAACTCCATTCTAGAGACCAACTTGACAATCTGATTTTGACAGTCCTGTTTTCAAATGCATAAACAGCAGCCCTAGAACTCACTATTTTGCTCACAACTCACTCCAAACTCACTCAAAATCCCTGAGACAAAGTGCATATTGATCCTAGGATGATGGCGCCCAAGATTGAATCACAAAAACTAACCAAAAGACCTCATATAATTTATGCACGAATTTCAAGGCAGTCCCAAATGGTACGGCCCTCAAGGAAGGGCGATTTGCCTTTATAAATTCAAAGACTTCATCAAAAAATCTGAAAGTTAGAGGAAAGGGTCGCCCCTCATAGACAAAGAGATAAATGCAATACCCAAAATGATTCTTTTTGTATTTTTTGACTTATGAATAAAAACAACAATCAGCTATAAGGAAGAGACAATTCCAAAATTTCACTAATATGCATAAAACTGAACTACAAAGCCACACAACTACCACAATGCAGAAATCTCGCTACAAACCACTCAAACTACAACTACCTCATCACTAGTCGCTATCTCTCAAGCAAGAAGCAATGCCAAGCTAGGAGGCATACATTCCTCAAAGCAGTCCCAATACCATTCTGGCAGCATAACATTCCTGTAGACAAAAGATATCCAAGTGAGGACCAAAGGCTTCCTTTTATAATTTTGAGAGGGCCCTCCAGAAGCTTCTAGAAACCCTAATTTTCAAATTTGCATTAACCCCTTTTCCCTCCAAAGATGGCATCCCTTTTAAGCTTTTCACTTTTAACTTTATTTATCCCTTCATAACATAGGCGTCCACCCTCAAGCATCAATTTTGACCATAATAAATATAAATTTACCTCAATGAGGCGCCCACCCTTGAGGGCCACTTTTTAAAACAACATTAAGTTATAAGCCTAGGCCAAGGGGGGAAATATAACATTAAAATATAACATTATTGAATAAAATGAACTTATTTCTCCAATTGTACCCCAAGGCCAAAATTGAACAATTCCAACTGAACTGATAGCTGAGGGAAGCCCACTGGATTGGAACCAACCTGTCAACTGCCAAAAATAGAATTTACTAAAAATAGTAAATTCCAGAAAGTGTTCGGAACCCAAAGCCAGACACACCACTGCGAAGCTCTTTGAAAACCCAGAAAGAATCCGCAATTCAATCAACCATTCACGAGCAAGAGCAACCACCAAATATGAAACCCTAATTTCACCTTTCGAGTAGCCTATGGGTCTCCGGAATAGGCCAACGGTCAACTGAAAAGATCATGCTCGAGAAGGGGACATTACAGTCCGCCCTCCCCAAGATTGCTTGTCCTCAAGCAATCACAAACCTGGATGCTGCAGAATCTCATCATTCTCCCAAGTCGCATCCTCCATAGGCAAGTTCTTCCACTTCACCAAGTATTCTCTGATTGTTCTTTTTCTCAAAGAACGCTCTCTGGAATCAAGAATCTCTTTTGGAATCAAAATTAACTGTCCTTCATCCAAAGGTGGCAACTGTTATGAAGCAACAACATTGTGTCCAAGTGCCTTCTTGAGGCGAGACACGTGGAAGACTTTGTGTACTCTGCTATTCGAAGGTAGCTCCAACTCTTAAGCTACTGCTCCCACCTTTCTGATAACCTTGAGCGGCCCATAGAAACGAGGTTTGAGCTTCTCAGCTCCACTCTTCTTGAGAGTAGACTGTCTGTAAGGCTGTAGTCGAAGATAAACCATATCTCCAACCTCAAAAGAGCGCTCAACATGCCGCTGATCAGCATACATCTTCTGCTGATTCTGTGCAGTCTGAAGATTGTTTTTCAATGATTTCAAGATATCTTGACTTTGCTGCAACAAATCCTTGGCTTGAGGGGCTTTGCTATCACCAAACACCAAATCAGCAAAGCTAGGAGCCTCATAACTGTAAAGAGCCATGAAAGGTGACATCCTTATTGACATGTGAAAAGAAGAATTATAACAAGACTCGCCTATGTGAAGCCATTTCACCCATGCTCTTTGCTGCTCCGAAACATAGTTTCTCAAATAACCTTCCAACCACTTGTTCACTATCTCTGTTTGTCCATCGGTTTGAGGGTGATAACTAGTGCTTGGAGTAAGCACCGTACCACTCATCTTGAAGACCTCTTGCCAAAAAGTGCTTAGGAACTTGCTGTCCCTATCACTCACAATGTTTTTCGGCAACCCATGCAATCTAAAAACCTCATGAAAAAACAAATCTGCAACTTGGGCTACTGAAAATGAACTAGTGATGGCAAATAAGTGAGCAAACTTTGTTAATCTGTCCACAACAACATAGATGCAATCTTTGCCTTGGACCTTAGGCAACCTAGTGATGAAGTCCATTGATATGCTTTCCCATTTTTGGTTGGGAATGGGAAGAGGTTGCAGCAGACCAGCTGGTAGAGTATGCTCATTCTTGTTCATTTGACAAGTGGGACACTCCTGAATATAGCGTTGAACTTCCCCTTTCAGCCCTTTCCAAGAAAATCTTTCTTGAATCTGCCTATATGTCTTGAAGAACCCTTGATGACCAGCAAGTGGAATGTCATGAAATATCAACAAAATCTTCTTTTTGAGCTTAAAATCAGCCACCAAAAAGATTCTACCCTTGTAGTGTATCAGCCCTTCAACCACCTTGTACCTTTCGTCATGAAAAGTACCCTCAATGATGTTGGTTGCAAACTGATTTTTGGCATAATCAACAAGCAACATGTTCTTCCAATCAGCAGTAAGCTCACATAATGAGCTCAAATGAGGTCTCCTAGATAGAGCATCGGCCACAATATTGTTTTTACCTTTGACATATTCAATGTCAAAATCGTAAGCTTGAAGCTTACTCACCCACTTTTGTTGCCAAATCTTTCTGATGCATGAAGTGCTTGAGACTATTGTGATCAGTCTTGACCACAAACTTGCTCCCCACCAAATACTGTCTGAACTTAGCTAATGCATGCATAATGGCAAGCATTTCCTTGTCGTAGATGGAGTAGGTCCTTTCAACACCTCTTAATTTTCTGCTCTCAAACACAATGGGATGTTTGTCTTGCATCAAAACAGCCCCAACTCCTTCACCGGATGCATCACACTGTAGCTCGAAAGGCTTGGAAAAATCTGGAATAGCTAAAACCGGACAAGAGTTCATGATCCTCTTAAACTTATCAAAAGTAGTTTGGGCCTTTTCTGACCAACAAAAAGCCCCCTTTTTCGTGAGGTCAGTAAGAGGAGCAGCATTCTGCGAGTAGCCCTTCACAAATCTTCTGTAAAATCCACAAAGACCCAAGAATCCTTTCAAATGAGTCAAATTCTCAGGAGGTGGCCAATCGACAATTGCTTTGATCTTTTCAGGATCAACCTTCACTCCTTCAGCACTAATTATATGACCAAGGTAAAGTAGCTCCTTCATTCCAAATTCACATTTGGATTCTTTGGCAAACAAACTCTTTGATTCTAGGATGCTAAGCACTTCCTCCAAGTGCTTGAGATGTTTTTCCCATGTCTTGCTGAAGATTAGAATGTCATCAAAAAATATCAATACAAACTTCCTCAATTGCTTCTGAAAGACTTTGTTCATACAAGACTGGAAGGTAGCAGGAGCATTAGTCAACCCAAATGGTATGACTAGAAACTCGAAGTGGCCATAGTGACATCTAAATGCTGTCTTCTCAACATCAGATCCTCTCATCCGAATCTGGTAGTAGCCCGATCTCAAATCGATCTTTGAAAAGAACTTGGCTCCATGTAGCTCATCAATAAGCTCATCTATCTTCGGAATGGGGTATCGATTTTTGATGGTGCTTTGATTCAAAGCACGATAGTCCACACACATGCGGATGGTACTATCCTTCTTCACAAGAACAACTGCTGAAGCGAAGGGACTCTTGCTTGGACGAATGAAGCCCATCTCCAAGAGTTCCTGAATGTTTTTCTCAATCTCGTCCTTCTGCTTCTTAGGGTACCGATATGGAGTTGTAATAACTGGTTTAGCTCCTTCCTTGAGCTCTATGACATGCTCCGAACCCTGTTCAGGAGGTGGCCCAGGAGGTAAATCAGAAAACACCTTGCTCTTCTTTGTGAGTAAAGACTGAATATCAAGAGGATAGTCTCTCTTTGTTTCAACCAGACTAGTAGGAAGAATCATGCATTCTGCAGCCCGCTCAACTTGATCATGATGAATCAGCCTTGCCATTCTCTTGAATGACACAATCCGAGGACCACCATTGGACATTCCTCTTAGCACTACCTTCTTCCCATCGGATTGAAACTTGAGCTCCATGGTTTGCAGATTTAGAGAGATCTCTCCAAGTGAACGCAGCCATTGAATGCCTAGAATGGCATCCGTATCTCCAATGTTGACTACATAGAAGTCGTCCTTGACTTCATAGTTTCCCAATTGCATAGTCATGTTTGAGATCTTCTTGGTGCATGAGATGTGAAACCCATCAGCAACCATAACCTTGAAGCCTTCAAACTCTTCTGTTTGCAGCCCCTTCTTTGCCACCACAACTTCATCAATGAAGTTATGCGTTGCTCCAGTGTCAATCAAAGCAACTATTCGCTGCCCCTTAATCATCCCTCGAACTTTGAAGGATTCATTCTTTTGAAAGCTCGAAAGTTGAGCCAAAGTACCTCCACTTCCCTTTTCATCTTCAGACTCTTCTGGAGCTCTTTCGACTTCGCTGTCATCAAAATCAGACTGCTGGTCTGAAAAATCAAAATTACTTTCTTCAGCTGAATAGTATTCAATTTGATGAAATTTGACTCCTTTTGGGCAAATATGATCTTGGGACCATTTTTCTCTACACCGGAAACATAACCCCTTTCTTCTGAGTTCGTTAAGTGTCTCTGGATCCAATCTTGTGACATGAGGTTTATGCTGTTTGAACTCCTTATGATGAGGTCTTTTTCTTTTATCCCTTTTGTGAAATGATGGCTTGGATTGAAACTTTGCTTTAGGAGCAGCCCACTCCATGTTTCTTGCTTTCTTCATTGCCTCCTGTAGGGAGGGTGGATCAAAAGCTTTAATCCAACCCTTGAGTGGCTCCATCAATCCTTCACTGAATAGGATCACCAAACGCCTCTCAGTGATTCCTGTGACCATGACTGAAAGTCTCTGAAACTCAGCTATGTAGGCATCAACTGTGCCATATTGCCTAAGCTGTGCCAATTCTCTGAAATGCACTTCAGGATCTTTTTTCTCAAATCTCTCTATGAGCCTATTGGTGAACTCATCATAGGTAGTGATAGACCGATGACCCAAAGTGACTAGGCCATGGTACCACCACTCGTGCGCCACCCCATCTAGGTGTAGCGTAGCGAACTTAATCTCCTCCTCTTCCGCCATGGGTTTAAGAGCTAGATAGTTGTCTAACTTCTGTATCCAAGCTCTAGCTGAACTGTTGTCACTCCCATCAAAATGTGGAAGCGTAACCTTGTTGATAGCTTGATGCAAATCCCCATGTACTGCTGTTCTCCTTTGTTCATAATGTCTTCCTTGTCCTCTATTCTTCCTTTTATGATCCATAAAATCATTGTAAGACATATCTATCTTAATTTCATCAGGTAGAGAATCATACTCAGTACGACCGAGACTCAACTGTTCAACAAATGAAGCATTTTCTTTTGGATCAGGTTGAGAGTTTACTGGTGCCAAGAAGGTGGGTTTGAATGGCCTGGAAGAAATGTATGTGCTATTTGAAGCAGGCTGAGTAGCATGTCCATTATGCTGGTTGGTGGCACTGTGTTCTCCCCTATGTCCTGGATTGTTCTGTGGAGTTGGGTTCTGACCCACTTTCCCCATCATGAGAGATACCATATCCATTAAGGCATCCATCTTCCTCTCGAACCTCTTTCTCGGACTTAACGATCTTTCTCTTCCCTTCCCACTATCATCTCTGTTACCACCCGATGCCCTTTCATTATCCCCCATTTCTTCTCCTGGAGAAGATTCCCAATTTGCTCTTAATACCTCTGAAGCTGTCTGACCTTCTGGAGCCTGATGCCACTGAAACTGACTGGTAGCCTTCTTGTATTCCCTTGCTAAGTATCTTTGTTCTCTGTCACTCATAGAAGGTTTGTTTCACAGGATGGCAGGATGTGTAGCTCTGATACCACTGAAATATACCGAACCAATTTTTCCAATTTTTCAATTACAACGAGCAGAGCAATACACAATCGTTAGGGTTAGCACTTAAACCAAACGATGCGGAATTCAACTCTAACCAAGAATGTACACCAGGATCCCGAGTTGGGCAAGCTGTGAACATATGGTCAGAGGATCTCAATGCAATGCTGATAAAGGAACTCTAACCAAGAATGGGCCAGATGACGACGAGCATATGGTCAGAGGGTCTTAATGCAATGCTGATACAAAGAACTGTAACCAAGAATGCGCCGGAGAACGACGAGCATGTGGTCAGAAGATCCCTACCAACTATTATGCTGAAGTGACTCGACGTCAAGAATGTGCTTTCCAATCCGAGATGGAATTGGAGCTACCATATGACGGAGATGCTAAGTATTACAATGCAATAATCAAAGTATGATAGGCGGCAAGCTAGCCTCTTCCACTTATTCAGTGGGTGATACAAGCAATTAAGGAAAATAAGTGAGAATGCTGACGGTACTACTGTTCAACTTACAACATGATAGAGAATGTCTTGCTACGAACATGAATCAAGAGTTAAATAGTGCTGCAACAATATATTGAATCTCCTTTGCTGGATAAGGAAGCTTAGATCAGAAAACTCCACTCTAGAGACCAACTTGACAATCTGATTTTGACAGTCCTGTTTTCAAATGCATAAACAGCAGCCCTAGAACTCACTATTTTGCTCACAACTCACTCCAAACTCACTCCAAATCCCTGAGACAAAGTGCATATTGATCCTAGGATGATGGCGCCCAAGATTGAATCACAAAAACTAACCAAAAGACCTCATATAATTTATGCACGAATTTCAAGGCAGTCCCAAATGGTACGGCCCTCAAGGAAGGGCGATTTGCCTTTATAAATTCAAAGACTTCATCAAAAAATCTGAAAGTTAGAGGAAAGGGTCGCCCCTCATAGACAAAGAGATAAATGCAATACCCAAAATGATTCTTTTTGTATTTTTTGACTAATGAATAAAAACAACAATCAGCTATAAGGAAGAGACAATTCCAAAATTTCACTAATATGCATAAAACTGAACTACAAAGCCACACAACTACCACAATGCAGAAATCTCGCTACAAACCACTCAAACTACAACTACCTCATCACTAGTCGCTATCTCTCAAGCAAGAAGCAATGCCAAGCTAGGAGGCATACATTCCTCAAAGGAGTCCCAATACCATTCTGGCAGCATAACATTCCTGTAGACAAAAGATATCCAAGTGAGGACCAAAGGCTTCCTTTTATAATTTTGAGAGGGCCCTCCAGAAGCTTCTAGAAACCCTAATTTTCAAATTTGCATTAACCCCTTTTCCCTCCAAAGATGGCATCCCTTTTAAGCTTTTCACTTTTGACTTTATTTATCCCTTCATAACATAGGCGTCCACCCTCAAGCATCAATTTTGACCATAATAAATATAAATTTACCTCAATGAGGCGCCTACCCTTGAGGGCCACTTTTTAAAACAACATTAAGTTATAAGCCTAGGCCAAGGGGGGAAATATAACATTAAAATATAACATTATTGAATAAAATGAACTTATCTCTCCAATTGCACCCCAAGGCCAAAATTAAACAATTCCAACTGAACTGATAGCTAAGGGAAGCCCACTGGACTGGAACCAACCTGTCAACTGCCAAAAATAGAATTTACTAAAAATAGTAAATTCCAGAAAGTGCTCGGAACACAAAGCCAGACACACCACTGCGAAGCTCTTTGAAAACCCAGAAAGAATCCGCAATTCAATCAACCATTCACGAGCAACAACAACCAGCAAATATGAAACCCTAATTTCACCTTCTAAGTAGCCTACGGGTCTCCGAAATAGGCCAACGGTCAACTGAAAAGATCATGCTCGAGAAGGGGACATTACAGGAGGACAAAGAATACAAATATCCAATGGAGAAGTGGATGTTGTACCTAATGAAACTTGAAAAGGAAAGGGTAGAGGTTGTCGATAGAATCACTCAGCATCAAGAGTGAGTGAAGAAGATTTTTGACAAGAAGGCTTTTTAGAGAGACTTCGAGATCGGAGATCAAGTCCTACTATGGGACAAAAGGCACGAGCCTAAAGGAATGCATGGAAAATTCGATTCCTTGTGGCTAGGGCCCTTTCAGATCCATGAATCAACAGGAGAGAACACATACATTCTCTTGCATCAGGATGGAAGGCTCCTCCCGCTACCATAAAACTGACAATATCTCAAACACTTCAACCCTCCAGGGGAGGAGTGATTTTTTTTTTTGTAAATAATTTACTTTATGCTTTGTCGTTATGTCGTTATGTGTTCCCCCGTTCAATGAAGTTATGTTGTGTTTTAGGTGATTTCTTAGGTAGTCTTGTTTTCAGGTGATTAGGAAAAGTTTAAGTATTAGGCGATTAGGGAAAGTCTTGACTCCATATGCGCAACTGATAAGTCATTGAACTACAGAAAAATAGAGAATCTCAGTTCTCCTATGTTGAAAGTATCCTACATGGTCACCAGACGGAGCCTAATGTTGTACCCAAACCAAATTTTTTGCTTCATTAAGGCATTTTGCTTAAAAAAGTCTAAACCTTGTAAAAATGTCATCAAAAGTCAGTTTTTGGGCAAATCAAGTATGGGCTTTTAGTCAGTTTGATGTTAGGAAGATACTGGCAAAATTTGAAAAAAACGAAAATTAGGGTTTTTGGACCCCTGTTTTTGGGTCAAAAACCCTAAAAATTAAAACTTGTTAGAATTGACTAAAAATTATTTTGATTGGCTTATTTCACTTCACGATCACAATGGTGAAGTCAAATTCAGTTAAAAGTTAGTTTAAGTCTGGTGGGTAGTTTTCGCTTTTTCAGGTGAAAAGTTAGGACCTTTGAGGTCGTGAATGGTAGATGGCCAGATACCAGGTGTTGAAATCTAAGCTTAAAACGCTCTAATGAAGAATCTATGGCGAGAAAGGTGCAAAATGATGCTTCATGGATTTTTCGCTGAGGTGAAAATCATCAAGATTTTTCTATCTCTGGAGCAAAAGAGCCCCTAGAGGCCAGGGGCGCCCTAGATTTTAGAGGCCCAGATTTCATTTTTGAGATCTGTCTCTTCCAAGAAGACTTCTCTGGAATGTTGTCAGATTCACGATGAGCCTACCAGCCAGCTTGAAAGATCTATCTAGCACCTGATATGGGAGATTGAACGAGAAATGAGGGAGATGAAAAAATGACTTAACACTGGGTAGGAAAGCGCTCCTGGAGGCCAGGTGTGCCCATCTTTTTGAGGTACTAGATGAAAGTTTCTGACCAATTGATACCTAGAGTGTTTGTCTCAAACTTGATCAGGCTTCGCGACGAATCCTTCAGCAGGTTAATCTGAGTTGCTGAACTGCCGAAATCAAGAGTCAAACATAAGGTCTAATCATGGTCAAAATGTCAAGGAAACAACAAAAGCGCCCTTGGAGGCCAAGGGCGCCCAAGGTTTTGGAGCCTTAAATGTAGTCTTTTTGGTCATCTCAGATATTCATCCTATCTGTGTTGCTTCTAGCTTTTCGTTGCATACCTCAGCCGATCAGAGGACAAGTCAACAACTTGTAGCCGGGGATTAAGCGTAGATTCAACCAATTTGAAAAATGGCTCTTCGGGAAAAAAGTGCCCCTAGAGGCTAGGGGCGCCCTTGATTTTCGCCTAGCAAATGATGTTTTTAGGAAAAGTGTTCTCCAAGATCTGTTGTGTAGAATGGAGCTAGCTCTGTAGTGAGCCAGTCTGTTAGTTTTGAATTTTTTCCAAACGCCAAATAATACAAGATGAAGGGAGGTCAAAATCACCTTCATCATTCTAGGGGCGCCCTTGATTTTCACCTAGCAGATGATGTTTTTAGGAAAAGTGTTCTCCAAGAGCTGTTGTGCAAAATGGAGCTAGCTCTGTAGTGAGCCTGTCTGTTAGTTTTGAAGTTTTTCCAAACGCCAGAGAATACGAGATGAAGGGAGGTCAAAATCACCTTCAAAATGATGAAAATGCATTGAAATTTGTCCAAGTCTGAAGCCAAAAGCGCCCTTGGAGGCCAGGGGCGCCCTGAATTTTGAAGCCTCAGATGTTAGAGTTAGGGTTTGCAGCCTCAAGGAGTTTCTTGTTAGTTTTGATCATGCTCTTCAATGAAACTATTAGCCAGTCTTTTGGATACATTAGTCACTTAGAATTAGTGGTCGAACATGGGCTTTGGTGAAGTTTGTAAATTGAAATTTTCAAGAAAATTTCCAACTCTCGAAAAGTGACCCTTAAAGTCAAAGTTTGGCTTTTTGACTCAAGTACATGAAGCGCCCTATAAGGTGGATTGTAAACTAAAATTAAATATTATTTGATCTTCAGTTTGTCGACTTCAACTGAACTTTATCTTTGCTTGCAAAGGGGTGATTTATTTTTGCATGTATAGTTAACTAAGGTACTCAGAGGTGGCACCCAAATTAGGGCAAATTTCTTAGCCTGTTAACTGAAGCTGAGGTCCAATTAGAAGGTATCTTACAATTTAGAGGTCCAATCAGAGGGAGGTGCCTAAATTTAGGAATTGGAAGCATAGTGTGACACCTTTAGACTTGAAGTAATTTATTTAAGTCATAATGGTGTATATTATTCACATCACAGGTTGAAGCAAACACGTATTTCTTAAGCAAACGAAGATTTGAAGGCGCTTTAAGCAATATTTTTCAGTTATCTTCGTAGTGCAGAATAATAACTTCTACTTTCTATCTCTAAATTCTTCTATTCTTGTCTTAGGTTTTCTCTCGCATGTCAAAGTAAACAGCGGAATTTTCAAAATCTGATCATCTAGGTTCACGTATTTCAGCGATAGTAGCAAAACCCATGTCTTAGATTTTTTTGAGAAAGTTGCCCCGCTGCTTCGATTTTGGAAGCACTGGGCTTTTTTTTTGAAGATTCCTTTGCATGTGGGTTGGCTTCGAATTCCATTGCCTACAAAACCCATGTGCCAGTTTTTCTCGGGAAAAGTGCCCTAAGAAACTGTAAAACCCAAGGTTACCCCAAGTTTCCGGGACGGGGACAGCAGGATGAGTCCCTGAGTTTCCGATTTTTGAGGCCAAAATTAGGGACGGCAGGGGACGACTATGTAAAAATATAGGGAAATTTTAAAAAATATAGGGAAATTTTAAATATTCATATGATAACATGGATAAGGCATGCATAATATACATTATAGAACATTAACATATAACATTTTTGTTCAACATTGTGCCAATACTCAATATGCATTCAAAATTAACATACACGAATCATGAAACAACCTCCAAGTTATGAATTATAAACTTATATCAAAATGCCCAAAGGCTACATTGCTGCCATATAGTTTTAAAGTTTGCTATGAAAATCAAAATACAATATCGTATGTCAATAATGAATACAAAATAAATAAAGAGCACTGCTGCCCCTAATCATCTCTCATAAGCGCATCAAAATCAGAGTCATCCTCTGAGTCACTGCCATTGTGATGCTCCTCCTCAGCCAATGGAACCCCAACCAAACCCTCAGCTGTCTCCTCTCATCTACCTGGGCCGCGTCCTCGGGATCAATATCCCACCGTAGAGCCGGTGTCTGTTGATACTCTAGAGTCTGCCGATCTTGAAGCCGATGAGCACTATGAACGGCGACTAGCTTCTCCGCTCGTCTAGAGGTAAGTTTATTCCTCTTGAGGGAGTGGATAAAGCTATACGTGGACTAATTCCTCTCTGCAGTAGAGGAGCTGGCAACTTGTGCAAGAAGGCGAGTGGCAAGTGTCTTCAATTGCGGTGTATCCCTCCCATGATAGGTCCACCATCCAATAGGGTTCGATTGAGCTAATATAGCTCTATCCAACTTTGCCTGTGGTTTACTCAAGTTTGGGCCATTAAGATTAGTAAAGTTTAGAAATTGTGACCGAAGTAGTGAATCCTGCTCTGATGGATAAATCTTTTCAATGGCCCATGTGAACCCATCTAAAACCTCAACATCATCACGTGGAGGCACCCTACCATCCCTTGGCGCATACCATTTTAGATTTAGAGCAAAGGCAGCCATATGAAGCGGGGTGTTCATTGTATTCCACCTCCGCGTCACAATGGGCCTAATGTGTTGCTCATATAAATCCAAAGTGGGGTCCTTTGTTGAAATAACTTGCTTGATCTTTCCAATCATACTGTCAAATGTCTCATATATCTCTCCAAGACTAGGAGAGTTTGTATCAACATATTTGATGACATCTACAATAGGCGAGATGAAGGAGCAAATATATCTGCAAAATGCAAACTAAAAATTCAAAATAATTAGTTGACAAGTTAATTGACATGTTAGAAGCTTCAAAAGTTAGAACATTGGACAATAAAATTAAAATATTAAAATAAAAAATTTAATCTGAAAATCGGCCATCTATTATGTTTTACCTCACATTGGCCCACCAATCGTCATCGAGGATCTTTTGTTTGATGGTTTTTCCTTGAGTAGAACTTGCATTAGGCCATCTAGTCCACTCAGCATTGACCATCATTAGTTGTAGAGGCTCATGCACCTCAAGCATCCTCTCCAACAGGATGAAGTATGTGGCATATCTACATTCATTAATTCAATGATTCATTAAAAAATAAAAATTTAAAACAAAATCAGATTATGAATACAAATTGAAAGTGAAACAAAATGAAGTAAATGGCATACCTTGTATCAACAGGTTTGAGAAACTCCTACTTTGAAAATGTCCTGAAGAGAGCATGTGAGGTGTGGTGATTGCAAATGAACATCTGAATGTCTCTAGCTTCTGCCACCGTTTTCTTCACCCAATCCATCTTCCCTATGTCTTTCAATGCATTGTTCAATGCATGAACACAACATGGGGTCCAAAATAGGTGCTTGTAATTACCCTCCACCATCAACCCAGCCGATTTGCACACACATGCTAAATCGATGATCACCTGCACCACATTTGCAACCCCAACCTCCTCTATGGCATCTCTCAAAATGGAAAATTGAAAGTCTGCATCCTTACGTTTCCTTGAACAATCTATGACTCTAAGAAAATAAGAACCAACAGGGCATGTGACTATGACATTGATGAGTGGCCGACGTTTACAATCAGTCCACCCATCCATCACTATAGAGCACCCTGTCCTCATCCATGTTTGCCTCATCTCCTCCATTAACACATTAACTTTGGAGTACTCTTTGTCTAGGAGGGTGGTACGTAGCTTATGATCTCCAGGGGGTACGAATGAAGGACCAACAGTGGCTATGTCTTTCACCATTTGTTTGAAATAAGAGGAACGGGCCACATGAAATGGAATGGCATGGGCAAAAAAGAATTTGGCAATGGAGTATTCAGTGGTTTCTCGTGCTTGGTTTTTAAACATGGACTCAACTAAGGCCTTATCACTACCAATCACCTTCCTCTTTCCTCTTAAGATAACACTACTACCAACCATGGAAGGACTAGGAGTAGGAGTAGGCATAGATGAATGTGAACTTGGGAAAGAAGGAGACCCACCTTGAACCCCACCATCACACTCCATTTGAATTTTTTAGCACTCTATAAATAGTGCATCTGTCAATGTAGGACACACTCTAACTGCATGGCCCACCTCACCCAAAAAATGAGACCTAACTCTTGTGTAGCTGCCTAAACTCCTTTTCACAAACATGGCAAAACCAAACCCTACTCCCCCCTGAATTTTTTTGTCTTTCACCATTGGCTGTCACAAATTGAAGGAATGGTTTTTTTTTGTCTAATGGGTGTGTTGCATAGTCCTTCATGGTTTTGGTAGTGGTTGATGAAGGAGGGCATTGGGTAGGGGTTCTTTGCTCTCTAGTTTCCCTTCTAACATGCATTTCAACTTCACTATCACTCCCACCCTCACTACTGCTCATGTTTTTTGTTTTTAGAATGCAAGTTTTGACTGAAAATGGAAAAAACTAAAAAAAATCAGACTATGTATGCTTCATATTTTGCAAAAAAATGAAAAAAAGAAAATAGGGAAAGGAAATGCATACCTCTTTGGTGGATTTGCACTCCCAACAACACTATTTCAACCTTCTCTACTCCTTCAAACTGCTGCTCCTTCTCCTTCAATGGCTGCAATTTTTTTTCCTCTCAAACCCTTGGCTGCTCAAACAAACAAAATGGATAAAATGAGGTTAGAGAGGCCCTTTTTCCTTCATAAAGGAGTAAAAAACACTTGGGCCCACACATGCCATGTAGGTAGGGGCATTATTTTTTAATTTTATGCTTTTTTAAAAAAAGTTTTCAACTTGCAAAACGTGGGGGATGGCTGGCCATCCTCGGGACGGTCAAGGGACGGTTCAGCCGTCCCCCTTCCGTCCTCGGGACCGGTCAACTGTCCCCCATTGGGTCAATGACATCCCCTTGTCCTCGGGACGTTTCCTACAAATTTCCAAAAACGGGACGTCTTGGGAACTAGGACGGGGGATTTGGGGGGGGGGAGGGGATGCATCCCCAGGTATCCTTGGTAAAACCCCTACAGTTCTCGACTGAAAAGCCTTTGCATGCCTTGCTAAAACTCATCTTTTTGAATTTTTGACCATTTGTGTTTGCTTAGAATTCAATTCTCTACAAAACCCACGTTTCAGAAAAATTCTAAAAAAATTTCCCACAATTGGGTATTTTTAGCCTCATCCAAGAGCCTTTTTCAGTTTTTTCTGAAAGTTGTCCGAACATACCCGACTTTACAGTCAAAAATCCAGATTTGCAAATTGCAATTCAACCCCATAGATTATAAGGACAAATCGGTCTTGGCGCACGACTTTTTGAAAACTTTCGATTCAGACTTGGGTCATGTCTATCCAGTAGTCAAACTGAACACATTGGAAGGTACCGACAACACTACAGTCGAAAATCTTGAGCGTTCTGGGTTGCTGGCAGCAATGTCTATTCCTATCAAGGTTTTTTATCTTGAGTTCGTCATTGCATGCATAAAGCACTATGACTCATCCACAAGACAAATCAGATCAGCCGATGGGAGAGTCATTTGCAAAGCTGAGGGACGTTGAGAAGTGCTTTGCCATTCCTCCTCGCTCAGACAATTTTACCATAGTCATTGAGGCTTGCAACAAGATATGGTATGAAGACAAAGAAAGATCTCAGAGAAAGGTTGCTCAGAGATGGTTAAAAGTACAGAAGACCAACATGCCAAAGAAGGTTGGGCGTGGGGAGTTCAAGGATGAAATTGCTATCTTGATAACTTTGCTCAATCGGGTTATAGGTGAGGAGGAAGCTAATATTTTCCGACCGTGTATGTTCTGTCACTTCCCGGATTATTGATTGTAAAGAACATTTTGACTGGGCCATGTTAATTAGTGAGTGTCTTCACCAGCAAATCAAAGGATTCCTTAAAATCCACGAATTTCATAGGGTTTCTTTCCTGGTCTACTTAATTGCCTTTCAAGGCAATTTTAGACATTTGAAGATCAATGGGACTCTTGGCGTTTAGCATGTTCACGAAAATTACTCACAATTGGAGTTCTCAAAGGCTGAACAAGATTTCAAAGCGGTGAATGATCACTTCCTCATGAGGACAGCCAGAGACCTCGATAATGAAATGCACATTAGGATTTCACTAGAGGCAAAATCAGTAATGAGGAGTTGGGTGGATTGATTCATTCAATTCCCAACTTCACATATATTCGAGTGTATGGTTACACCGGAGAACCTCTGATGCTACCGAGGTACCCGTCAGACAAGGTCCTATTCATGGAGTTTCTAAGACAAGCTCAAGAGGTTCACTCTTTTCTTAGCAATCGCCATAGGATAGCATTCTCCTTTTCTTTTGGATGGGGTATTTACAAATGCAATATTGCTGCTGATTGCAAGTTAATGACGAACGAGTTAGAGAAACTCCACCTCAAGTACCTCATTGAGAGGCATTCTTATGATCGTTTGGGTCATTATGCAGCTTGGTTGGAGCGAAGTAATTCACATAGGCCAACACTTGAGGGCTTTTGGGCCAACTGTGAAGATGAATTTGAAGTGCGCCGACGTCATTACTGCAAACTTACTATTTCTCAGCTTGCTGATTTCCCATCAGAGGATGTTGTGGGTTTGTCAGATGATGATGATGAGGTGTTACTTAGCTGGTTCGTCAAAGATCAAGTTGGTCGCCAGTCACTTTGCCAACCAGATTGGTACGCCAGGGAGAGTACTTCAATTGAGGACCTGTCAAGGATAGTTATCAAAACTAGCATGCAGTTCTTGGAGAGCAAGAGAAGGTGGAGAACAGTTCTAGTCACGGAGCCGCCAGTAGGGTTTTCTTCACTACCTTCTACCTCAAGGTGAAGGCCTCGAGTTAAGGTTATCTTGAATCCACCTGAAGGTGTTAGAGTCAGTGGGAACACTAAGGGAAGAAACACAGGCAACTGGAAGCAAAAGCAGGTTGAAAGGGCGCTTGAAGTACCAGTAGAGTCAGTAATATAGGCTGAAGCAGATTCTTCACCTCTTGGTTCACCGTTTTGACCACAGTCAGTTCCCATTGATATAGATTCAGAGCCAGAGTCACCAGTTCGGGAAGCCTTAGCGCCAGTTGATCCATCAGAGGTTGATACAACAACAACAGTCTCTCGTCGAGAAGATAACATTGCTCATTCATGTTGGCTCGAGAGGTCTTTGGGAAGAGAGAGGCGAGAGCCTTCATATTAGCTTGATTTCTGTGAGTTTGGCAATCCTTATCAGGAGAGGTCAAACAAGAAAATCAAGAAGCAGGTGCACATAGAGAAAACTCCGGAAGCAGAGATTGTCCTTGAAGTTGCTATACCACCAAAGGGCAAGAACCTGGATGAAGTTGAAGTTGGTGATTTCACTTTCGTCAAAGCTAATCTAGGAAGGAGCACTTGACAAATGGACGTGAGCCTCTTTAAGGTTGTCGCAAGTAATCTTGAAGAGTCTGTCATGAAGGACGGAGAAGATAAAGCGCTCCTCAAGGCTAAAATCAAGTAGCTCCGACAGTACATCTCTGATCTCATTCAAGGAAACTCGAGCAATGCCCCTTTTCTTCCACACCTTTAAGGGACACCTGCAG
Source organism: Sequoia sempervirens (assembly GCA_007258455.2). Classification (NCBI taxonomy): domain Eukaryota; kingdom Viridiplantae; phylum Streptophyta; class Pinopsida; order Cupressales; family Cupressaceae; genus Sequoia; species Sequoia sempervirens. The sequence goes on from VDFB02271358.1 coordinate 564,473,830, forward strand.
AACAACAAAAGTTTGACTGATTAGTCAATCGTGGAAAGCTCTTGGGCAATTGGGTCAAAGATTTCATTGTTGTAGGCCAATACCTTTTCATAGAGTTATATCAGTTGAGGCATGATGCACATGAGCTTCCTCAGGGTATCCAACAACTTGAGTTGACCATAGCAGTGGGCAAGCCGAAGGACTTGATACTCATATCTCAGTTGGCAATTGTATATGACACCATTGTACCAGATGAAGATAAGAGGAAGATTTTCGCTTGGATAGAGCAACACCTCTTCAAAGGGGATACGTATGAGAGAATCTCTACAAGATGGATGCACTCAAAGAGAATGTTACTGGATCTCTCAAACTCATCAACAAGTTTATCACTCAGATCTCGTGCCATTATCTTCGTGAAGATGGTACCTACGGTGATCTTGAGGCAGTACAGGCTGAGTTTGAGAAGCTTGTTCGTGATAATCTTGATGGAGATCCTCTGGCGTCCAAGTTGGATTACTTCTCAACGATGACAACTAGTTTCAACAAGGCAGGTTATCATCGTGGATAGTGTCAAAGTGCCAAAAGATAAGACAATCGATCAGTTCCTGGACGAAGTGATAGCCTGTGACGGCTTGGAGTAGACAGTCAGTTAGATCCTGTAGTTATTTTCGAGGATGGAGTCAGAAGTAACAGTTAAACTTGACATCAGTCTCTAGTTCTAATTGTTGATTTTATGTATGCTTATCTCATCCTCGAAGATATCTTTGGAGGAGGTCGCACTTTCAGTTAGGATCAGTTAACTTTCATTTCAATAAGGACTTGCATGTTGCACATGTCCAGTTAGTTTAGTTTTGTTCCGGTTAACTGATGGTAGTTTTCCAGTTAACTGTATAGTTTCATTTATTTAGGTTTAGCAATAAACTCTTGCATGCTTGCAAGACTAATTGTTGACTCAAGGCGATTTTAGGGTTACCTACACCTTTGATGTCTATAAATAAGAGCACCTTTGCTCATTTGTAATTAACTTTTGCTCGTGATAGCATACATGCTGAGCCCACCTTGCCTATAGTAATGCTATTCAGTATTTGTTCACTTAGTTAAATATAATTGCTGGTTTGATTGTTTATTGTGTGCGTGTCTCGATATACAATTTGTTGCCCTAGTTATTATTTCATGTTGTGATTAATAAGCTTTGTTTCATATCTATGCCTCGGATAGAGTATTTTACCTCCTTGGAAATTTAGAGATGAAGTTTATCGTTCGATGTTGTTCCTAGTAATCTTGTTTGCAGCCTACACCTTGGATAGAGTATTTTACTGCCTTGGGAATCCTGTAGCCAAGCTTGTTGTTTAATGTTTGTTTTCAGTAACCTACTTTCAGCGTACACCTCGGATAGAGTATTTTACCTCCTTGGGAATCCTAGAAACTAGTTTACCATTTGTTGTTCTCAATAACCTTTATTTCAGCCTACACCTCAGATAGAGTATTTTACCTCCTTGGGAATCTTGTGATAAAGTTTATCGTTAATCCTGTGATAAAGTTTATCGTATACCAATTCCCTGCTCCTAAGTCCTCATGCTCTGTTTCTTGAGGAAATAGGATAGTATAGTGTTTAGCCTAGTTGTAGTTAAAGATCTGCAAAACCAAAGAAAATCTTTAGCTGCAATGTGTGTGGTTTCTTAACCTTGTGCCTCTACCAGCTGAGTCAAAAAGATAGGAATTAGATTACTTTACTTTTTCACACATTTCAGCAAAAGAGGGAGCTTCCCCTCCAAATTTGAAGAGTGGTCATTACGCACTGTGCATAGCTGTCTGTTGCCAATACGCACTCCAGAGGTGCGAATTGTAATGCCAACATGGGGCTTGCATGATTAGTTGGCATATGGTCTAGACTGGGACTAATTTATGCATGTGGCATATTATTTTGGTAGTTTCTTTGTACAATGGCATATGTGGTGGGACCCATGTAGTATATTAAATTTGCATCCTCCTTGTGAAGCATTAGTCTTTAGGTATCATTGACTTGTGTGGGTCTTTCTCTAAAGGATGTGGCATTTAGCATTTCGTAGACTTACCCCCAGGGCCTGCGTGATTTGTTTTCTTCTCCAAGCTAAAACTGTGTTTAGGTCCTCAATTTGCATGGCATTTTCAACATTTGTTGGGATTGTATTGCAAGTTGGGACTTGCTTGCCATGTCATCTTCAAGACTGACATTTCTTTTCAACTTCCATCCTTCTATGCTGGGCGGTTTCTAGGAGCTGTGGATATTATTTTTTATTTTCTGACAGGCAGTTACAGATGAGGGACATTTTCTTCAAATTTGTTATTCCTGCTAGGGCCTGCTCTATTGTCTCTTGTTGACTGGTCACTTAGGTGTTTGATTGCTTTTATTCTAGGGAGTGGTCTTTCATGTTGGATGTGGGGTTCTGAAAGGCAATTACTTTTGGCTAACTACAATTTTATTTGCAAGCTTTTCTTGGTGGATTGAGCCTGTTAATGGTTGATAGGTGTGTCCACTTCCTGTTGGGTGACTCCTAGTGGATCATGGAAGTTTAGTGTCATAAATCCTTTACCGATGGTTACATTTAGGGAAGTCTTTGTTGGTGTCTTTATTCTTATGTCTATTCGTGATTGAGCTTTGATAGCTGGCAATGCCTTTTAAATTTTTTTCTGGGGGATTGATGCCCTCTTTGAAAGCAAAATGAAATATATGTGAAAAGGGAGGGCTCAGGTAACACATAATAATAGGGGCTGCATGCATAAACGATTAGAGAATTGTCTTCCTAGTGTTCATAGGACTATGACGTCCTAACAAAGTTATTAGAAGTTAAAATTTCTGAGTTAATTTCAATGCTGATAGCTGGGCTATATACCTAGAAGATTCAAATTGAATTCTAGTTCATGTTTTTTGAGTTCTTGGTACATCTTTGTCACTAGGTTGTGTGCCTGAAGGAATTGTAATGGGAGATTTCAGTTAAAATTTTCCAGTTTTATTGTTCCTAGCTGTTGTTGCGAAATAGTTTGTAAATTAGATTTTCATGGAGCTGCTATGATCAATTGCCTTTTACTATGCACTGAATCCTCAAGTGCATCAAGTGATATCGAAGCTAGTATACTTGCTGGGATGTGCAGAGATCACATCAGATGCATGAGGTGGTTTAAGTAACAGTTTTTTTACTAGGTGTCTTAGAAGGGTCTAGTGGATTTTTGTTGCAAGTATGTTGAAGCTTGTGAATGTAGAGGGCCATGAGGAGACATGAATGTAATAGACAAGGCTTTGTTGTTGAATATGTGTTGAATGCTTTAGTGGGTTGTTGTAGGTGTGAGTAATGAATTTGTAGAGAGTTGTGTGTATGTGTGTGTGAAGATGTCTATGAAAAGAGGATTATGATGGTCTTGAAGAGGTGGAGCAATTCCATAGGTAGAAAATCCTTGAGAATATAATGGACATACATTTAAGATTAGAAAGGGTGAAGGCTATGCAACGTGGAGAGGCAGTAGGCACACTGCTCTGTAATCCTTGGTTGAATTGACCATTCTGTCACACTTTAGAAGGTCTGCCACAAGAACAATGAATGTTTTTAATTGCATTTTCCAACTTGGAGCTCTTAATGATCCTTAGAATACTTAGAATTTTTTTTAGCTTATTTTGAGGGAGGAATGCTGTCTTAGTATTTGGCACATGAAATTCCGACCTATGTTATTGGAAAGCCCTTTTATATATAGGTGAAATGTGGAGCCTGGTCTGAAGAATTCTTAGACCTTTGTTGATGCTCATGTCCACTCTACATTGCAAAAATCCCTTCCAATCTGTCTTCATTTGTAATCATTATTTTGGAAAACCTTAGCCATGTGTTTTTCTTGTTCTAGTTGACCCTCATCCATGATTCTAAAAGCTTTAGTGTTCATGGTTTTAAGAATCACTGCTTTTTCTGTTGGATGGTGAAGAAAAGAGGACATGGATGATGAAGAGGAGAGGATTGCAAGGGCTTATAAAACCTTGGTCATCATAGCTTTTAGAATCTTGGATGACAATCGCTTGGAACGAAGAAAGAAGAACATGGCTAGGGTTTTTGAAAATGAAGAATTTAAAGTCAAGCAATGAGGTCTACAATATGCAATGTTATTGTGGTAGAGTTTGCATTGGTGGATGGGTAGGTCAATTTAGAGAGGGATTCAGAAACATTGAGATATGTCTTAACCCATGCTCCCCCAAGTTTCGGGGTCAGGGACGACGAGACGTGTTTCTAGTATGGGGGTACTTTTGGGCCATTTTTTAGGGGACGACAGGGGATGTCTATTAAAAAAATAGGGAAATTTTTAAAAATATAGAGAAATCTCAAATATTCATATCATAACATTGATAAAGCATTCATCATAGACATTGTAGAAGATTAATACATAACATTAGACTTGAGTTGAGATTTCACATGAGAATTGACAAACAAATTAACAAAATTCAAATGCTTTCATTGTCAATGTGCATACATATTATATGAGAATTATGACAAAATGCTCAAAGGCTCCAAGTTTCAACTATGAAATGATAAAAACATAGAAAATATATTGCTGTCCCTAATCAATAGATGCAACTGGTAGGTCTATATCAAAATCAGACTCTGAGTTTGAGTCATTGCCATTGTAAGGGGTTGCTTCAGGCAATGGAACCCCAACCAATCCTTACTATGTCTCCTCATCGATTTGTATACCATTTTGTTATCAACATCCCAACGTATGGCTGGAGTCTAACAATATTAGGAGTTTGACGATTTTTAGCCACAAAGTACTGTGTATAGCCACCGACTTCTCCGATCGTCTAGAGGTAAGGTTGTTCCTCTTGACCGATTGGATGAAGTTATATGTGGACTAATTCCTGTTTGTAGCAGAGAAACTGGCAACCCGTGAAAGAGACAAATGGCAAGTACCCTCAACTCTAGTGCATCCTTGCCATGCCATGTCCACCATCCAATAGGGTCGGTTTGAGCTAATGTAGCCCTATCCAACCTCTCCTTTGGTTTGCTGAAGGTTGGACCATGAAGATTAACAAATGCAAGCCACTGTGTGCGAAGTAAAGTAGATTTCTCTTTAGTATACTTTTTCCTAAGGGCCTTCATGAAGCCTTCTTTCACGTCTTCATCACGAGATGGAGGCACTTTCCCAGGTTCTGCTGCATACCATTTAGGATTGAGAGCATAGGATGCCATTTGAAGTGGGGTGTGCATAGTGTTCCACCTTTGCTTCACAATGGGCCTAAGATGCTCCTCATAAAATCCAAAAGGAGGGTCCCTACTATGAATTGTTTGCTTCATTTGGCCAAGCATGCTATCGAAGGTCTCATAAATCTCTCCAAGGCTAGGAGAGTCAGTATCAACATATTTAATTACTCGCACAATAGGCTCAATGAAGGGGCAAACTTATCTGCAAGTGCAAAAAAGTTACAAAAATTAAAATCTTCAAAAAGAATGGAAAGATTTTACAAGTTAAAATTAAAAAACATTAATAAATGTAAAATTTATTAAATTAACAATTTAAAAATTAAATAATAAAATCAGCAACTTAAAATTTTCTTACCTCATTGTGGACCACCAATCATCATCAAGGATTTTTTGCTTCACACTTCTTCCTTCTGGTGTGCTTGCCTTTTGCCATCTACCCCACTCTGCATTGACCACCTTTAATTGTAAAGCCTCCTGAACCTCAATCATCCTCTGTAACAAAATGAAGTAGCTCGCATATCTAGTGTCCATGGGCTTGATGAATTCCTTCCTCAAAAATGTCGTGTACAAAGCAAGTGAAGTGTGATGGTTGCAAATGAACATCTGCACATCTCTAGCCTTTGACACCACTGCCTTCACCCAATCTATCTTCCCAATGTCCTTCAAGGTATTGTTCAATGCATGAACACATGGGGTCCAAAAAATGTGCTTATAAGCACCCTCTATCATCAATCCAACTAATTTACACACATGGGCTGAATCAGTCACTACCTATACAACATTAGAGGCTCCAACCTCTTCTATGGCATCTCTCAATATATGAAATTGGAAGTTTGCATCCTTCCTTTTTCCCGAACAATCATCAACTCTAAGAAAATAAGAGCCAACTATACATGTAACAATAATATTGATGGGTGGCTGATGTTTGATATCAGTCCACCCATCCATGATAATAGAGCAACCATTCCTTATCCATGTTTGTCTCATATCCTCCATCAACACACTCACCTTGGAATATTCTCTATCAAGGAGGGTGGTGCGTAGCTTGTGTTCTCTAGGTGAAACAAATGAAGGACCTACAACAATCACATCTTTGAACATTTGTTTAAAATATGGTGAATGTGCCACATGAAAAGGTATGGCATGAGCATAAAAAAACTTAGCAATAGAGGAATCAGCCACATCTCGTAATTGTGTGTTAAACATATCAACAACACTAGATTTCTTCTTTCCTCTAATAGAAGTAGAACCCTCTCTCCCATGAAATTCAACCTCCACGGGCCTTGTAGGCAATGACACACTAGGCTGCAAACCCTCCATTGAATTTCCTTGCTTTCTTGCCTCCCACTCCATATGCAATCTAGTTGCCTCAATCTTTTCAATTGGAGTTATTTTTTCACAACCTTTCACCCCTTTACCACGTATCCAGAAAAGATGACAATAGACTCTCGTATAGCTGCCTTTATATTTCGTTTTGCACAAATGACAAATCCATTCTCTACTGCCCCCTGAGTTTTTTTCTTACCCTTATCAACTCGTGTTGCAAATTGTAATAGAGGTTTTGTGGGGTTAAATGGGCCTTTTGCATAGGTTTTGAGGAGTTCGGAAGGACATTCAAATGGGTTTGAAGTTGCTGGCCCTACTACACTCCCACTCCTTGAAGGAACCCCGATGGCTGCCATACCTCTATGAGCTCTACTTCTAGGTCTGCTTTTTTGACTTTCATGCATTTGAACCTCAACCTCCTCACTATCATCACTACCACTCTCACTGCTGCTGCTCATGATTATTTTTTGTTAAGAATTGAAAAGAGGGCTGCAAGTTCAAATAAAAGAAAAGATAAACTCACAATGCCCTTCCTATGTGGTTAAAAGGTTGAAAAAACTTGAAAAAATGCAAAACAAATGTAAAATGAAGAACTTACTTCTAATGGAGAAGATTTGATGCCCTAGTCTCCTCTTTCAACTATTGTTCTCTCCTTTTCCACTTGCTTCTCTTCTCTTGCTGCTCTTCACTTCAAGTTTGCAAATATAAAATTGAGTTCTTTTTTTCTTTTTTCTTTTTGGTTGTTTTGATGAGTGAAATAGGTTTAAGTTGTGTTAAAACGGATAGGGGAGGGGAGAGGGGTGGACGGGGAGAGTCCTTGTAGGCTTGCCCATCCCTTTTTAAAATTTAAAAATGTGTTTTTTTAAAAAACAACTTAAAGTTGCTTGGGTTGTAGGGGACGACTAGCCGTCTCCTGACGTCCCCTTCATTTCTGCAGCAGTTTTTGGGACGTTTCCATTTTTTCAGTGGCAATTGGGGAGGGTTGACATTTCCAAGGCATCCCTGATACGAGGATGAGGGTTTTAGGGTAGTGGACGTGTCCCCGGGGATCACTAGTTAACAAGGCAAGAAGGTGAGTTGGCACAATATTTAAACTCCAACAAGCATCAAGTTTGTTTTCAAGAGGCTGAGGTCATTCTAAAGGAGGATCACGATTTTAGGTGTAGGCTTAGGGAGGCTTCAGAGGTTTCCCAAGCATCCACATAAATTGAACAAAGATGAGGGCTTAAGTCTAAGCCATTTATGGAGATCCATAATTCATTTTTCAACTTCTTAACCTAGGGATTAACCTTAATATTTTGTATAGATTAATGGGTTAATACTAAACATTGTAATGAGTAGTTATTAACAACTAGCCAAACATTTATTGTTCTCCTATGGTAGGTTTTATTTGGCATCATGTACTCTTATGATATTTTTATATATAGGGAGCTCCATACAATGATCCAAACACATTCATCTTGATGATGGATCATGATTTGCGATCCAAAACATCAATTTTAATAAAAGAATAAGAAACTACAGTTTTTTCCAGCAATTATCTTCTCAATTTGAATGGAGTTTGAAAGCTTTAAACATCTAATGTTCTGTGTTAGGTGTCTATTTTTCCAAGCCTACAAGTCTACTGATTTTATATCTCCTCCTGCAATGCCTCTAGAATTATTTCAGTAGCATTGGAAGGTAGAAATCCAAAACTACAACTTGAATCTATCTAAAGATCTCATCTTCATCCTAAATCTGTGCATGTTTCCATCCTAAATCCATGTACAATGTGATTGCCAATATCAAAGTCCATATGCTTAGTATGGAATTCAGGAACTTTTTTAACAATATACACCTAATGATCCAAATTAACAAGTAATAACTATCAATAAGGTATTCATACCTTGTGCTGTTCAGTTCTCCCTGCCAAAGACAACTACAGACATACTTTGATTATTAACCACTTCACCTACTGAGCAATTAACAATCGAAATCTATCACAGAATACAATCCCCAAACTCATATAGGTCAACATTGTCCGAATATTCAATTAAATTATCTAGTGTGTATGAGCTATTCTTAACTAATGCCTGGGAATCAAGTGCTATCTCTTCTCAATTCTTATGGACTTTGGAAGTGTCAAATCTCTATTTTCCCATGTTAAGTGTTACATTTCAAAGTCTACAAATCTACTCATTTGAATTCCTCATGTAAGGCCTCTAGAATTATTTTAGGAGCATTGGAAGGTAAAAATCCAAAACAACACTAGAATCTATCTATAGATCATGTCTTAATCCAAAATCTGTGCATGGAATGGTTAACAGTATCAAAAGCCGTATGCTTAGCATGGATCTTAGGATCAACTCTCTAACACTATATACCTAATGATCTAAAGTAATAAATAATAACTATCAATAGAGCATCCATAGAAAAACTTGTGGCTTTCAATCTCCCCTTCTAAACACAACCACTCTCAATTTTTGACCCCCCAACCTACTGCGCAATCAACAATCAAAATTTATCACGTACAAACTTCAATCCCACATAGGTCAATAATGTTCCAATATTCAATCAAATTATCTAGATTCTAGACTGTTCAAGCTATTCTGAACTAATGTTCAGGAATCAAGGGCTTTCTCTTATCAAAGGTTCTTGTTGAACCTTCCCATTGCTCTTGCCTGTATTCTTTTCATTGGAAAAATTTAGAGTTCTTGTCTATAGAAGATACTGATGATTTTGTGGAGGTAGTGTTAAGAGAGAGGGAGGAAGGGAGAGAGTGGGTTACGCCTATGCTTTTTTGGTAAAATGATTGTTAAATCTTCAAGGAAAACTGTTATACACTCCAAATTGTCAACGTGATATATTATCTTGAAAAATTTCAGTTTGCTTGTTTAATTAAATTTTTACCTTGTTTCATTTTCTTGATTCACACTTGCTTGTTTGATTTTATTGATTTCATTTTTGTTACATTTCAATAAGAGTATTTTGTTCCTGGAATTTTGCTTTGTGTTTCATTCATATTTGCTTATTTTTGTAGCTCTATGATGTAACTGTTCTGCTGTTAATTTGCATATTGATAGTATACTGCTCTGCTTGTAATCTCATTTTGGTGTTCACCTTACTAACAAAGTGAAGAACGGCAATTCTACTTTCAGCAAATAAACTATACAAACTTGTCTACACTTCTTCCTGGAGATATATATCTGTATATATTTGTGATCTTGTTTTCTGTGTGAGGGAAAGAGAGAGGGGAGAGGGTATGAATGTACAGACATCCTAAAGGTGGTTAATACACTGTGCACGATGTTAATGCATCATAAGGAATGCATAAGTCAAAGAACAGAAAAAACAAAAGCTAAACAAAACAAAGAGAGTAAATTTGTAAAATGCATAACAAAACCACGTGGGATATGTACACAGGTGGGGTATGTGACATGAACGTCTATAAAAGAGGAGAGAGCATTTTCTGTGCTCATGGCTACTTCACTGACATGTATGTGCTTTTCCTCATTATTTCAGGTTGGGAAGGTTTCTAAAGCATTGGAAGTGAGCAAGGAGATGGAAGCCCATGGTATAAGACATAATGAGAAAACATTTTCAATGCTGATTAATGGTTATGTACAATTAGATGATTGTGCAAATGCATTTGCTATCTTTGAGGACATGCTGAGAGCAGGTTTTCAGCCCGATGTTGTGACTTACAATATCATTATCAATGCATTTTGCAAGCTTGGCAATCTTGATCGAGCTGTTAGAATTCTTGAACGAATGCGCAAGGCAAGGCAAAAGCCATCACCTCGAACATTTACCACCATAATTTATGGGTATGCAAAATCTGGAGATATGAAGATGGCTTTAAAAATAGTTGAACAGATGAGGAGATGTGGCTGCATCCCTACTGTACAAACATTTAATGTTCTCATATATGGTTTAGTGCAAAAGAAGCAGGTAAGTTCACATTCCTTTTTGATTATTTGTGATATTTTAGAACATTGATGTTAGAGTCGAATACAGTCAAGCCTCAACTCAAGGTTATAGCAAACAAGTACCAGATTGTCACATTGTCAAATATTGATATCTTCTTCTATTATGCAGAAGAGAAAAGTTTCATCTTATATTTTGGATTTCTACAACCTTCTTCTTTTGTTTCAAATTGGCAAGTAATTAAATTGTCTATGGTATTTATAATTGAAATTCTATTTTAAAACAGATGGAAAATGCTCTCAAGATTATTGATGACATGTCATTGGCCGGGATATCTCCAAATGAGCGCACATACACCACTATAATGCAAGGTTATGCATCTGTTGGTGAGATTGGTAGAGCTTTTGAGTATTTCACAAAGATGAAGAGTGAGGGTTTGGAGCTTGATGAAATATCATATGGAACCTTGCTTAAGGCATGCTGCAAGGCAGGAAGGATGCAGAGTGCTCTAGCAGTGACGAAGGAAATGAATGCGGTTGGGATCAAGAAAAATGCCTATATTTACAACATTCTAATTGATGGGTACATGTTATCTTATTTTCTTGTAGTCCTTATTATTCTGAAGTAAAATTGATTTTGTTAGGTTACTAGAAAGTTCTTGACATCCAGTTGACATTGTTCTAGATGGTACTTTGTAAACTTCTGAAAATATGATTAGATTCTGTTAGATATGATAATTGTAAGGAAGGTATTTTTATACCAGCTATAATTCCTCCTTTTTGAAGTTGTTTCTCCAGGTGATGGAGCATTTGGACAGTGGGCAGCATAGGAAATTAACATATGTTGATACTAATTTTATTTATTTATTGGGTGGCTAAGGTTTCTACCTAAGGTTTCCATTCATAGGTACATATCTTCACAACACCAAAAACACCATACTCAGGGATTCACACACTCCTAATATTCATGTGGTACTGTTGAGGTTGAAATATGCCAAATAGGGGATTGACTGAGGCAGTTTCTCCTTAGCACCAACCAAAATTTTCTTTCCCTCAGAGTTTTTCCATCATTCATTGTCTCAGTACTAGAGACTAAGGTGCAGAGATTTACACATGCAAAAGTGCTTGGGAAAATTATGTGAGCAGCTCCTAGATGTTGCAAAATGATCAGATCAAAAGACAGTAGCATTTGAGAAAATCACTAGAGCCCCAAGGCAGGATAGGAGTGTGGGCAAAAGCATCCACTAAGGATAGGAGGTTGGACACTAGTGCCATCTTTCCATTGCTTGTGTTTAGATTCATCAAAATTTCATGAGACTTCCCAACCACCTTCTTTCAGCTTTGCACGGTGTTTTCCAACAATCAAACTTCACCAATCTTCAGTAACAGGGATGTTTTCTTACCACTTGCATTTCTAGTTCATCTTTTGATAGTATTAGTTCTGTTTGGTGCAAAAATGTGACAATATTTAATTTACTGCTATATTTCAGAATGTAGTCAGATTTATCAAGTAGATTAATACATTGAAAGAAAGTTAACTTAGTTATAGTTTTACATACATTATCATGACTAGGTTCCCTATTTTTGGTCTGTCACCAAGAAGTTCCATTATAGGAACATAAACCATGCCCCTATCCCCATACCCAAAATTTTTGGGGATTACCTTTTATATAATATAGCCAGAATCCTTATTCATTCACTCTTGTACCCTAATTTGATTGGCATATGCACCCTTGTACCAGTGCCCAAACCTCTATGTCTCTAGGTAACTATAAATTTTTTGTAGCAAAGCTTGCCTTTTGTTGTATAGACATAGTTACAGATTTGAAAGCTCTATCATTGACAGATATGTTCACACAAACCAACAGGTTGGCCATATATTTAGTTTTCCCATGCAAGGGTTTGTGTGAGGCTTTGGATTAGACTGAAGAAAGGCATGCATCACCTTAGATGGCGAATGCCATTGGAAGTATAGGATGGGAAAAAAATCCAAGGTTCTTCGAAGACTCTTCATGGCAACATCTGCCACTAACACAGGACCCTGAAAAGTCTCTGAATTTGTCTTCATTTGCAGCCACAAAGATTTTATAATCTGTCTATGTATTCTTCCATTTATTAGAGAACCACTGTATAGTGCATATATGACAGGGTGTCGAGACGGAATCTTCTCACTTTCATTATGGTGCAAGGAACTGCAGCAGTTGATTCAAACATTAATTACATCAATTACAGAGTGTGCATATTTGATATTCCACCCCTTCTGATGTACTGCAATGGGGAGGCTATGCTAAGGGTGATCATATTTTTGTAGAAGGTTAAATTGGTGTTTTATCTCAAAATGAAACCTTGGATTGTCATATGTCTTGTTTCAACATTTTGTATTTGTTTGTCTATAGTGTCCCTTGTCCTGCTTTGCCCTAGCTTCCGCTTGTTGCTTAGGTTTTATGTAATGTCCCCTTCTCAGTAGCCCTTCGGGTTGTCACTTAGCCTTTTCCTCCCCGAAGGCTAATGCCATTATCAGGGAATCGTTTATTTAATTATTTGTGTATTGCCTAATTTCAAGTTTAGCTTTAAAGGTGATGCCAAATAATTAATTAAATCTTTTTATACAGTGATTCTACAAAAGGTTCAAAAGTGATTTAATGAAATATTTATTTTTAAAGTTTACTTTATAAAAGTCACTTTATTTGGTGCAAAAAGTGACTAAGTGAAATATTTGAAAAAAATGACTTTAGAGAATGTCACTTTATGTTTTGAAGGGAAAATACAAAAAGGAAAAGAAAGAAACAATCAACACTTTTTGATGAACAGATTTTTCTTTGTAAATAGCAAGCCTTCTTGGTCGGGTGTTTTGGAACCCTAACTCTTGTTTCGATTGTGAGACATCAGTCCTAGCAAGATTTCAGAATGCTTACAGGTTATTTTGGTGTAGACGAGTTTGGAGTCAGATGAAGGAAGGGAAAACGAAATACCACTTGGCTCTTTTGTGAGTTTTGATTTTTGGAAGTTTTGCATCCTCCTAGAATCGTATGTGAATAGTTATCAGTTAGAATGGAGGCGTTATTCAAAGGAGTAACCCTAGGAGCCTAATATTCAAGCAAAAATACATTGTTAGGATCAAAATTTGAAGAAATCTAGGCGTTTTTGGAAAGTGTTGGCGTAACAACTAACACCTCTGGAGTGCAAGTTGGTACAGATAGCTATGCACACTACGCAATGAGTGCTCTTCAAATTAGGAGGGGAAGCTCCCTCGTTGTGCTTGACAAAAGTGCTTGAAAAGGGAAATAAACTAAACTATATCCTGTCTTTTTGTTTCAGCTGTAAGAGACACAAGGTTTAAGAAAAACTCTATACGTTGCAGCTAAGTATTTTCTGGTTTTGCAAGACTTAACTACAACACACAAAACTAAGTAACTTTAACTATCCAATACCCTCAAGAATTCAGAGCATGAGGAAATGAAGCGAGAATGATTATCTGACGATAAGTCGGGTACATACTCACAACGTGAAGGCAAGTTGGCACAACTATCTGCTTGTCTGAATAGGCTTATTGGAAACGACAACACACGATAAACCAAGTACAGATTCTCAACTTGAAGGCAAGGCGGCGCAACTATCAGCTCAATCTGAATAAGTTTATTATTCACACACATCACACGCTAACCAAGTACAGATTCTCAACTTGAAGGCAAGGTGGCACATCTATCAGCTCAATCTGAACGAGTTTATTGAACACATAACATGAAGGATAGCCAACTAGGACAATAAATTGCATAGGCGAGACACGCATACAATCTACGATCAAACTAGCCATTATATCTAACTAAGGCAAGAATTCACCATCATAATTACATGAAACCCAAGTGGCATAACAATTCATGATAACAATAAATACTCATGAACAGATACAAAACGAGCAATATTACAGGCAAGGTGGGCACAACATATATTTCTCTCTCATGCAAAAGTTATGTACAAATGAGCAAAAACTCTTATTTATAGACATCAAAAGGTGTAGGGAACCCTAAAATCACTTTGAGTCAACTATAGTCTTGCAATACATGCAAGATTAATTGCTAAACCCTAATAAAGCAAACTATATAGTTAACTGGAAAGTTACCATCAGTTAACCGATACAAACTAATCTAAAAATGGACAATGTGCAAGCATGCAGGTCCTTATTGAAAGCAAGTTAACTGGAACACTACCATCAGTTAACCTAAACCCTAAATACAACTCCAAGTGAATAAAGCTAATCCCAGAATAGATATGCATGAGATGAGACAACGAGTTAACTTGAAAAGGTAACACCAAGTTTAACTCCTGTGTGTAATGTCTATCCTGAGAGGTGGGACTGAAGTCTACTGGCCGTGATCTCGAGCAACCAATCCCTCAACGAGATTTTTAACTGCATCACTGTCTGGAGCTCTAATACTCTGCCGAAGAATGCTATGTTTGTGTAGCATGCCCTCACTAGCTGTGATCTGGGACTGAAGTTCACCTCTGCTCTTGGTTGCCTCATTGAACAACGCCGACATGACTATAAGCTGATTAATCTTACAACCAATGGTCTCCCCACTGAAAATAGTATGAATGAGTGCTTGGAGCTCTGATTGTACATCAGTAAGCTCAACATAGGCACCACCCTCAATTTGATACCGACACGGTAAGCGAGATACTAAGGTTCTCACAAACCGGAGTGCACTAGTAACGTGCTCTCTACTCTCAACCAACTCTGACGCCATTGTTTCCTCTATCTTTGCCTTGAAAACCAACTGTGTTTTCCAAGAGTAGATAGCCTCTTTATCCTTTGCATCTATGACTGATTCATATGCCATACTCAGGTGAGTAATCATAATCTCGTCCTGGGGTCTACTAATCGCCATGTCTCGCTCCTCATCTTGGAGACGTAGACGAAGCTCTCATGCATTGTACCGTAACTGATATAGCTCTGTAAGCATAGAGCGACTTCTAGCAACGAACTCCTCCTCCCATTCCTCCAAACGCTTGCCGTATGTAGCCAAATGATTAAGCTGGCCCTGTTTTGCTGGAGGCTCAAGCATCGGTGGGAGTGTGGCGGTGACATCTAACCTGTGTACAAGGCTAGAAATGTACTGATGAAGCTATTTGATTTCAGCCTTGAGGGCTGCCTTGTCTTCTCCGTCTTTCAGCATTCTATCCCTAGCACTGTCTGTAGCAACCTGTAGGAGATCAACCTGAGTCTGGCGTGTGCTACGACTAAGGTTGACTGTGATAACCTCGAAGTCCTGAGATTCCAACTCTTCCAAGTTCTTCCCCCGTGGTGGTATAGTAGTCTCAATGATGACCTCCATATCAACATTCCTCTCCACGTGGACCATGTTCTTGATCCTCTTGTCTGGCGCATCTTGGTAAACCTGATTAAAGTCTGAATGATTAAGGACATAGGATGGCTACCTCCTCTTCCTACCCAGTTGAGTTTCAATCCAAGAATGGTCTCGGCTAATGCTACTGGAAGGATTTGTACTAGCAATAGGAGGCTCTGATGAGAGTGAATATGTAGAGGAGCTGCTGTGAGATGGGGAGTCTAAATCCAATTCGATATGAATCGAGACTGGTGACTGCTCCAGAATTGGTGTAGGAACTTGAGGATGAACCTCAAGCACTGGCGGACTCTGAACTGGCCTCTGAACTAGCTCTGTGACAGGATGTTTGACAGGATCTGCGTGTGTATCAATGGCAAGCGCCTTTCCTTTTGAATTGTTTGGCGCTTGACTTTTCTTGGGAGGGTTACTCCTCTTCTTCTGTTTGGGTTTCGACGAGGAAGGTAGCGAAGGATCCACCACTGGCGGCTTTGCTCTAGGCACATTTACCCTCCTGGTCTTATTGCTGTCGAGGTAAAGTATACTGTTTTGGATAACTCTACTTGACCTCTCCTTTACTGATGCGTACTCCTTGGCGTACCAATCAACTGCTGGCAGTGGCTGTGTGTCAACCTGCTCTCTGAAATACTGAGGAAGGACTTCTCCCTCATCATCTGATAAACCTCCCACATCTTCTACCAAGAAAACATAAATCTGTGAGAGAGAGAAGCGGCCGTAGCTACGTCTTCGGACCTCGAAGTCGTCCACACAATTTGCCCAATAGTCTTCCATAGAAGGCTTATGATATGCGCAACCACCGAGGCGTGCTGTGTAATGACCCCAAGGATCATAGGCACGTACCTCAACAAGATACTTGAGATGATACCTCTCTAGCTCTTGTCCTGTAGCTTTGGCATCAACTATCGTTTTGCACCAATATATTCCAAACTGAAAGGGAAAATTAGCAGCTGGTTTATGCTTGTGGCGCAAATGACGATGAACATCATGTAAATGCCTCAGGAACTCTATAAAGACCGTTCTATCCGAAGGATAGCATGGAAGCATGTATGGATTTCCTGTAAATCCATATACTCGGATATAGGTGTATGTCGGGGACTGAATGAACTAGTCTTCCCAACCATCCATCGCTGCTCTAGCAACTGCCGAGATACTAACGTGCAACTCCCGGTCCAAATTTCTCACTGTATAAGTCAGGAAAGCCTCGTGAACACGCTTGAAGTGACACTCAGCCTTAGTGAACTCAAGCTGATCGTAATAGTGATAGACTTTCTGAACATTGAAAATGCCAACGGTGTTTAACCCTCGGAATTGACCCTAATAGGCAATCAAGTACATGAGGTAAGAACACATGTGAAACTCGTGGGCAACTAGGACATTGGTGATTTGCTTGTGGATAACATCGCTGATGAAGGATGCCCAGTCATAATGCTCCTGCCCAGATAAGATGCGACCGATGATGTAATACATCCAAGGCTGGAAAACATTTGCATATGAATGACCTGAGACACGATTCAAGAGTGTAATTAGAATCGCATACTCATCCTTGTACTCACCATGACCCACATTGTTTGGCAATTTGTTCTTTGCTTGCTTCAACTATCATTCTGCCATTTTACTTTGGCACTTGTCTACATCAGCGTTGAATGCATGCTCACACTGCTCCATAGAAACAACTAGACTGTTCAGGTGCTGAGGGATACCAAAATTTCTTTCAACGTCCAGAGGCTTGAGACTGGAAATGACTCGTCCATCTACTGACACTATCTCGCGAGTAGCAGAGTTGTAATGCTTAATACAAGACATCACGAACTCAACACAATGAACAGAGATAGGTATGGAAGCGACCTCAAGTAACCCGAACTGCTGAATGTTCTGAATAATCGAATCTTTGATTTTGACTGGATCTAAGACTGCCTCTGGTAGCACCTTGTGGAGATTCGTCTCAACTGTCCCAATGAAGTTGTGAGTAAGGATTGATTTGGTCTTGTATTCGAGTTGAGTGTACTGCATTTTGAAAAACTCGCCCGTTGACTGTGAACTTGACTATGTTCTGACAAGATTTCTGGAAAGCTAAAAATAGCTTGTTGATGCTAAAAATAGCCTATCAAAGGGTTATTTTCGGCGAAAAATTTGAGATATGGGTTTTGTCCAGAAAAAGATTGTCCAAAAAAAGATTCTAAGACAACCCAGAACGTCAGAAATGCGAAAATCTGACTTCTACTCGACCATGCAAGGAATTTTCAGTTGAGAAAATTAGAAACTTGAGAACTGATGCTCTGGAGTTAAAAATTCCTGAAAATTCAAGCACATGAATTTAATTCGAGGAAGCTATATAGACTCAATCCAGATGATCAAATCTGCCAAAATTTGCTAATTTCAGGAACATGCGAATTGAAATCTGAGAGAATTTTGAGAATCAGAGAGGAGAAAAGACATTTTTTTTGTGTTCTTCTGTCAAAATTGCCCCCTGTTTCTCAAATTTGCTGATGATCTGTGAACTTGCACCTGCAAAAGGAATATCTGATGTTTCTGAATTTGATTGCTGATGATAAATTCGCCCAACTTTGGAAAATTCGCCTCTGCTCTGAAGAATTACGAATTTTGCTTAAGCGGAATGAATGCTTAATGATGGCGCCATGAATAAATAGAGAAAATTCGCACCATAATGCTGACTGCAAGATTTAAAACCTCGACTGAAAATAGAAAGCCTCTGATTGGACCCCTCCAGTTCGAATTGAGACTGACTTGAAGTTTGGAATAAAATAATAATAAAAGTATTCATCATGCAATTTGAAAATCCAGCACAAAGAGGCACCAATTTGAGAAAATCGCCATTTAATGCTCAAATATGCAAAAATAAATATTTAATATTATTTTAATCAGTTGACAAACCATGTTGAGCTCTTGGACTCGTCCGGCGAACTTCACTGATTTCGAAAAGTCCTCATTTGTCCTCATAGGCGTCCATTTGCTCAAGATATTATGTTTTTTATTAACTTCCTACTTTGTAGCTGACTACAAAGTTACAACTGACCATATTCAACATTGATTTCCGGGTGACCGGGTGATGCTGAGATTGAGCAGGAATATTCATTGCGAAGCTTGCAGAGCAAGGAAGAAATGTTTGTTGTGAGTCATTACTGCTAAAATCAATGTTTAACACCTCAAAAAATTAGGCGCCTTTGATTAAATTGATTTTCAGACATCAGACTTAGCCATTTATTCATATTGCCATTTGACGCTTCAAACGGCTACTGACGATGAACGGTGAACCCTGCTGACTGGATGATAGGCTCATTGCGTGACTAGAAGTATTCCGCATCCAATGAATATACGCAAGGCATCTGAAAGCTATATTAAGGACCCCAAAAGCAAGGGTGCCCTTGGCCTGAAAAGGCTCAAACACCATTTTGATAAAAGTACAACTCTCAACCAGATGCCCTACTTTGACCTCTGATATCGGGAGTTGGGGTGACCTAATTCGAGCACCGTCTGTCTCAGCGCATAGCCAGAAGGACCTACGTGAGATGTCTCTGGAGGCGACAAAGCAAGAAAACTGCTTCTAGGACCTCAAAGAGAAGGGCGCCTTTCCCAAGATGGAATATACGACCAGACTTGGCCATTTTCCAAGCTGTCTTCGTTTTTCAGTATTCTGCAAAGACCTCGCACGTACGAGCATTTTCCAAATCCTGGAGGCTAACGGCTGGGCTCATTGGATAGCTGGAGTAATTACGCACAAGTCCCGTGAAGACTTCGAAAGCTAATAACCCCATCTGACAGGCCTAAAGGCTGGGCGCCCCTGGCCTACAGAGGCTACAGTGTATATTTCATGTTACTCCACCCGCTGATTTACGTGCCTGGCAGAATATCTGCCACGATCTCTCAGAATATCGGATTGACAGGCTGATTGATGCGTTGCGAAGCTAGACTAGATCGGAAAAGATCTCAGTACGACGTTATCTGCAAATATCATCATCTGATGGGCCATTTTGGAGGGTGCCCCTGAGCTACAGGGGCGCAATTTTGCCATTTGAGAACTTTTCATGATGTGAAGTCTCCTCGTAACCTCATCTTCTGATCTTGACTGCCGAAGCTCTGAGTCTCGGATGTCTGCATTCAATGGCTCGTCGGATAGCCAGACTAGCCATGAAGAGATTAAATGCATCAACAGGCAAGAATGCCAGAATCTAGACCCTCTTTAAGAAGGGCACCCCTGAGCTACAGGGGCGCAAAAGTTGAAAACTGACAAGCTTTTGCAATCTTCAATCGTCTAAACCTTATCTTCTAACGTCAGTTACCAGAGCTGTAAACCTTGGATAACCTCATAGGATAGCTCATCGGATAATTGGGCTAATTCTGAAGAGATTGACTGTGTTTATGAGCACATGCCACAAAATCTGGGCCTTCAAAGAGAAGGGCGCCCCTTGCCTACAGGGGCACAGTTTTGCTTTTGCCTGAGAAATCCTCATAAATTGATCACTGAAATCTTTGTCTTGGTCATTGAAATGACCATGCAAAGGTATAATTATCGTCGTGAAATGCTCCTCCATCGTGAAATGCCTCGTTCTAAGTCCCCGATTCAGGTTCTGATCAATAGGTACTGCCTTTGACTGACACAACACTGACAAAACTCCATGCTTGATATTGCCCAAAAAACTGTATTTGACATCATTTTAGCAAGGTTTAGACTTTTTTAAGCAAAATGCCTTAATGAAGCAAAAAATTTGGTTTGGGTACAACAGAAAGGACGCGATTTCTGGGCAGATTAAGAAGAACGTGGTAATGGGAGTGAGTATGCTGGTCGACCTGTGTATTCTTGAGCTCGTAATAGTGCCTAGAAGTTATAAATATCAGCTGGGTCTCTTTTTAGCTTGGCATGAGACTATTGTGTGAGAATCGCTGCATTCTGTGGTGTCTTCTGCATATTCCCTGAACTTGCATACAGTCCATGAGGATCAATTGGCTTTGAGATGGTGAACTGGGTAGTTCCAAGGTGTTTTCTGAGGTCTGCTCCATTTCTGAGACTTGCCAGCAGCAGTTTGAGCTTTCCTTTGCCAACCATCAAGCATCCATTTCCAGGTTTGGAGTATGCTGTTATGAATGTCTAAGTCTTAGAACAACTGTAGCATTTTAAATCTGATATTCATTTCTGTATTCAGTTGTTTCATTTGGGAGTTTTGTATAATGATAAGAATTGAAGTGTTGATTAAGATTGATGAAAGCTTTGTATTTTATATCAAGTTAAGTATTTCAGTCAATTAGAAAGGTGTAAGGGCAGCAAGCCAACTGTTTGTTAAAAGGCCAATACACAGTCCCATGTTCATTATAAATAACTTGCAGCTGTAGAACCTTTTCCATGTTCATTTCAGTCATTGGCATAGCTGGTAAATCAGTTTAGAATTTGTTCATGCATATACTTATTTGACTTATGAGAAAGCATTAAGGAAAAATCAAAGGAATAGCATCTATTTTCTGAAAAGAGTTTGCAGACCAAGTGTATAACGAAATGCCAAACCCTTTAAACTGAAAATTTGAGAGCAAAATTGGCAAGGCTCTTCATAGTGGTATCATAGCAAGCAGTGCTGCCAGCCTGTGTTAGCATTGGGTTATGAACGGGGACATCCCCGATATCAACCCACTTGACATCCATTATAGGAGATTGAGAAGAGGTTTGGGACCATTTGAATTCATGGGGGATAGAGAAGAAATACCTGAGGGCAGCACCCCACATATTTTGAATGACCTAGCGAGAGGTCAACATGAAATAGCACAACAAATAGCGCAACTTGTTCAACAACTTGCGGGTGGTAGAAACAACAACAATGGAAATAATGGCAATAATGGTCAGAATGGTAATAATGGTGATCATGATAATAATGATACAGCTCAGAGCAATGCTAGGGCAGCTAGTAGGGCGACACCAAGGCCTCTCATGCCTCAATTCTTGGGGGAAAATGGTGCTGCAACCCAGGGGCATCAAGCTCAAGAAGAAGGTTTCACAAAATATTTTAGGGAATACCAAACTCTAGGGGATGAATTTCATGTGGCAATGTCATTAGGAGATTTTTGCACCATCAAGTACAGGAATAGGCCAAGAAATAATAATAGAGGGTAGCAAAATCAGGAGTTGTAGTGAAAGGTTGGGAAACTTGCAATCCCTTCCTTTGATGGTTTGGTAAATGTACAGCTAGAGCTTGGGTCCAGAAGTGGACACTTACCTACAACTTAATCTTATGCTGGAGTCCGAAACCATTAAGTATGCTACTCTACATTTGGATGGTGAAGCGCATGAATGATGGTAGCACGGGCTTGTCACATTGGGACATGCTAATATCACATCCTATTTGGAGTTCACACAAAAATTGATAGATAGATTTGATCAGAAGGATGCTGAACTTCATTTCAGGGAGTTAGCACAACTTAAGCAGAGTGGCTCAATAGATGCTTATATTTCAGAATTTCAACGGTTGGCAGTCATGGTGACAGATATTTCGGAGCAGTGGTTGGTTATGCTCCTCATTGAGGGTCTATCAGAACCCCTCCATGGTTGGATCAAGGCTTTCAAGGCCGATTCCCTATAGGATGCGATCACTAGAGCTAGAGACATGGAGTTCTCCACACTTGACAACAAAACCTCTTCTAAACCTTTTGTCCCTCAGAAAAACAAGGGCAAGAAGTCTTTTTAGAAGAAGGGAAACAAGAAAAGTGATCTAGATGAAGAGTATCACAAGGAATGCAAAATTAAGGGAATTTGTTACCATTGCAAGGAACGCTAGGAGCCAGGTCATCATTGCCTAGGGAAAGGCAAGGCTCCACCTTATTGAGGTTGTGTCTGAGGATGAGAGCAGTGATGATGAGCTTTCTCAAGATAATAATGATAGCAGTTCAGATGAGGAGCAACCTTAGGGAGAGGGTAAGAGTGGTACCATTGCTACCTTATCAGGCACTCCTTGATTCAACTCTTTTAGAGTTAGAGGAGTTTTATAGGGACATCACATAGTAGTGTTGATTGATAGTGGGGCCACCCACAACTTTATTGATGCAACCCTAGTCGAGAAGCATACGCTACCCGCAGAGTGCTTTGAAGGATTTCATCTGATGGTGGCAGATGGTTATAAATTGAGATGCACTCGGAGGGTCCCACAGTTGCCTATTACCTTGGGCAATTACACACTCACAGATGACTTCTATGTGGTGGATTTGGGTGACACTCATGCTATACTTGGAGTTCAGTGGCTACAATCATTAGGGAAATATTCACAAAACTTTCAAACCATGGAACTTAAGTTCAGGACAGTAGAGGGGCAGCGAGTAGTGCTTAGAGGCATGGCTATTGGATCAGCCAAGGTTGTGTCTGCTAGACACATGGAGAGCATTTTTTGACATGATGATATAGCTTGGGCAGCAGAGTGTTTGATCACCACCAAGGAGTCTTCAAATTCAGGGCAGCCATATCATGTTGACATTCAGGAGCTATTGGGTAAGCATGATAGAGTTTTTGGAGAGATACCTCCAGGGAGACCATCTGATCGTGGTTTTGAGCATACCATTGAGTTGGAGGAGGGGGCCAAGCCAGTGATCACTACCCCCTATCGTCATCCTAAGAAATTCAAGGATGAGATTGAGAAAGCAATCAAAGAATTGCTTGAGATGGGACACATTAGACCGAGCTCTAGTCCATTCGCTTCTTCTGTGGTCTTGGTAAAGAAGAAGGATGGAACCATGCGTATGTGCATTGACTGTTGAGCTCTCAATAAGAAAACCATTAAGAACAGTACCCCATACTCAAGATAGATGAGTTGTTGGATGAACTTCATGGGGCAGTGTACTTTTCAAAGATTGATCTTCGTTCAGGGTACCATCAGATCAAAGTCAGAGAACAAGACATACACAAAACAACATTCCGTTGTGACTATGGGCACTATGAGTTTCTAGTCATGCCATTTGGTTTGACAAACACACTCGCCACATTCCAGTCCTGTATGAATCATATATTCAATAAGTAGTTGTGTAAATTTTTGTTGGTGTTCTTTGATGACTTGCTCATATACAACAAGACTTGGAGGAGCATTTGAGGCAGCTTAATGAGATCTTGACTATTATGGAGGAGCAGTCACTCTACGCTAAGGCTTCAAAATGTGAGTTTGACCTTAGAGTGATACTATATTTGGGGCATGTGATCAGTGCAGACGGAGTGCAGGTCCATCAGGAGAAGATACAAACAATTCGTGATTGGCCACCACCTAGGACACTCACAAAGTTGCGAGGCTTCTTTGGATTGTGTAGTTACTACAAGCAGTTTGTGAGGGGTTTTTCACAGTTGGGAGCACCATTGACAGATTTGACAAAGAGAGGGGCATTCAGTTGGTCAAAGGAGGCACAGCGAGCTTTTGATAAGCTCAAGGAGGTGATGAGTAGTTGTCTAGTATTGGCGCTTCCAGAATTCACACAGCCGTTTGTTCTTGAGTGTGATGCTCCGGGTGAGGGCATAGGAGTAGTGTTGATGCAAAATAGACACCCCATAGCTTTTGAGAGCCGTAAGTTAAGGGGGCCAGAGAGACTATACTCCATCTACGATAAGGAGATGCTCGACATTATGCATGCCTTAGTGAAATTCAGACAATATCTAGTTGGAGGGAAGTTTCTGGTGAGGACTGATCACAATAGTCTCAAATACTTTTTGGAGCAAAGGGATTTGAATGAGAGACAACAAAAGTGGGTCAGCAAGATACATGCATATGACTTTGATATAGAGTATGTGAAGGGTAAGAAGAATGTTGTGGCGGACGCCCTTTCTAGGAGACCTTCAATGTGCTCACTTTCAGAGATTTCCGTAGATTGGAAGTCCCTCTTGTTGGTAGAGTACTCCAAGAATAAGTTTGCTTGTGAGTTGATGGATGGACTGATTCAGGATGATAGGTACAAAGTAGTGGATGATGTGATTTACTACAAGGATAGGATCTACTTGGTGCCAAAATTTAGATTGAAGGAGAAGATATTGCAGGCTTCTCATGACACTCCCTTAGCAGGCCATCAAGGCTATTTCAAAACTTATAGATAGGTCAGAGAGAGGTTCACATGGAAGGGCCTCAAGGATGATGTATTGAGACATGTCAGGGAGTGTGTGACTTGTCACCAAAACAAGTCCAAACATACACATCCAGCCGGATTGCTACAACCATTGCCTAACCCAGAGCAAAAATGGGAGAGCATTTCTATGGACTTCATCACAGGTCTACCTAAGGTGCATGGGAGAGATAGTATTTTTGTGGTGGTGGATTGGTTGACGAAGTATGCTCACTTCTTTGCCATTCTGACAGAGTACAGGGCTCCACAAGTGGCTGAGTTATTTTTCAGGGAGATTTTCCGATTGCATGGGTTACCTTGGTACATAGTTAGTGACAGAGATAGTAGATTTAGGAGTGCATTCTGGTAGGAGTTGTGTAGGTTGGTAGGTACTGAGTTAACTTCGAGCACGAGTTATCACCCTTAGACAAATGGACAGACAAAGATTGTGAACAAATGGATTGAGGGGTACTTGTGCAACTACATTGTAGGGCAACAACGGGCATGGATTAAGTGGTTGCACTTGGGGAGTATTGTTATAATACCACTTATCATATGTCCATTGGGATGAGTCCTTTCAGAGCCTTGTACGGTTATGATGCACCTTCATTTGGAGATGGCTTTTGGTGAGAGCAGGGCCCCCAAAGCCAAGGATTGGATTTAGGAGAGTTGGGATATCTTGAGGGAACTCAAAGATAACCTACAAGTGGCACAAAATTAGCAAAAGACATATGCTGATAGACACAGGGTTGAGCACAGTTTCGAGGTTGGTGATTTGGTATACCTTCGCTTGTAGCCCTATAGACAATCTTCTCTTAAGAAGAGCGGAGCCGAGAAGTTCAAGCCCAGATTCTATGGACCATACAAGATTATCAGGCGGGTTGGAGAGGTAGCATATGAGTTGGAGCTGCCAGAAAGCAACAAGATTCATAATGTATTTAATGTTTTGTGCCTTAAAAAGGCACTAGGTCAACAGGTTATTTCTTCTTCAGAGCTTCCACCGTTGGATGAGGAGGGACATGTTGACGTGGTTTTTGAGACCGCACCAACACAGAACAAAGTTTCCCAACGGATACTCTATCCTCTCTTGAACAAAGTATTCAGCATGCTAAGATTGCGAGTGAGTTCATGCTTTCAACTCCAAGGTTCCTTTAATGCGAATAGACTCAGTTGGTTGATGTGTATTGCTGTGTTCTTACGAGGGGACTTACACAATTGTTCAGACTTCTTGCAGTTAACAGTTGGTGTATGCTTTAAAGGGGTTCTTGCGTGTATGATTTGGAAATATAGCTCGTTTTCCTAAAACTAATCAGAAATATGCAGAAAGTAAAGAATATAGGGCCTAAGAAACTTGTGTTCTATTCTAAATGCAGGATATGTGGAGCTCAATTTTAGTAGACTTCAACCGAATTTTACCTAGCCTCGCATCGGACAGCCTCAGCAAAATCAGTGCAATCTTCAAAGGGATAGCAAAAGATGTTCAAATTATAATTTGGCATACATACACCATCAGAACGACGCATATAGGTACACAAATCACAATCGAAGTTAAATTCAAGATAATTTCCAGTGGACCACGCAAGGCGAACTTATCATCAACAAGCCGCTAGTGGTATGGAATAAAATGAAGCTACCTCAATAAAACGCCACACATCAAAGTAAACTACTTGCATGAAAATTAAGCTACTTGGATTCGAAAGGAAGAAGAGACCTTGCTAGCTATTCATGACAAGACGAATTCCACCATCAATGAAAAGATCTATTATCATGAAAAGTGTTACACAACAATCTCCACAAAAGTTTTCAAAGGGAAAACTTTCTTTCTTCTCCACTATGCAAAATGTCTACAATGCTCTACTCTCTAGTCTCTAGCTCTATTGCTAATGTCTGATATCTGCCTCTAATCTAATGAATTACAAATGAGGGGGACTCCCCCTTTATATAGCTAGCCCAGTCCCAAAAGACGGCTAGGGTTACAATCAATAGAGTGGCTGGAATCGTGCCACCTCAGCCCTAACCCTAAAAACTGCCAGAATAGGGAGTGGTACATTAAATGAATCAAAGATTCCCACTCACTCCCAAAAATAGTAAAGGCAATAAATGCCCACAATCAGTCTTCTAGAAGATCCTTGTCCAGCAGTGTGTTCCCGTTCTCCTTCTCTCTAGCTGCAAACTCAACAAATCTGCCAAGTACAGCCTCAACCTCCTGAACCGAAATGGGTGGAACACAATCTAGCTGAAACTCTAACACTGTGACTGATGTCTCATGCCGTGCACATGACTTTCTCCAAGCAGCTAAGGAATCCTGCGTGCTCTGAATCAAATTGGAGAAAGTGGAGGTGTTCTCAAAGTCATCCTGTGTGAAGTTCTTCACCTCTGAAAAGAATGGTACCAGCCTACCCCTCAAATTATCAACATTAACTTCATCTGGATTCAACCGCCTAGCAAATATGGCCTCAAAAGTATTCTGAACTCCATCTATGATATTGGCCATAGCCTTATGTACCATGGCTGAATCTGCCTGTGCTGCGTCGAAGAAACCACGTCCCGTGATCGCTGAAGAATACCATCTGAAAAAGTCATATCTGTCATTCTCTTGAATGACACCTCCATCAATCAGCAATCGCAATGGAACATGCCTCAGTGCCTCAAGACGCTGAATTACTTTACTCTGATAGATAGAAGCATCACCCCAAGCATGATCAACTGCCTCCATACGTGCTAAAATACTAGAGGCCTGCTGAAAAGAAAAAGCAAGGTCCTCCATAAACTTCTCTGTCTCAGCACGAACTCCTGTGACCCACTTGTCTGCTTCCTGTTTCATTTTTCCTAACTCCATCAACCCACTGATTGACTCTCTAGGTATCTCCGCTGGAGGCTCTATCATTGGAATCTCCTGCCCTCGAGAACGAGACAACTGTTGTACATATCCAATCAAAGCCTTGTGTTCTCTTTTCAATCTTTAATACTTTCCTTCCTTCTTGAATAACCTATCTTTGAGGGCGAGGTAGGAGTTATCACACTCCTCTACAATCTGCGCACCAGTGGGGCGTCCCAAATCCAAAGTCGTGACCACATAATTCTCAGGCACTGCTTCATTTCGGTCACAATCAACTTGAGGCACGACAACGTGAAGGGTGCGAGAGCCATCCCCTTCAGTGGAGATTTTCGAAAATTTTCTTGCCTTCTTCTGTGGAGGTGCACTGATCTGTTCAAGAACTCTTCCATCTCAATTGCTGGATCAATCTCCTCACTAGGGCTTCTCCTCATTCTATCCTTGGGCCAATCAGGCACATCGTACTGTATATCGAAGGGCTGCTGTTCTTGTGCTTCTACCTCTCTAACTTGCTCGACCTCTTCATCATTCTGGCGAGGCTCATCGTCCTCAAGTGGCTGAGTGTCTCCTGAAACTATATCATCATCATCATTCATAGCCGCCTCTAACTCCTGCTGAAACTGAGGGTCAGTAATAGTCCCCTCATCATCCTGCTGATCAACCCTAATAGGTGCGTTGACACTCTGGCCAACCGACTCTCTCCGTGGAGGCTGATTATCTTCCTGCACTACTTGCACCTAATTCAGTGCATTCCTCTGATCAGCAAATAAAGAGACCTCCTGTATACTTGGAGAACGTGTCTCCAATGGTGATGCAACTGTGACTCGCGGAGGTTTTGGCTGAACGGGCTCCTGTCGAACTAGCTCCTTCTTTCGAGATTCTGGACCTCGTGTGATCTGTTTCTTTCTGCTAGTGGTGGGTGTCCTGTGATCTCCCATCAAATTGTAAGTCAAAGCAATTGACCTACTCTTCAACCTGCTCACACGTCTATCAACCCATGCCCTAGTGAATGTCAGGACAGGAATAGAAAGTGTGTCCAAATCTGCAATCTCAGGTTCCGACCAATCTGGAGGTGGGAGTGGAGTATCTCTCACTGCTGCATAATCCGGATGGACAACGTCCATATCCTCGTTCACCTAGTCTGGAACCGGAACAACTTCACACTCCCTGATCAAAGTAATTGGCAACCGAGAGAACATTCTTTTCCTGACTTCAATTTCATTTGCTGCATCAGCCCAATAATCCTCAATGTTTGCCTTATGTTTAAATTCTTCCGACAGTACCCATTTGATGTTATGATGTGGATCATAGTGCTGCCGGCTGGTGTGATATGAGAAATGATAAAATTGAAGCTCGCTCTCGACTTCTCTAGCTGCCTGTATCGAAGGACACACTTCATCCGAATTGCCCATGACAATTGGGAATTCAACCCCTCCCTTCTTCTTTTTCTTCTGAATTTTATCATAGGCAAGCAATTGCCTAGATATCTCTAACATCAAAATTCTATCTGTTGGGTACTTAGGCAGGCTATATGGGTACGATGAAAAACCTTGCAGCCTAATATAAGAAAATTTCGGAAATTGTATAAACCAGCACCCATACCTTTCAACTAATTCCTGGGCTTCCCTCGAGATTCTGTGGTGCAACCGCTCCTGAAGCAATCTCGTGATATGCATGGTGAAAGCATCGTTGACACGCTTGTAATGAGTAGTGCTTACCAAATGCAACTGCGGACAAGCATCATATATTTTAAACTGGTGGGAGCCACAACCGACAGGTTCCTTGTAAGAGATCCCTCTGTACTTCGTCATGCGAGCCAACATATAGATGATGTAAGAGCTCATGTAAAATGTCTTCATCCTTCTCAAGCTCAAGAGCTGCTCATGCAAATTATCATTGATCATCTCGGCCCAATTGACGTAATCTTTTCCTTCCAGCACGAGGTTGATGTAGTAAAACATCCAAGGCTCGAAAATAAAGGACTGTGGGCAACCACCAACTCTGCTCAGCATCATGATGAGGTCACAGTATTCTTGCTTCAAGTCATCCGCTATGATCTGCTTCGGCAACTTCGTACGAGAGGGCTTGGGAGTGCTCATCCAGTGAGTGTTAATTGTCTCCGTACATCTCTCGAAAGCAGAAGCGTACATCCGTTCAGCTCGCTCTCTGGATTTGTAAACCATGTTCCTATGCACCGGGATCCCGATAGCTTCACCAATGGCTGCAGGAGTAAGATTGGCTAGCACTTGGCCATCTGGTGACATGATCGATCTATGATCCTTCTCATAATAATTGGCGCACTCCATCATTAGCTCCGAGCATTGAATGGCTGGCGGGAAACCAGCAGCTGCATATAACCCACTTTGAACAATATTGTGTGAAGTGGTCGAAGGTCAATGACTTCCAATCCCTAACATCCTGTTCTTGAAGGTCTCTAGGTTGACGGAGCCCAAGTTGGTGTCCGTCAGCTTGCCCAACTTCGAAATGAACTTCGATTCTGGCATGAATGTTTTACTCAGCTTCTTAATCACGGCCTGCCTGGATGTACCATTGTCCTTGCCAGTCGCCCTTGCCTCAGCCATCTGCAAACAATAAACATTCATCAGCAAATTAATTTATAAAATAAAATATTGTGTAGGGGCTGCAGTCGACTTCAAGAAGCTGCAATAACTTTTCTTATTTGCAAACCTCAGCTTCTTCTCTTGAACTTCAATACTTCGAAAAGGTTTCTAAGTAAACTTCAGTGACTTCACTACTCTTAATCAGCAATCCCTAATCAGCAACTTGAGCTTTGATAAATTCGTACTTCACACCAACAATCATCAATCAGCAAGTTCGTACTTTAAAACTCTCAGCAACTTTGAATACTTCTTTCAACAAGTTCGCACCTTTTAGACAATTTGAAATACCTTCACTTCAAGGCGTCCCTCTTAGCATCAGCAACTTCAAGTTTCAATCAGCAACCAGCAAGTGCGCCCCTCTTGACTTCAGCAATATTCGAATTTTCAACACTTGCACTGGCAACTCAAGGCGTTCTTCTCCAGCAGTCTCAGCAACTTCAAATTTAAACTTCAACAAACTCCAATCCTTAGCAAAATTTCGAACTCTTCAAGCTTCAGCAATTCTTAGCAACAATCTTCACTTAGAGCAAATTGAATTCTCCAGCTGTGAGAAATTAAGTGAGAAACCTCTTCATTTTATAGCTCAAAATCGAATTCTAGAAGGAGCCAATTTTAGCCAGTGCATTAAACTTCCACTACTCCACTTCAAGAATTCGAATTTTCCCTCTGGTATTTCTGACACTTGTCACTCGACGTCAGGAATCTTGCTCTTCTAGAAACTTGACTTTGACTGGTATCTTTGAATTCTTTTTCGAAAAATTTAATTTAAATTCATCCTTTTTAATTCACCAGCCGGAGCTCCGTCATTTGAATTCGAATAAAACTCCTCCTCAGCTCTGGAAAACTCACTATCGAAGAATTCAATCAAAATTATCTAGGCAACTCGTTTCGAATTCATCATTCGGAGAAATTCATTTTGAAAACACATTTTATTCAAATTTGCCTTAGAGAATTTTAAATTTTCCCTTAGGAAAATTCACAATTTGAGCACTGATTAAATTCTTCACTGAAAAAGTGTTGGCGAAGTGCGGAAAACATAGAAATTCATCTATCATCACAAATGTTCAGTACCCAGAAGAGAATTTTCTTCAGAATGCTTCGAATCCATGGGTACCCAACGAACGGGTTCATTTAATTTTTTAAATTTTGAACCTTAGAAAATATTATTTCATTGAATTAAATCCATCCTTCGCCTGTGATCATCTGTGTTGCCCCAACTTGAAGAACTTGAATTCATCCTGCATTATCTGACTTCATCACTGAGAAAATTTGCTCGTGCTTCACGAAGGAAAATTTTCACCACCTTGAGCTCTAGGCGTATTTTCTAAGGGAGAAAATATTTTTGCCTTAGAAAATTTTAAATCATCTCTTGGGAAAATTTTGCCTTGGAAATTTTCGCCTTAAAATTTTTATTCAATCCCGCCACTTGCATTTTACTTCACATTGAAAATTACTTTTGAAGCTCTAACGCCTTAGAGGAAATTCCTTACTCACCACCTTAGGCGCATATCATACTTAGAAGAATTTAAAATCATGCCTTAGCACTTTATTTCCACCCTTTAGCAATATTTTCTAACACTTACAACACTCATCACCTTTGGCGCCTAGCACTTTTGAGGAAAATCAAAAACTACGCCCAACATTCATCCTTCACCACCTCACAAGGCTTGGAAAATTCTCTACCACCCTTGGCGCATTTCACACTTGAAGAGGGACAACGCCTAGCATTTACCAGGTTTTCACCACGCCTTGAAGTATCTTTCACCCCACTTACCACCTTCATTTGCTTTTACCATCCTATCTTGGGCGCATTTGAGCTAGGCAAGAGGATGACTCCTCAACTTCCATTTTTTGTCTTCACATGCTTTGTTTTGGGCGCATTTCCATGTAGGTGAGGGATAAAAACTTTTACTTGTTTGACCTCCTCCTTCTTGAGCGCATTTTGGCATAGCTGGTGGATGAAAGTTGTAACCACGCCTTGGAGTGACCCTTCGCCTCCCTCCTTTTGTCTTGACATGCATGCATTTGGGCGCATTTTGCCTATGGAGGAGGATGAAAAATTGTTGACTTTTCCTTGACTTTCTCCTCCTTGGGCGCATTTTGCCCCTGATGAAGGATAAACTTCATACTTAGAATTTTTTTGTGCTTGGCACTGCCTTGAAGGCGCATTTAGGCTAGGCAGAAGGATGAAAAGGCGTTGACTTCCTTTGACCTTCTCTAGCTTGGGCGCATCTTGCCTTGTCCACTGGACGAACTTGACTCTTAGAAATTTTCCATGCTACCTCATCAACTTGGGCGCATTTTCACCTAGCTGCAGGATGAAGTTCCAGACTTAGAAATTTTTTCCTCGTTTTCGCCAGCCTTCATGCCCTGCTATTTATAGTAAGCCCTCTCAATTTTGCATCTCTGAAGCTCAGAACGACTTGAAATTTTAAACACTGCATCCTCACGACCTTGTTGTCCTATCGACACTACCATTTTTAGCTGACCTGCTATTTTTAGCCCATTTCTGGGGATGATTTACTATAAATAGTAACTGCTTGCTTGATAGCTCCACTGCTCAGATTGACTTGAAATTTGAATGTGGCTCTCCCTCCTGCATTGACGTCCATTGGCGTTGGCATGCACTGATTTACTATTTTAGCGGGTTTCCAAAATGACTTACTATAAATAGTAAGTGCTTCGCTTGACTTGAATTTTACTGAGGATAGCTTTGAGGATCGCGTGGTTTACACGGTTTTAGTCGACTTTTTGCCCTTCTTTTCGGCCGAAGTTGGAAACCCTAATTCGGCTCTGCATGATCAAAAGATCTCTGTTTGCTCTCGTTTCTGTGGCACTGCGATCAGCTCGTGATTCTGAACTGCTGGGAAGCGGCTGCCGGGACGCACCTGCTAAAAATAGTAAGTTCCTTACTGAGTGATTATCCCCATTTGCATGTCACACCATCGCGAAGCTCTCGAAAAACCCATCAGGAATCATCCGACATGCAAAAGAAACCCTGACATGCAAACCCTAAAAATAGCCTCGGAAGGCTGAATTCTGAAAGTTGTCGTCTCGTCTTGCATGTCACATCGTTGCGAAGGTCTCGAAAAACCCAGAAAGAATATCCAGACATGCAAAGAAAAACTCTGCATCTGAACCCTGAAATTTGTCCCTGAAGCTGGACTGCTAAAAATAGTAAGTTGCCTGTTTTCGCTCAAATTTTGCATACGAGTAGCCTGAGATGTTCTGAATGCCGTGTGACTGTCGGAATTTCAAAAATGCTGACGAATCGCCTGCAATTTCACACTTACTAAAAATAGTAAGTATCTCAGAACCTGATGAAAACTTGCTGAGAGCCTGCCGGAAACACACTGACAACAACGTTAAGCTCTGTTTTCAATTTATTCACTTTATTCGACCTTGGAATGACCAGGAAAATGAAAACCCTAATTTTCAGACTTGGTCAATTTTACGCTTAAGCTCAATGACGGGCACAATCCTCGGAAGGCAGACATCAGAAAAGAGACAGAGAAGGAGAGAGAGAGAAAAACCCAAGCCAAAAGACCAGAATGGAGCAAAAATTAGGGGGTCCCCATTTTGAATGGGGCGATGTGTGAAAAGGTCACAACAGGACATTTGGTCCTAGTTCCTGAGGAGATTGTGGACACTCGAGAGAGGAGGTTGAGAAATAGGGTGGTGAAAGAGTATTTGGTGAGATGGAAAAATTTGCCAGCCGAGGATGCCACATGGGAGAATGAGCAGATTCTACAGCACCTGAGCTTACAATTGCTTGAGGACAAGCAATTTCGGGAAGGGAGGACTGTAATGTCCCCTTCTCAGTAGCCCTTCGGGTTGTCACTTAGCCTTTTCCTTCCCGAAGGCTAATGCCATTATTAGGGAATCGTTTATTTAATTATTTGTGTATTGCCTAATTTCAAGTTTAGCTTTAAAGGTGATGCCAAATAATTAATTAAATATTTTTAATAAAGTGACTTTGCAAAAGGTTCAAAAGTGATTTAATGAAATATTTATTTTTAAAGTGGACTTTATAAAAGTCACTTTATTTGGTGCAAAAAGTGATTAAGTGAAATATTTGAAAAAAATGACTTTAGAGAATGTCACTTTATGTTTTGAAGGGAAAATACAAAAAGGAAAAGAAAGAAACATTCAACACTTTTTGATGAACAGATTTTTCTTTGCAAATACCGAGCCTTCTTGGTCGGGTGTTTTGGAACCCCAACTCTTGTTTCAACTGTGAGACATCAGTCCTAGCAAGTTTTCGAAATGCTTATAGGTTATTTTGGTGTAGACGAGTTTGGAGTTAGATGAAGGAAGGGAAAACGAAATACCACTTGGCTCTTTCGTGAGTTTTGATTTTTGGAAGTTTTGCATCCTCCTAGAATCGTATGTGAATAGTTATCAGTTAGAATGGAGCCATTATTCAATGGAGTAACCCTAGGTGCCTAATATTCAAGAAAAAATACATTGTTAGGATCGAAATTTAAAGAAGTCTGGGCATTTTTGGAAAGGACGCGATTTCTGGGCAGATTAAGAAGAATGTGGTAATGGGAGTGAGTATGCTGGTCAACCTGTGTATTCTTGAGCTCGTGATAGTGCCTGGAAGTTATAAATAGCAGCTGGGTCTCTTTTTAGCTTGGCGTGAGACTACTGTGTGAGAATTGCTGCATTCTTTGGTGTCTTCTACATATTCCCTGAACTTGCATACAGTCCATGAGGATCGATTGGCTTTGAGATGGTGAACTGGATAGTTCCAAGATGTTTTCTGAGGTCTGCTCCATTTCTGAGGCTTGCCAGCAGCAGTTCAAGCTTTCCTTTGCCAACCATCAAGCATCCATTTCCAGGTTTGGAGTATGCTGTTATGAATGTCTAAGTCTTAGAACAACTGTGGCGTTTTAAATCTGATATTCATCTCTGTATTCAGTTGTTTCATTTGGGAGTTTTGTATAATGATAAGAACTGAAGTGTTGATTAAGATTGATGAAAGCTTTGTATTTCATATCAAGCTAAGTATTTCAGTCAATTAGAAAGGTGTAAGGGCAGCAAGCCAACTGTTTGTTAAAAGGCCAATACACAGTCCCATGTTCATTATAAATAACTTACAGCTGTAGAACCTTTTCCATGTTCATTTCAGTCATTGGCATAGCTGGTAAATCAGTTTAGAATTTGTTCATGCATATACTTGGTTGACTTATGAGAAAGCATTAAGGAAAAATCAAAGGAAGATCATCTATTTTCTGAAAAGAGTTTGCAGACCAAGTGTATAACGAAATGCCAAACCCTTTAAACTGAAAGTTTGAGAGAAAAATTGGCAAGGCTCTTCACATTTTAGGGTTCCCTCTTTTCCAAGTAAATGTTCTCTTTATTGAAGTGACCTTGGATTGAAGTCTGCATTCATCAATTAACAACATTTCGACATGTACATATGTCCATTAGCAATAATATCTAGATATCCAAAACATAACATAATCATAAATGCAATTAAGAAGACATATGAGGAGTGACATGGATGGATCCGCCTTGAAGTCCTTTGCCAGCCCAAGAGATTGTGTACCACAATCTTCTCTTCTCGGCAACTTAGTAACTGCATTCTCCACCCATGTCATCGCCTCGGAAGACACTTAACTTATTGGGGATAGTCGGGGAAGCGCTAAGTAGTCTAGGCCTACCGCCCCTCCATTGCCGCAGCAGATCTTAGGTGGGACCCCCACCTCTCCATGGCTCAACCCATGCCTTGGGACTGGGCAGAACCTTAAGTGGACTTGCCAGCCCTCCATGGCCCATCCCTGCCTTGGGTCCTAGGGGCGGACTTGAGTGGGGTTTTTAGGCGCCACTTCCCTCACACCCTACCTCCCAATAAGTAGCAAACACTCATGAATACAATCTTTTAAACAGTCAGATATATCTACGTTCATCCAAGATTTATTTCATGTCTATAATCAATATAATGCTAAGAGAAATCACTACCAATTCATAAAGTTATAATCATGAAGGTCTTAGTGGAATATTTCATCAATAATTAGATAGAAGCGTAATCAGTTAATGTCATTAATACTGAACAAATAAAGAAACATACATTTCCCTGCATAATGTTAGTCCTCCTAACTTCTACTAGATGGCATATATGACAGAAAATGCATTATATAAAGCCTCAGAAAATAATTCTATTTGCAGCAGTCACAGATGTTTAGTATATTCTAAAGCTTGAGAAAATAAGCAGATTACTTGACTTTTAGCATCATATTGGTCATTTAGGAAGTATATATGTTTGGGGATATCTACAGCAGACAACCTTGCGATTATTTATTCAAGCATTAAAAAAGCATTCATCCATTGGATATTTTGGAGTGCCAGATTATTATTACTAAGTGAGAATGCCTCACCTGACTGCTGCGATCCTCTAGTGTTCTGCTGCAGATGTCTTTTTTCTGATTTCTGTTTTTTTCCTTCAATGATTGGGCCAACCATATTTTATAGTGATGATCAGACACTACTTTTCCAGTTGGCCACATCTTTTCATTAGAATGGACGTGTTTCTTGAGAGGGACGGGTGCCTTAGTAATTTAGTGATAGTCGGCCTGTTAGTATTCTTAATCGATTGAAGTATATTAAATCTATTTGCTTTGTGTGAAAAATAAAATAAAATATACATCTTTATAATTATTATACAAAGTGTGGAAAGTGTATATATATATATTATTAATCAATTTGTTTTCTTCTTCTTTTTAATCATCATATGGGGGAAATATGACATTGTCTGTTCAATGACCAAAGCCTTAATTTGGCTGTCTGTTTAAGGTAAGATTCAAGTTCAGGAAGCTTTAGCCAAGGAGGGATCAATTGGCCCTAGCCGCTGCTCGTATTGTTTTTTGCTTCTGAAGTCTACTTCCATAATTGCATATGGGGTCATTGAATATGGTGGGTATCGTAGGTTGCTTGGTCTCTTCTTTTGCTATGGTCGCAGTGTTATGAGCTATTAATAAGATGACCAATAAATCTACTCTACTCAGTTTCTAACATGCTATGGTTATGTTTTGCCATTCTTAAGATGGGGAATTTGGTTTGAATGTAACTTTAAAATATTT
Organism: Sequoia sempervirens; assembly: GCA_007258455.2. Lineage (NCBI taxonomy): Eukaryota > Viridiplantae > Streptophyta > Pinopsida > Cupressales > Cupressaceae > Sequoia > Sequoia sempervirens. Next base: position 564,511,227 of record VDFB02271358.1, read on the forward strand.
ATAAATCAAAGAGTTCTGCAAGAATCTATGTTTAATACCATTTGGACCAATTTACAATAGAAAATTGGTAGAAAATTGAATGAATGTGTTAGATCAGTTCTAACACATGAAATATTCATTTCATAGTAGCAAAAATTGTTCTTGGGAATAACTCAGCAAACCAAAAGACAGTTTCTTTTTTTCCAGTTTAAATGGGATTTAATTGGGAAAAATTGGGTCAAGGTTAGAGATAAAACTAAGTTACCTATCTTGGTACGGGTCTGAGTATGGGTATGGGTATCGGGTATGGCAGTATGACAATTTTTTTTCCCTTGGGTACAAGTATGGGTTTGGCAATATTTATGTATATTATTCAAAAATTATAAATTATAAAATATTAAAACAATGATACTCATAATTGCTAATAAACAAAATATTTAAATACCTCATGTTCATAATTTGCAAAAATGAAAATACTCATACATTCATATTTCAATGATTTGTCAAATCAAAATGTCAATACACAGCTTAAATTACAATCAATATTTAAGTCTTCATATTGCTCTTCATCAAAAGCATCAAAATCGACATTTGGTTCAATTTCATTTGGACCACAATCAATTGGAGTGCCACTCCCACTATTTGTGTCACATGCAAAAGTTGCCTCATCTTTAGAGACTTAAACAAGTTGTGCAATTGTAGCGTCTATGTCGGCACACTCAGGACTTTTATCCCAATTCTTTGTAACCCCCTCATTGTATTTAGGTTCTTATGTGACAAGAGATGAAGGTTGGAGTGCACAAAGGCCAAATCCTCAACCTTTTTTGCACCCAAAAATGGTTGTGCTTAATTGAGTGGATGGAGTATGTACTCCAATTCCTCTCAGTTGAAGAACTTGCAAGAACTTGCAACCTGTTGAATTTGCATACTACATTTTTTATTTAATTTTATAAATACAAAGGATATGGCAATGTCATGAAAGGATGTGGGCTGGTCAATTGAGATAAGCCATTAGGAGGCTTGTGCAAGCTTTTCTTGGCAAGAGGATGTGCTCTTTCCTTTGATCTATTACTTACCATGTTGGCATCCTCTTGTTCTTGAATATACGCTATTATTTGTTGCTTTGGCAACCCTTATTTATTTGGTCCAGGACAACTTTTATTTCCATACAAGGAATAGTGTAGAAGTGAGCTTTCACTCGAGGCTACAAGCTCTTATACTCATTTTCACATTGGCTATAGTGCCAACGATAACCCCCACCACCAGGAAGTTGTTCAATCATTGTCGTATGCTGCAAAAGAGGTGACAATGCATTAAATTTAAATGAACTCTTTTTGCATTTGGGGCAATTAAACTAGATCTACCACTACCAGCCATTTTGTATGAATGTAAAACAAAAAAAATTACAAATTAACAACCCTTCAATGTCATTATAACCTCTTATTATACATAAAGAAGTTAAAAAAAAAACTCAAAATTTACGAAAAAAAAAAAACTCAAAAAAACTAGAAAAATCTTCAACAAAATTATTTAAAACTTGAAAAAAATGAAAGATTCACTCATCTTTGATGGTTAAATCTTCTTTGTGCAGCTATTTCTCCCATGTTGGTGTAGGTTTAACTCTCCTATAGCCCTCACATTAAAAAAAATGAACCAACCTTCAAAACCTAGAAATGGAAGCTTGGTGGAAGAAAGTACAATTTTGATCTGATGTGTTTGTCAAATGAGTTGAATAAAGTGTTACGCTTTCATTTTAGTGCGAGTAAACGCTTTTAGGTTAGTTTGGTTTAAAAAATAAATGCTTTTAAAATATTTTTGGGCCCTAGTGGTCGTGGGCCCCCTTGGGTTTGCTCGGGTTTGTCTTAGGTTCGCCTAGAGTATCACCTGGGCACCCCAAGCGGTACCCTAGGCAAATCCAGTAACAGAGTTAAAATCAGAAACAATGGGAGTTTGTAGTCGGAGAAAACATTAGAGATAAAATTATGAAAAAAGGCATGCACAGTGAAGCTTTGTGTAGTATCAAAGTCCTTAATTTAGGCTTGGTGGTGGGGGCTCTGCTCCTTGACCCTGACTTGTATTGTGAGAGGGAGCGAGCAAATGGCGTCACCCTTAGACTTTACAAGGATTGTTGCCCCTAGACCCTCACAAGTGGTGCTGTTCATTGACCCCTGCTTTGGTGTTAGAAAGAAAAAAAAATGTTTTTGGCACATGTGATGTCCCCTCGCTAGACAGTTCTTGGGAATAGTGTGTTAGCCCGTTATTGGACCCTTGTGGGCTAGCTGGATTGGTTAGAGGGTCAGTGGTACTTTCTGGAGAGGTTGATTGTTCTTGTTTTCAGAGGCCAGTGATTGGATCACAGCGGGCGTTCGCATTTCAGGAGTTCACAGCTTCTGACAGCACAGGAATATTCAGAGTTTTGAGCAAGTTATGAATTTTTAAGTGATTAAGTTAATTATTTAACTTAATACCTTTTTATTAAAGTCACATCGACTTTAATACATTTTATATCACTTAAATTATTCTAAAAAGGTGAGTTAATATTTTAATCTCTTAAAATATTAAAGGGCGCTCAAGTATTAAGTTATGACTATTGAAAAGACTTAATATAATATTAAAAGATTTAAATGATTGCTAAAAGGGCGCATCTTCTTGGAAATGCGTGCCATTTGAGTATAAAGCAATTTTTGGCAATGAGAAACTCACTTTTGATAATTTCGACTTTGCCTTGTGCCATTTCCTGTGCATTCTCCTGTGATTAGGGTTTGAACAAACTGCCATTGAAGAACGATACTTCTTCAGTGTGAGCACTCTTGAGATTGTGAAAGATCAATCGAATCAGTGCATGTTGAGAGCTTCATCCAGAGGTTCTACAGATTCAGACAGAGGATTATTATTTGGGTTTTCAGTTCAGAAGAGGGTTTCTTCATCTTGAGGCGTTTTCTCCAGCAATTCTCCAGCTTTCATCTTGGTTTCTTCAATAGTTGACTTGGGCCGTACTTTTACCTTGGGTTTTGTGCATTGCTGAAAAAGGCGTGTGAAGGAAGTTAGTGAAACGCCTTCTTCCTTTCTCTTTTCTGTGCTTCTACCTTGGCGTCTACCTCTACCAGGGCATTGTACCTCGTTTTGGAGTGGGAGAAGTCAGATCTGGAGATTTGGCGTGCCATTTTGCTTGATTTCACCATTTCCGGCTGTCAAACTAGCAATTTCTTTAATTAAATAATCTGGAGATATCCTGGTATGTGTATCATTTGCAATCTATTTGTCACAGTAAAACAATGCAATCTACACTTTCATTCTGAAGCAAATAGTGTTAATTTAAATTTTATGAGCATTTATGATGTGCGCCCCTTCTCTTCTGTCTATTAAAAATTCTCTAAAAAACTAAATAACACCTAAAGACTTAAGAAAAATTGGGGTTTTGAGTTGAGAGCCAGCAGGGCTCATCACAGCCCATATATATATATATTTGTGCCATTATGCACCGTCTTCAAATCTGGGTCCATGGTTCCCCTGTCCCTGAAACTCATGCCCCTTGGCCCCATTTGGAAACTCCTTGGAAACGTGGTTAAAATCAGGAAAAAATGCTGCAGAAATGAAAGAAAAAGGCCGAGAAATACATTTTTTTGGTCAAGGAATTTAAAAAATCAGTTTGATTGGTTAATAACTTAATTGCAACAAACTGCAAAATTTTCAGCAAAAAGATCAGCACCAAGGCTGAGCAGTGCATAATGCGAAAACAAATTCAATCGTCTACTCTCCAGCCAGCTGGGCTATAGAATCTACTGCCTCTTAATTGTTTTTATGTAAACTTTTATGGTGCCTATAAATCAAATTTAGGCTTCACAGGGTAGGCAGGTGTGTCTGTGATATCAGAGGAATGGTTCACATCTTTTAGGGTCTACCACCAATAATATTGTAGTGTTGCACTTTGACTTCACCAAGACTCTCATCTAACACTCTCCTTTTAGGCCATGCAACCACCATGTCTAAATGGGTGTTCTTAGGGAAGAGTCCTAAGGTATCAAGACTTCAGCTATGCTAAGGAGGAGAGGGAGGAGTAGACAATGCTGGCCAATCGATACAGGCATCCACCCTGCTCAAGTACTATATTCCTATTTGGGACCCACCCATCAGTAGCATTCATATAGGACTAAGGCAATAAGACATTAAAGATTAAAGGAGATTCCTGGTGATTTTGTCCAAAGTTCTTGACTGAGTGATGTATCATTCAATTTTGGAGATTGCTCACTAATTTTTCTCATCTGAGATCATGTACTGATTAGTCATTCCTATTGTTATAGTCTAATTTTGGGGAGCACTTCAACCTGGCACACTTCTCATTATTGAGGAGATGGACATCTCTGTGTGAAGAAATGGTTATGGGTATGGTTGGAAAACTTGGTGAGTACTTGTCGAGTCGATGAGTACTCACCACATTTTAAGCTTGCCAAGTAACTAGCGAGTTAACTCGCCAGTCAAACTCACCGAGTTTCTAGGAAGTACTCACCAAAAAATTAGTGAGTACTCGCCAAAAACTTTGCGAGTTTGACAAAAATACTTGCCAGATGCATAAAAAATGCAAAATACAGAAAAAAGCGAAGAAAAAAAGTGGAATAAATAGTAAAAAGTTTCACGATTTTTCCTTGTAAATGCATGAATGCTGCACACACTTCCTCACACAGCAGTTGGAGAGCAAATAATTTTAACAAAATGTGTCAAATACCTAATTTCTCCCTTAATTGATAAAATTTGAAAATGGTGTGCAGGCTGCCCCTCAACCCCGTTGGGGGTGTTGCCCCTAGGCCCACCATGAGGGGTGCTACCCCTCAACCTTGTTGGGGATGCTGGCCCCAAACCCTCGCACCCCGGTGGGGGTGTTTCCCCGAAACCCCCCACCAAACTCATTTGATTCATTTTGTAGCTATATTTTGCATAAAATTTATATTTTTTTTCAAAAAATTGTGTTTTTTTCAAAAATTTAAGTGTTTTTTAAGGTGCGGAGTACTCTCTGAGTCAATTTTTTTGGCCGAGTACTCTCCGAGTCCGAGTTTGCGAACTATGGTTAAGGGTATGCCTTTACTTTTCAAAGCCGGCAGATTGACATGATTGAAGCAGATTTAGGGATTGTGATAAAGTATTTACCTATGTCAAGTAAAACAGCCAACCTGGTGAGTAAGCATCTTTTTTCCATAAACATCTCTAGTTTATTAGTGTTTTGAGTATAGCCATTCGAGTCTATAATTGATGGTGGACAGTCTTGTTTATTACAAGTGTATATTGACCATTGTTCCAGACGAACAAATGGTTTCCATCCCTGCAGGATGTATTTTGTATCTTCAAGACGGAATTGGTACAGGAGAATGACCATGGAAACTTTGTTTGTGCAACTGGAAACATTAGAATTGTTTTTGGTCCAATCAGTAGTGCTTCCTACACCATGAACAATGGTTTTCTGTTTAAATGCAACATTGCAATATTTTGGTTAGTCTGGTCTGAAGCTTTTTCATGTTGCTGCCCTCTTCTTTTGGTTGGAGCCTTTTCCCCAAATGATCTCAAGCTGACCCACCCTGCGAACCTAGCACACCTTTCTGACACTCATTAAAACTTAAGCTGTTGTTTAATACTAAAATTAAAGAACCCACTACTATCTGAAAAATGAAAAATAAAATACAAACAATAAATGAGAACAATTACTAGGAAGAATATAAGCAAAAGAAACCAGGAAAGGAGAGCACTATTCAGCAGATGGGTTACATTGATGGCAATGATGATTATTTTTGGTTCATCCAGAAATGTTTCGTACACCATGAAGAAATGTTTTCTAATCATAGGTGTAGTTTTGATTTATGTGAGAAGTTTCTGGTCCTTTTTCCCCATATGATCTCATGGTGACCCACCCTTAACCTTAACCCTTCCGGTTTACCTTTACATAAGCAGCAAACCTTTACCTATTATTTAACAATAAAATTTGACAACTTATCACACTCTGACCAATAAAAAATTAAAAGAAACAGCAACAAGTAATGAGCAATATTACTTGCAAGGACAGAAGCGAAAGAGACAAAGCAAGGACAGGACTAACCATCATATGGGTTTCTATTGATGGTAATGATGATTTTGATTGTAGCCATGCAGTTGGGAACAGTGGTGTAGCAGAGGATTGAACAATGAGTGCTTGTTTCTTTCACTTTTTATCACCATATTTCTACATTGTACCATCATTTTTCAAGATTTTGACACTAGGCCTTCAAGCATTTTGTTAGTCTGATAACATTGAACATCTTTAAGAATCATGATGCTTACATGTAACTGACTGATATGTATATTTTTAATTGAGTTTTTGTTATGCAGAGTTCATCTTTGTCATGAATTATGTAACGCTTACCATATTTAATCTTCTAATGAAGAGATCAAAAAGTTAGAATTCTGAATCTAAGTTCGATCCATCACTTATGCGTAATGAACTTACACTTACATTTTTTAATTGAAATTTATATTGAAGTTTCGTTTGTAATTTATGTTATTATCTCCTAAAATGTTCTGTTTGCTTCTGTTTCATGTAGAAGTATGCATGTTTTCAATTGAGATACAAGTCTGCAGCCCCACTTCTAAAAACTCTCATTTCTGTGTTTGTACTTCCCTGCTTTGGAAGTAGTGGTTCATCAACATTTTTGTTAAATGAGCCAATGTTATTAGACCTAGTTGATTGGGGAGTTCCTGCTTTGATTGGATAAGGAACATGCAAATAATATGCTAGGGATCTGTATCTGATTGGATGATGGGAAGTGGCCAGATAAGAGTGGGAGATTTTACTGATTGAAAGAGTTAGCCCCTAGGCCGGCCATGTGTTGTATAGGTGGTGAAAAGCTAAAAACCGATGGAAAGAAGACACTATATAAACCCGAACCTTAAAGAGTATTCTGAAAACAGTCAATTCACACAATTTGCTCTAATATTCTTATATTTTCCTAATTTTATGTACAGAATAATCTGCAAGTGTATCACAATTATTCACAATGTTGTCAGTCTATGTCATAACTACTCAATATTAAAATTTGAAAATTATGCAATTATTGCAGCCAACTAACCCCCATGTCCAATAAGGTTATACTACTCTTGATTGCATTGATTTTTCTTTTCTAAAAATATTAGTAAATCGGCTTGTTAGTAAACTGATGTTTTCTTTATAGCTAATTGCCAATTTTTTGTCATGTTTTTAGGTGGGCCCGGAGAGGTGATGTATGGGAAGCGGCTGATTTGATGCAACAAATGATTCGGAATGGCAGCTTACCTGACATTCATACATACACATCATTCATCAATGCATGTAGTAAAGCTGGAGACATGCAAGTGAGTAATGTCTTTGGACATCGTATTAGTTGCACCTTTATTTTAGGATGTAACATCAAAATATAAACTCAAAAATAATTACAGTCCAATTATTTCATAGGATGTTACATGCCACTGAAGGGTTATATTGACCAATAGTCACATCCTTTGTATTACTTTTATTATTTAATACATATATTGTTATTTATGTTAGCTACACAACATATCTTTCCTAATATGAGAGATGAATAAACTAGTAGTACAATATTTTGGTGGTTAGAAAGATATGTGTACCTAACACACACACACACACATATATATAAACCATGAAATTTCGCACATGCCTACACACATGATGCATGAATTTGTGTGTGTGGGTGTGAGTGTGCATGCAAGGGGGCTTATGCATGTGCCTGTGATGGTAGGGGTGTGGGCATGTGTGAAATTTCATGGTTATTATTATGAAAGGCCCCAAGGCTACAAAATGACAAATATCCAACAATAGGTATAGTAATAAGATCATAGATATAAAAATATACACCAATTAGACCTTGTACACCTGCACCTGATTTGGGCTATTTAAATTTTTTACCTTTAACCTGTTATTTAAAAAAATGTATCTGTTTGTTCTAAGAAAAAAAGAAGAAGAAGACATTGTGGGGATGTCTAGCAGTACCCTGCTTGCAGGCCACACCTCGGATAGTTTTTGGAGGCGTGTCCCTAATTTTTTGATTGGCAAGGAATGCTACAGGTGTAGTGCATTGAAATATTCCTTGTACAAATTTCCTGGCAATTTCCAATTTTTTTTTTTTTTTTCCAACAATTCCATTTTTTTTCTGTTTGACTTTTCTGATGCAGATTTTAAATAAATGAACACTGGCTGGTATTTTTTTTTTATTGAAAAGAATATTCATGACATAGTATTCATAACAACAATAATGAAAGAATTATTTCGATTCAGATATTATTTAAATTATAACAAAAACCTGGTTGACAAACTCCCTCAGTCCCCTTTGACTGCTGGTATGATGTCCTAATTCCCCACGCCACCTTTGCTGAGCTGCAATCCTTTTTTTATAGGCTGTAATTCCCTTTTGATACTCCAAACTTCCACACAGCTGGCAAATATTCCTTCTTCTTTTTTAAGCTTATGAATAATCAATAAATCTGAAGCAGCTGCGACACAATTCACAATTATTAATTTTTTGAACCTCCTTTGTTCCCAGTGCAGTCCACCATCAAACTCAGCTATTCTTCTCATAAAAAATCTCTGCCTCCTTCCATATAGTGCGGAAGTCTTAAAAGGCACAAGCAATAATTTTAAAACTTCAAACCTACTTAACACTTCCCTCATGTCACCTTCCACCAGCTTATAAATTCTTTCTTCTGTCTTTTGCAATCTCCATGTCAACTCTCTAAATGAAGCGGCTGATGTAAAAGAGCACAAAATAATTTCAAATTAAATTCTTTTTGACTTCCACGCAGCCTACGATAGAGGCTAACTTGTTTAGGTGGACGGGTAGCCAGTCGTCTCCCCATGTCACCCTCATTTGAATGCTGCGGTCCCTCTTAAGGCAGTTGGGAACTTTAAACAGGGGGTGGATGGAGGTTGATGAGGGGTCCCACAACCCCTCACAAATCTGCCGCTCTTTCCTTTTTCAGTTTTTAAAGATTATTTCTGTAATAAAATGGTACGGCAGAATAGAAGTGTACACTGCACTTCAGCTTATTGACCAGCAAAATAAATAAATAAAAATTCCAGTAATAAACACAAAATAATATATTGCATAATAATTCTTGTTTAATGTACCCCTCGTGAGTTAGTTGGTTGTTGAGTATTAGCCTATCCATCAGATTCTTGTAGGCTAGTTAGATGATTCAAAGAGCCCGTAGTTCTTGGAGTAGCAGAGTTTGGTATCATTCCATGTCATTTTGAGGGGTATTTCCAAGGTATTTTTGGAAGTCATGTGGAAGAAATGAAATAAACGTGTAAGTTATTATAAAATAATAAGCTCACTTAAGTATTTATTAAAATATTTAAAGTGAAGTATTTATCAATTAAGGTGGCTAAATAGGAGTAATTTTTAAAAAGGGTATTGTTTAATGCTCTTTTGGGAAAATTAACGGGAGACATAAGGAATGGATTAAATATTATTTTATTTTTCAAAAGGTGTTGGAGTTTGGGAAAGAATAAAATTATAATGTTGAGTTCATTTTATGGATACAAGAAAAATATTTTGGGAATTGTGCAGAAGAGAACTTCAAGGACTTCTTGAGGATGGTAACCCTCAAGAAGAATATTGGCTATATTGGTGAGAGATCCACCTTGGTCGATGGCTGAACAATTTATCCAGAATCGGTGCTTGTGTTTAATGGGTTGAACTTCAGGTTTGATCAAATTTATTGATATTTCTCAGGTATGAAAAGGTTTTGAAGGGGCAAATTTGGAATTTAATGGTTGTTGGAATATGGAGGAAGAAAAGTAATAAAATGGTTCTATATGATTGAATCATAGAGCAATAAAATTGGTTTCTTGATATTTTGGTTGTTTGTTAGATTAGTGGATATGGAAACGTTGGGTTTTTAGTGCCGTTGGGTGGATTAAGGAATCTTGTGCAAATATTATGCCTAAGGCTTGGCGTAGCTATTGGTTGTGCTGATTCCGACTGGGAGTTCCTTTTTGGTGTCCTGTCTTATACAGTGTAATGCAAGTTATGAGTATTAAAATTGGGCGTGATTACTTCTCTGTTGGATGCCTGCATTGATAGCACCCTGAGGCGTGGCAAGTAATATGGTTGGCTGATTCTTGATGTTAACCAAATGAATGCATTGCAGCAAAGACATATTGTAAGCAACTAGATATCAGCAGGTGTTAGTGGAACTTCCCTTAAGCCTTTATGCTACGTTTGAGGGAGTTGGCCCAAAGGGGATTAGGCGAGGAATTTAATGGATGGACAAGGGACTTTGGTTGCATATGAATTGTAGTAGCTGGGATGTAGAGTCAATGAAGTTTAATTACTTTTAGATTGTTGTGGCAAGGAATAATTGGTATAGGATATTATGACTAGGCGAATATCAGATCATTTGAAGGTGTCTCCCTCGGTCATTGGATGTTTATTAATACATGTAACCTATTAAGAAACAAGTTTGAGATTTGTTGGGCGCTTCAATTGTCACCTTGAAAGCGTTACTAGAAAGTGATTGGTAGGGGTCGTGAGGAAGTAAGGAGTTGGCTATAGCCAACCATTGGGCAATATGGATTGCCATTTGGCATGAATTTAAGGTACGTTTGGAACTTCTATCACACATATTTGTCATTCAAATTGTTGAAAGGAGGATGTTATAGTCTTAAGCATAAAATTCAAATACTGTGTGAAAAAGTCAGCAAATATTCTAAGTAATTATGAACTATGAATATCAAGCCATCAACCTTTATATATATATTCACCAAGGTGATTTTCTAACATAAACTGAATAAGTATAAATTGTGGTTGAATTGTCTATTAATGAATCACTGCAAGTATGATTGAGAAGGATGTAATATGACCGAAAAAGAATGATCCTATAGAAAACCATTTAAACCCTGTGGTTAATGAACTGTTTGACAAAATATTTGTTGAAAATAAGAACAGTTTTTTCTTAAAAAAAATTAGGATCATTTTAGTGGTATCAGAGCACAATAGTTTTGTGCAGCCTGTTGGGTGAGTGATGCGTCCAAGCACTTATCATTATTACTTGAGGAGAAACAGTGTTGTACCCCAAATTAAAATTTTTGAAACAGTGATGCATTTTGAAGAAATGGTCAAAAGTCTTGTTAAAATTGTCAAAAAGGTCAAAATCGGGAATTTGCGTGTGTTACATGAGGGTCAAAACTCAAAATTTTCAAAATTTGACGATCTGGGTTTGCTCAGAGTGGCCTTGTCTACAAAATCTAGATCTTAGTTTTTTGGCCCTAAATTTTAGGAAAATTTCTAAAATAGAACTTTTTTCTGGTTTCTTCTCAAATGGATGCAGGCAAATTTTTCTAAAAATAGAAAGTTTGGCTGCCAAGGTTCAAACTGATTTTGATTGGCTTAAAATACTTCCTCATCAGGCTAGTCTAGTCAGAATCGTCAAAAGATCAGTTTTTCCCTAGTGGGTCTATTCTGCTTTTCTCAGAAGCTGTTTTAGGAGCTCCAAGGTCATTAATGGAGGTTGCTCAACTGCTAGGTGTCAGATTTAGAGTCTCAGGCATTGCACAGATCAAGAAGCGACAAAAGATGATCAAGGAATGAAGAACAAAGAATGAAGGTTGGAAAATATTGAAAGCTGCAAAATTTTGGCTAACACTAGAGAGTCCAGGCAGCCTAGTCTAGTCAAGGCGCTTGGAATTCTTTGCCTTAAGCCATTTTTCATGTCTTAGGTAGTCAAAGCAACGATGGGCACGAGGAACGGGGAGAAAGGTGAAAAGGATGAAATAAAAACTAACACTGCCATGCATGGGCGCCCCAACTAGCTAGGGGCGCCTAGTCTTTCAAGGCCTCAGATAATAGAATTAGGGTTTGTGCTTCCCAGCCAATGTTGCTCATAATCTAGTAGGCTCTGCAGTGAATTCATTAGCAAGATCATCTGATCAGTTAGTCAACTAGAATCTTAGATCGAACGAAGAAGTCTTGGCAAATGGCAAATTAGAAATCATGAAATTATCAGAAAATATTCTAACTCTAGGTACTCTGGGCGCCCCAGGTAGCAAGGGGTGCCTAGGGTTTTAGAGCACCAAATCCAACAATTAGGGTTTGCCAGATCAGTCATTGTCTTCAGAATTTTGCCAGTTTTCCATTGAATATCTTAGCCAAATCATCAAGCTTGTTAGTTGCCGACAATTTAGATCAAACAAATGACAGAGCATGGAGGTCAAGTTTGAAGGTTGAAAAAGAGTTAAAAAATGACTAAGTCTGGCAAGGATGGGCGCCCCAGCTAGCCAGGGGCGCCCAAGGATTTGAGCATCCAAAAGGTAAAATTAGGGTTAGTCATCTCCAAGAGCATTTCTCTAGATTGGCACTGGCTCCAACGCAATCATCAGCAAGCTCATTAGAGTTGGCAGTCATAAGATATCACAGATTGAACAAAGGGGTAAACTTGTGCAAAATTGAAAAAGTCAAAAGCGAAAGATAAAAACAAAAAAATAAACTATCTTTGGAGGAGATGGGCACCCCAGCTAGCCAAGGGCGCCCAAGCTTTTCACCCCCCAAAACTACTTTTCGGAGGCAATCACTTCTAGAAGACCCCCCTCAGAATTCATTAAGCTATCCAGTGAATCTGACAGTCAGTTCATCGGGTCAGTCTAGCTCCCAGAATCAAAAATTCATCTGAAGGTAAGAAATCATTATGAAATTGAAAAATGTCAAAAATTGGCTAACACTGGCAATGATGGGCGCCCCAGCTAGCTAGGGGCGCCCAACATTTTGAAGGTCAAGATATGTTTTTATCTGAAGTTGCCTCCAGGATAATCTCTTCAGATTCAATCAGGCTCCACAACGAGATCATCAGCCAGTTCATGGAATCAATCTGACATCCAGAATTGAAGATCAAACTAGGGTCAAAACTCAAGCAAAAGTTGAAATTTGAAGAAAATTGGCTAAGTTTGGAGAGGAAAAACGCCCCTAGGCAAGGAACGTGCCCAAGGCTCAATGCCTTAGTCAAATTTTCAAGTTTTAATCATGAAGCTTTTTGAAAAATGTCCACATTCAATGAACCTGCTTAGGGAATGCCTTTGCATTCATTCTTCACAATTTTTGCAGGTGGCGTCCAAGGCAAGAGAGGAGAAACATAAAATTTTATTCATTTCAAGATTCAAACTTGGAGATTTTTTAGAGTTCTTCATATTTTCCAGATCAGCTCACACAAAGGCTTCCTTTTTCATATTTTATTTTTCTAGGGCATCAATTTTCAGAAGGAGGTGGTAATCTTTTTCAATTTTTCAGCAATCTGGGTTAGCTTAGTTCATGATTCTCAACAACTTTGGAAATTTTTTCAATTTTCAAGAGCTTGCTTTTTTCTTGCATGTCCAAGAAATATTCAGTATTTTCAAAATCTGATCAATTGGGTTCATACAAAACGTGATTCTGCACAAAACTCAACTCTCATCTTTTTTTAGAAAAAATTCAAAAATTAGGGTTTCAGTTTCTCAACCAGCCATCAACAATTTTCAAAAACAAACAATCTAGGTTTTGTTGCAATGAGATTCTCTACAAAACCCATATCTTAGATTATTTTTGAGAAATCTGCCCGTTTGAAGAAGAAAAATCAACAAGCAAAAATTAGGGTTTGTGCAGAACTTGTCCAAACATAGTCAAGTTTACAGTCAATCTTCAAGATTTTTAGTATGGAGTACTCTCCCATCGAATTCAAGACCAAATCAGTGTTGTATCATGATTTCATCAAAACTTGTGAGATTGACTTGCATCATATCAAACCAGTGTTCAATTTGTGTGCTTTGGAAGACGCAGGTAATGTTGCAATCAGACACCTTAGTCATTCTGGATTGCTCACAACAGCATCAATTCTTGTCTTAGTGCAAAGTCTAGAGTTCGTAATTGCTTGTATCAAGCATTACAACCCCGCAACATGAGAAATTCAAGCAGTAGATGGAAGAGTGGTTTGCAGCCTCAAGCCAGACATGATTGAAAAGTGCTTTTCAATACCACCTTGGCCAAAAAAATTTATCATCTCCATTGAAGAATGTGACAAGGTGTGGCACATGCACAAAGATAAATACCGCAAGAAAGTTGCACAAAAATGGTTGAAGGAAAAACACAACACTTTTCCAAGGAACATCGGGCGTGGAGAATTCAAGGAGTTTGCAATAATGAAGAAAATAGAGCTCTATGACTAGCTAACTTTAATTAGTGATAGTCTTCACCAACAAATAACTGAATACTTCAAAATCCATGAGTTCCACATGATTTCATATCTAGTCTACCTAGTGGCCTTTCAAGGAAAATTCAGAGGATTGAATAGCGTAGGAACTCTGGATGTACAACATGTTTATAATCATTACCCTCAGCTGGAGTTTTCAGAGTCAACACATTACTACAAAAGGGTAAATGAAGCATTCTTGATGCATACGGTGAGAGACCTAGACAGCAAGTTGCATGTACGGATCAACTGCTAAGGCAGCAATGGCAGAGTGGGCGGATTGGTTCATCCAGTTTCCTACCTTCACCTGCATTAGAGTGTACAGCTTCTCAAGTAGTCTAGTCATGTTGCCAAGATATCCTTTAGATGAGGTGGTTTTCATGGAGTTCTTGAGGCAAGTGTATGGAGTTCACTCTTTCTTGCGGAATCGAAAGAAGGTTGCTTTCAGTTTTCCATTTGAGTTGGGAATCTACAGATGTAGATCGTCGGCGGATGCTAAGTTAATGGGTGATGAGTTGTCTAAATTTGTTCTCAAGCCATTCAATGAGAGACGATCATACGATCCTCATGGTGTCTTTGCATCCCGTCTTAGTCAAAATTATGCTCATGTGCCTACACTTGAAGATTTCTGGGCTAATTGCATAGATGAGTTCAAAGTACGAAGGTGCAGTAACAGCAGGCTTACACTCCATCAGATGAAAGATTGCTTGTCAGAAGATATTGAAGGATTGTCCGATGATGATGGAGAAGTACTCCTTCCTATGTACACCCGAAATAAAATTGAGCAGCAACCACTCCCACAAATCAATTGGTCCAACAAAGAGTGCATCTCAGTTGAAGAAAGAACGAGTCGAGTCATTAAGAACAACAAGATTTTCTTAGGCCTCAAGAGGAATTGGAAGCGAGCTATTCCAGCCGCAAAGCCGCCGATAGTGCAATCATCTCTTCCTTCTTCTTCTAGACCACAACTAAAGATGAAGGCTATCAGTCATCCTGCAGAAGGTGTGAGGGGTAGCCGAACAACAAAAAGTGTAAAGAGAAGGTTAGACTTTTCCAATATTGTTCTAGAAGAGTAGCCGGCAGTTGTAGCAGAAGTTCCACTTGAGGAGCCTGCGCCACAAGCAGAAGATGCGCTCGTGACTTCTGATTCTCCACCATCGCCGAGGTCTTCTCCGATCCATATTGATTTAGAAGATGAAGAAGTTGAAGAAGTCGCAGCTGATCCTCCTAGGGAAGCTAGTAGAGACACCTCGTCTTGGCTTGAGAACATCTTGAGAAGAAAGAGGAGGCCTTCATATCAACTAAACTTTGCAGAACTTGACAACATTTACCAAGATACACCTATAAAGAAACCTAAGAAACAAGTTCACATGGAGAAGAATCCAGAAGGTGAGATTATCATGGAGATTGCTACGCCTCCAGAAGATAAAAATATTGATGAAGTGGAGGTTGATGATTTCATAATGGTTAAAGCCAATCTCAACAAAAGCACTAGGCACATAGATGTAAATCTCTTCAATGTTGCAGCAAAAAATCTTAAGGATAGAGTGCTCAAAGATGAAGAGGATAAGGCAGCCCTCAAGGCTGAAAATCGGCAACTTAGGCAATATATTTCTAACTTTCTTCACAGCACTTCACAAGCTACTCAGTTGCTGCCCCAGATTCCAGAGGCACCAGCTGATCAACATCAGTCAAGACAATTGGTTGTATATAGGAAGCATATGCGGGATTGGATTAAGGAACTCATCACTAGAGGCAAAGTTGTTCTTGCAGAGATATATCAGCTAAGGTATAATGCCCATGACCTACGCCAAGGGATTCAAGGATTTGAGCAATGCATAGCAGAGGAAACCAATACACGAGATTATCATTGCAGATTTGAATAATGCATATGGCTTAGTGGTTTCAAGAGAACACAAAAGACAAATCCTTGCATGGAAAGAACGTCACCTCTTCAAGGTGATAAC
Organism: Sequoia sempervirens; assembly: GCA_007258455.2. Classification (NCBI taxonomy): domain Eukaryota; kingdom Viridiplantae; phylum Streptophyta; class Pinopsida; order Cupressales; family Cupressaceae; genus Sequoia; species Sequoia sempervirens. Next base: position 564,527,399 of record VDFB02271358.1, read on the forward strand.
TTATGAAAGAATATCTGAAGAATTGGTTGTATTTGTTGATGTTCTCTAGTTCATAAGTGAATTTGTTTCAGAGATCCCTTATCAGTATCGTCATGGTGATGGTTCTTTCATTGAACTTGATGAAGTACAAGTAGAGTTCCAGAACATTGTTTGTGGCAATGTTAGCAGTGATCCTGTTGCTAGAAGGATGAGTCAGATTGCAGCGATGTCAACAAGATTCGATAAAGTAGCTGAAGATGTGAAAGATTCCCTAAGTTCAATTGCAGAAGATGAAGAGATCCTGGAAAAGTGAAATTTTACTATAGATAGTATTGATGCTCTTGATAGAGATATAGTTTCCCGTTTTTGGCAGATGTGGTTGAGATTTAAAGCAATAGCTTTCTCCCAACTTTCTTTCCAATCTTATCTCATACTTTCTTTCTATTCTTGGCTCATACTTATCCATTCTTTGAAGGAGAAAAGAAATCAAGATGTAATAGTTGGCACTTTCCTTGTTTTTATGCTTTCATAGGTTGATAGATGCTTATCTTGTTTTAGTTTTAGGAATAAAGCTTGCATGTTGGCAAGTCTTAGTTGTAAAGCAAGGAGATTTTAGGGTTCCTTATTCCTCTGTTTGTGTATAAATAAGGGCAACTCTTCCCATTTATTTTTAATGGTTATTGTGATAGCAAATTGATGAGCCTAGTTTGCCTGCAAGTTGTTGTTCAGTTTCAGTTCACTTAGTGGAAGAACAAGCTTGTATGCCTCTTTTAACTGCAAGTTATTGTTTAGTTCTTGTATTACTTGTGTCAATGTATTCTAGTTGATCGCTAAACTGTAAGCCTATTTTGCTACAATCCTGCTATCCTAGAAGTGTAATCTTTGTTACTTGAGATTTGAGAAAATAAAGCCTTGTGCCTACTTTGTTGCCTTGATATAATGTCTTAGATTTCCGTTTTATATGTTCTACTTATATGATCTTTATTTCAGCTTGTATTGAAAGTACAGTAGATGTGCATTGGAAGAAAGTTTGTTTAAGTATTTATGTCAAAGAATCATTCCTTGTCCATTTCTAACTCTCAAGCTCTATGTTTACTTGAGTAGTTAGAAACGTCATTAGAGTAGGCTTAGTCGTAGTTGAACTTCTAAAAGAGAAAATCTCAGCTGCGACGCTTGAGTTTTATAACCTTGTGCTCTTACCTGAACAAAAATATTGGAAAATTAGTTTTAGTTTACTTTCTTTAAGCAACATCAGCAAAGAGGGAGCTTCCCCTTCTAATTCGAAGAGTAGTTTATTTGTGCATAGTTGTCCCTTTCTAATCCGCATTCCAGAGGTGCGAATTGAAATGCCAACAAACATGTCGAATCTAGATTTTGAAAATGAGTCAGAGATTGAATGAGAAGAGGAGTTGGATATTTTTGAAATGGTTGAAAGAAGGATAAAACCCTCTAGTTTGGAGAGCATGATGAATGATCTTTCCAGGGCACTACATCAGATGATGCAACTTATGATATAGTCTCGCAATAGATGGCACAATCACAACAACAAATTACCCAAATCTTTGTACAAATGATGGGAAACAATGCTAATGTTGGGAACAATGCTAACAATGGAGTAGAAGGATCTACAGTTAATAATTGAGCTGCTCATACTAGGAATTTTGGTGGCTCCTTTAATTCTAGAATTTCCATGCCAAAGTTCATCCCAAGAGATAACCCTCTGGAGGTGAATAATGAACCAATAGAATAGGAAATGCATGCCCAAGCTATGAGGGATTGGAGGGCAGTAAGTGCAAATTTCTAGGTTGAAATGTCTTTTTGGTATTATTTGGAATTCCGGCAAAGGCATATACCCCAAAGAGGTGGAGGTGGTAGGCCACAAAATAACGATTTGCAAAGAAAGTTGGGTAAGCTCTCAATTCCATATTTCAATGGTTCTAGAAAAACTACAGCGAGAGCTTGGGTTCAAAAGATTGATACTTATTTTCAGCTCAAGCCTATGGCTGAAGATGAAGCAATGGTGGTACCACAAAATGACAACTGTGGGTCATGATCAAATTGTGTTTTATGAGGATTTCACACAAAAATTAATTGATAGATTTGATAAAAAAGATCCTGAATCGCACTTCAAAGAATTAGTGTAGTTGAGACAATGGGGTTCTGTGGACACTTATATTGCAGATTTCCAAAGATTATCAGTGATGGTGACAAATACTTTGGAGAGGAGGTTAATTATGTTGTTCATTGATGGATTATCTGATCCCTTGAGGGGTTGGATTAAGGCACTTAGCCCACAAACATTATAGGAAGCCATTAAAAAGGCAAGGGACATGGAGTCTTCTATTTTTATAAGTAAATTTCAGTCAAGAGGATTTGAACAAAAGAAAGACAAAGGAAACAAACCTTTTTAGAGAGATTTAAATCAAAATATAAAGGGATCAACAAGACTGAATGAAGACCAACTTAATGACCTTTGTAGGAAAAAAATATGCTTCCAATGTAAAGAACCTTGGGACCCAACTCATAAGTGCTCAACTAAGGCTAAGGCTAAGCTAATTGAGTACTATTCAGAGGAAGAATCAACTACTGAAAGTTCAGAACAGCAAACTGATTCAGATGATAAAAAGGAAGAAAGTTCTTCAGTAGAGTCAGAAAATGAGTAACCAAGGGGGGGGCACACTTGCCCAACTCTCTAATTTCCAGAAGGTTGGTTCTTTTTGAGTTCGGTGTGTACTATGTGGACGGCAGATAGTCACTTTAATTGATACAGGTGCCACACGCAATTTTATAAATGAGGGAGTAATAACCGGGAGGGGAATTAAGATTGATAATTTTGATGGCTTCAAGGTGATGGTAGCGGATGGGTTCACCCTTACATGCACTAGGAAGGTTTTGAATTTGAGTATTGAGCTAGGCGAATATGAGATTAGAGATAATTTTTATGTTGTGAGCATAAGGGATACATATGTGGTACTAGCTATGCAGTGGATGCGGTCTATTAGAGAGTTCTATATGAACTTATAGACCATGGAGATGAAATTTGAGGCCAATGGTAGAAAGTTTCTACTTAGGGGCATGTCTAATGGTGGACCAGGAATAGTTTCTTTAAAAAGAATGGAAAGTCTTATGTGGCATGACCAAGTAGAGTGGGCAGCAAAATGCATCATCCAAACTACCATTACGAAGCAACCAAAGAGGAATTATCACCCAGATGTACAAGGTTTGATGTCTAAGCACAACATGGTTTTTGGTAGCATACCTCCAGGAAGGCTTCTTGAGTGAGGCATTGAGCATGTATGATGTCCCTTTGGGGTTTCAGTTTGAATTTTTTGTGTTTTAATTTTATTCTGATTTTTTTTTAGTTTTTTTGCTAGAAATGATGCCGAAAATTGGAAGTAATTGCAAAAATGCTAAAACAAAAAGTAATTGCATAAATAGAGAGGAACCCAGTTGTTATTTATTGCTTTCAAACACATTTAGTACATACCCATTTGCTGGAAATTACAAACTACAGATTTGATTTCTAATATCAGCAATTTGATGGCATAGAACCCTAGGCGCCTTCCTTAAATCTGCAATTTTTGTCTCCTCAGAATTGGTGTTGGTCACTGGTATGATTTGGACACCTTCAAATTAATGTTTGCTGCTGTTAAACCTGGAAATCTGTTGATTGAAACCCCACTTTTTTATTGAACCTGTACGGCTTGCCTAAAGTCCACACATGTTAGCTAGAAATGGATATTTTTGCAGTTTGGGACCCTCACATCTCAATAAATCTGTATGACCTGCTGCAAATGACAGATCAGATCTGTATGGCCTGCAATGGAGGTTTTTCCACGTGCTCAACAAGTTATCCAGCCAATTTGGATTCCTGTGTGCCAACTGTAGAAAATGAAATCTGCAATTATTAATCAAAACCCTTTATTCTGATCTGCCAATAAAACTCTGGAAATCTGAAGTAATATCCTTTTGGATCTTGTGAATTCTCAGATAATAATCCCAGTGTGAGATTATTCAATCAAGAGTCTTTGGGTGATCTCTCACACCTGCAAACTTTGTCCTATTTAAGGATTTTGTCCTTAGAATAGCTTGATTCTCCAAACCAGCAAACCCTGTTGCTCAACTCTCTCCATTTTGCGAAATAGACAATATCAATGAATGAATCAATAACCTTTGCTTTTTCCTTTTAACCTCCTCAAACCCTAGCGCCCAACTTTTGGCAATTCACTTTAAAAATAATGTAATATTTCTCTCTTCAAAATTGAATGCCACTTTTTGCAATTGGCCATTTAAAATAATATTTACTTTTCAAAACGCGAGCTTTTTTAAGAAAATATTCTTAAAGTAACTTAAAATATATTACTTTAATAACAAGTTACTTTATCCCCCTTATAATGCCAAATTATAAATTATTAAAAAGTCACTTTATAACATTAAATTATAGTCACTTTAATAATTAATATTATTAAAGTAATTTGACTTTAATAATTTAATTAAACCACCAACTCTCAATAATAAACTAGCAATAACCCCTGAGAGTGTTCCCAACACAATTTCCAATTGTAGGCATGATGACCACTGAACTTGGTATAACTTACTATAAATAGTAAGTATGAATTATATGCTCCTGAATTGCCTACGTAAGGCCTACCAACCAATATACTAGATCACTAAGCTGTATACATTGAACTGGATACCCCAAGCTTGTTGATGAACCTGAATACCTTCCAAAGAGTCCCCTAAACTCTTCATTAGCCTACGGGGACCAACGTCATAGGCTAACCCTAATTCCCAGTCCACTGACTAGAGAGGGGACATTACAACATGTTGAGTTGGAGGAGGGAGCCAAACTTGTGATAACTAGCCCTACATAAATGCGAAGAGGCACAAAGATGAAATATAGAAGGCCATCAAGGAGTTGCTGGAAATGGGATATATTAGGCCTAGTAAGAGTCCTTTCATGTCTTCAATGGTGTTAGTCAAAAAGAAGGATGGGACTATGCATATGTGCATAGACTATAGGGGTTTAAATAAGAAAATAAAAAACAGATATCCCATCCCAAGAATACATGAATTGCATGGAGCTTGTTATTTCTCTAAAATTGATTTGAGATAGGGCTACCATTAGATTCAAGTTCGTGAGGAGGATGTGGAGAAAATAACTTTCAGGTGTCACTTTGGGCACTACGAATTTTTCAGTTATGCCATTTGGCTTAACCAACGCTCCCACCACTTTTCAGTCTTGTATGAACAGGGTCTTTAATAAGCAGCGCCACAAGTTTGTTCTAATTTTTTTTGAGGACATTGATTTTTAGCAAGACGTGGAAAGAACACATGCAACATTTAGACAAGGTGTTCAACATACTTGAGAGGGAGTCCTTATATGCTAACGAATTGAAATGTGAATTCGGTATGACAAAGCTTCTCTACCTTAGACACATAACCAGTTCCAATAGAGTAAGGATGAATCCATATAAGATCAAAGCTATTCTAGATTGGCCTCCACCTACGAATATATCACAACTTACGGGTTTTTTTGGTTTATGTGGGTTTTATAGAATATTCCTAAAGGGTTTTCACCAGTGTTACCCCAAGTTTTTGGGACGGGGATGGTAGGGGACGGCGGAACGATTCTCCAAGTTTCTAAGTTTTCAGGCCAAATTTGGGGACAGTGGGGGATGGCTATATAAAATATAGAAAAATTTAAAATGTATAGGGAAACATTAAATATTCATATGAAAACAAGGATAAAGCATGCATATATACATTATAGAAACTTAGCTTATAACATTTTTGTTAAGAATTTATTGCCAATATAGTTTTTTTTTCAATTACGATATGAAAATCAAAATAAAAAGAACATGGTACATTGCTGCCGCCCCCCTGGCTGTTTCCGGGACAGGGACAGGGGGGGTTTAGACTCGGCCCTCGAGGATGTGTCCCCGGGTAACACATGTTTTCACAGAAGGTAGCTCGACTCACTGATTTGACTAAGAAGGGCGCTTTTGTTTGGACTAATGCAACACGACAATGTTTTGATCAATTTAAACGTATTATGAGTACATGCCCAGTTCTTGCTATTCTCGATTTTCCAAGCCTTTTGAGCTTGAATGCAATGCTTTTGGAGAGGGAATACGTGTTGTTTTGATGCAAGATAAGCACCCCATTGCTTTTGAGAGCAGAAAATTGAGGGTGCTGAGAGGAGTTATTCTATATACAATAAGGAGATGTTGGCCATTATGCATGCATTGGCCAAGTTTAAACCTTTTGTGGGAGCCTGGGAGGTAAGTTTATTGTAAAAACCAACCACAATAATCTTAAATATTTTTTAAACCAAAAAGATTTGAATGACCAGCAACAAAAGTGGGTGAGTAAGCTTCAAGCTTACGACTTTGATATTGTCTATGTCAAAAGAAAGGGAAATGTTGTGGCTGATGCCTTATCTAAGATACCATATATATGCTCATTAGTGGAGATTACAACAGATTGGAAAGAGCAGATTTGAGCTGAGTATGCTAATGATCTTTGGGCTACTAGTATCATTGAGGGTACTACACAAGATGACAGGTACATTGTGGTGAATGATTTTATTATTTACAAAAATAGAATCTATTTGGTACCCAATTCTGAATTTAAGGCAAAGGTAATAAGGTCCTTTCACAATACACCTATGGCTGGTCACTCAGGTTTCTTTAAGACATATAGACAAATTCAGGAAAGGTTTACGTGGAAAGGACTTAAACGTGAAGTCCTCAAGTATGTTCAAGAATGCCACATTTGTCAGCGAAATAAGGTTGAGCATACTTATCCTCCCAGTTTATTGTAGCCCCTTCCAATTCCCAACCAAAAATGGGAAAGCTTCTTGATGGACTTCATATTGGGACTTCCTAAGGTGTAGAATAAAGATTGCATTTATGTAGTGGTTTATAGATTAACCAAATTTTCCCATTTCTTTGCTATCTCAACAACCTTTTCAACAATACAGGTGGCAGATTTATTTTTTAGGGAGATATTCCGGTTGCATGGAATGCCCAAGAACATATTTGGTGACAGGGACAATAGATTCTTGAGTTTATTTTGGTAGGAAATTTTCAGATTGAGTGGGACGGAGCTCACTCCTAGTACTAGCTATCACCCATAGATAGATGGTTAGATTGAAATTGTGAATAAGTGGGTGGAAGGGTATCTCAGGAATTACAACTTAGGGCAGCAAAGAGCATGGGTAAAATAGTTGCATATAGGTGAATACTGTTACAACTCTACTTACCACATGTCAATTAAGATGTCACAATTCATGGCTTTATATGGGTATGGAGCTTCCAGCTTCATAGATTTACTTTTGGTGATAGTAGGGTACCCAAGGCCAAAGACTTAGTACAAGAAAGTTAGGATATTATGAAGTCTTTGAAGGAAAACATACAACAATCCCAAAATCAGCAGAAACGATATGCGATCAACATCACATTGAGCATGTCTTTGAGGTAGCTGACACGGTATATTTGTGGTTGCAACCATATAGGAAGTCCACTCTCAAGAAGAGTGGATTAGAAAAACTTAACCCACGATTTTATGGCCCGTTTAGGATCTCCAAGAGGATTGAAGAAGTGGCTTATGAGCTAGAGCTATTGGCAGGTAGCAAAGTACATGTCTTCCATGTTTCACGCCTCAAGAAAGCACTTGGGCAAATGTAATTCTTCTTCCGAGTTGCCACCGCTGGATGCGGAAGGAAAATTGATTCTTATTCTATAAGCTATCATTGATTTCAGGGAGTGTGCTTTACGAAGGAGAACTATCAAAGAATATTTAGTTAAGTGGAAGAATTTGCCAGTTGAGGATACCACTTGGGAGAGCGAGTGGATACTTTAGCATCCAAATTTACAATTGTTTGGGAACAAACAATTTTTGGGAGGGAGGATTATAATGTCTCTGTCGTGAGTTAGCTGGTTGTTGAGTATTAGCTTATCCATCGAGTTCTTGTAGGCTAATTAGATGATTCAAGGATCCCACAATTCTTGGAGTATCAAAGCTCAACATCATTGCATGTTAGTCTCGAGGGTATTCCCAAGGTGTTTTTGGAAGTCAGGTGAAAGAAATGAAATAAATGCCTAAGTTATTATAAAATAATAATTTCACTTAAGTATTTATCAAAATATTTAAAATGACTTAGTTGTTAATTAAGGTGGCTAAATAGGAGCAATTTTTAAAAAGGGTATTATTTATTGCTCTTTTGGGAAAATTAACGGGAGACATAAGAAATGGATTAAATATTATTTTATCTTTTAAAAGGCGTTGGAGTTTGGGAAAGAATAAAATAATAATGTTGAGTTCATTTTACAGATACAAGAAAAATATTTTGGGAATTGTGTAGAAGATAACTTCAAGGACTTCTTGAGGACGCTAACCCTCAAGAAGAATATTGGCTACGGTTGTGAGAGATCCGCCTTTGTTGATGGTTGATCTATTTATCCAGAATTGGTGCTCGTGTTTAATGGGCTGAACTTTAGGTTTGATCAAAGTTATTAGTATTTCTCAAGTCTGCAAAGGTTTTGAAGGGGCAAATTTGGAATATAATGATTGTTGGAATATGGAGTATGAAAAGTAATAAAATGGTTCTATATGATTGAATCACAGAGCAGTAAAATTGGTTTCTTGATATTTTGGCTGTTTGTTAAATTAGTGGATATGGAAACTTTGGATTTTTTAATGCTGTTGGGCGGATTAAGGAATCTTGTGCAAATATTATGCCTTAAGGTTGGGCGTAGCTATTGGCTATGCTGATTCTGATAGGGAGTTCCTTTCTGGTGTCAACTTGTCTTATACTGTGTAATGCAAGTTATGAGTATTAAAACTGGGCATGATTACTTCTCTGCTGTCTGTTTGCATTAATAGCACCCTGAGGTGTGACAAGTAATATGGTTGGCCAATTCTTAATGTTAACCAGATTAATACATTGTGACAAAGACATATTGTAAAAAATTGGATATCACCAAGTGTTGGCGAAACTTCCCTTAAGCTTGTATGCTACATTTGAGGGAGTCGGGCCCAAATAATTAGGCGAGGAATTTAATGAATGGACAAGGGACTTTGGTTGCATATGAACTATGGTAGCTGGGATGTGGAGTCAATGAAGTTTAATTACTTTTAGATTATAGTGGCAAGGAATAATTAGTATAGGAAATTATGACTAGGCAAATATTGGATCATCTAAAGGCATCTCCCTTGGTCGCTGGATGTAACCTATTAAGCAACAAGTTTAAGATCTGCTGGGTGCTTCAATTGCCACCTAGAAGGCATTATTAGAAAGTAGATTGGTAGGGTCTGTGAGGAAGTAAGGAGTTGGCTATAGCCAACCATCGGGCAATATGGACTGTCATTTGGCGTGAACTTAAGGTACGTTTGAAACTTCTGTCACACATATTTGTCATTCAAAACTGTTGAAAGGAGGATGTTACAGTCCTAAGCATAAAATTCAAATACTGTGTGAAAAAAGTCAGCAAATATTCTAAGTAATTACGAACTATGAATACCAAGTCATCAACCTTTTATATATATATTCACTAAGGTGATTTTCAGACATAAACTGTGGTTGAATTGTCTATTAATGAATCATTGCAAGTATGATTGAGAAGGATGTATAATGATTGGAAAAAGATGATCCAAGCATACTATATGGAAAACCTTTTAAGCCCCATGGTTAATGAACTGTTTGATGGAATATCTATAGAAAGGAAGAGCAGTTTTTTCTTAAAAAAGATTTAGGATCATTTTATCTTGTAACCTGCAGCTGAAACTTGTAATAACATGTAGTCAAATGTGAGCACCACTTTGAATTTTCTGTGAAGCCAACAATGGGAACCAAAAGGATCCCGTCTTTTGATCCTTGGATAAACCATGAGGGTTTTCATCCTCAAGGTGAAAGCTCAACCAAAGCTTTGCAATAATGGTTTCTAGAAATTTGATAAATAGAATGAATTGCTTTTTACCAATAATCTTTTTTTCCATCCAGCCCTAAAAGTAATTAAAAATTATTATTTTTATTTGAATATTCATCTTTTTCCGTCTTATAATTATTAATTACCTTTTAGCTAATTAATATTTTTTTAATTGAATATTCATCATTTTTCCAATTTATAAATTTTATTTGCTTTTTGACCCCATTTAATAATAATAAATTGTCCTTTTTTCAAAGTTATAACTTAAGGTACCATTTGGACAACTTAATAAATTATTATTATATTATTCCATTGTAAATCCCCCCTTCATCCTACAAAGAATAAAAATAGGCTTCGAATCCTCCAATTTGATTTAGTTCAAAAATGGGACATTATAGTCCACCCTTCCCAAAATTGCTTGCCCTCAAGCAATTGCAAGTTGGGATGTTCAAGAATCTCTACACCCTCCCAAGTAGCATCTTCGGTGGGAAGATTCTTCCATCGTACCGAATACTTTGTAATCATCCGATTTCTTAATTTATTTTCTCTGACATCAAAACTAGATTTAGGTACTAGTATAAATTTTCCTTCATCATCCAAAGGAGGCAGCTCAATAGAAGGAATAACATGTTGCCCCAATGCCTTTTTAAGGTATGATATGTGAAACACATTGTGTATCTTGCTATGTGTTGATGTTTTTAGCTTCAGGAGGTATTACCCCAGTCGGCCAAGTCATATTAATTATTCATTTTATTGCTGGGTTGGCTCAAGTGGAGTTCAGAATAATTATAAATATTTTATTCAAGTTTCTGGGTCGGCCCTAGTGGAGTAGGGCGCCTAGACTTATATATATAGAAGAAAGGTTCTTCTCATTTGATCATCAATTCAATTCATTCGTTCCTAAGAAGAAGATTCGTTGCTCAGAAGAAGATTTATTTCTTGATCAGAAATTCTCACTATTTAACGTGTTGGACTATTTCGTTGTATTCTGCCTATCTAGGTGTGATTCTTAAGTGCTATTTCTGCACTGTTGTACCTGATATATCATTATTGAAATCTTGTTGGGTTTTTCTCCCTTGAGTAGAAGGGTTTTCCCAGGATAAAAAATACTGTGTTCTTTGTTTTGTGTTTTTATTTCTGCTTATTGTGCATATCTGATCTAAAACTAACATGATATTAGAGCCAGGTTCAAGAAAACTGATCAGATTTAAAGCAGAAATATATGTGAAGGATTAGCAAGAAATACAATGAGAAATCAGTCCAATTAAGAGCAGACCTGGAGCAGAAAAATGAAGAGCATTGAAGACTTATATTGAAGGCAAGTTTGGATCAGACTTTGTCATAATTTCAAAGCAGATTTATAAGGCATTCTATGAGGCGAATTGGACCAGCACAAAACCTTTTCTTTTGGTAAAGGCATCTTGTAAGGAAAATCATATCAGAATAGAGTGAATTTGTGAAGACATTCCTTGAGGCAAATCATGCTAGCATAGAAGCAACCTGTATGAGGCAATTCACATCATTATTTGGAGCAGATTTTGTGCAGTCACTATGTCTAATTTGGAGGGAGTTGAGAACGAAAGAGGCTGTGTATCTTTGTTGACCAAGTTGATGGGCATGTGGAGGAACTTTGAGAGCATGGAATCCTGGAGGACTTGTGAGGAAATTAGACCAATTTGCTTGCAAACCTAAGTGAAGGGCACGATCAGGAGATTTTGAAGTCAATTGTGTTGAAGATTCATCGATTTCTTTCAGGCAAAGTTAAAGTTCTCAAAGTGGTAACCCTGTTCTTTGGAACCCTAGTCTAGTTTGTTTGGTGTTTGCATTTGTTTTTCTTTTTTTTTTTGGAAATGGTTAAGAAAACATGAATTAGAACTGGCATCTTAGGTTTCAACAATGGTTTCAGATGGCTTGAAATACTTTGGTAGCTTAGTTTCAGAGACATTATGCGTGAGATTCACCTGGTCCAAGCTCCTTTTAATTGTGTAGCTTGTGATAGACTTCCATGACATATCTCTTACTGCACTAAAATTCCAAAGAGAACTCAAAGATGCAGTTCTAATTCCCATCATACAAGTCTACTTGGCCTGACCTGTTTCCTGTAAACTATTTTTTTTTCAATGTTATTAATCATTAAGAAAGGTCTGTCTAGAGTCAAGGAAGAAACTTGTCACTACCATAAACCCCCTCTAATAAATTAATCTCTACCATCTTATGCTTCCTAAGAACTTAAGTTGCAATTAAATTGAACACCATGGGAAGGTTTCATCAGATGTCTTGAAAATTTAAGGCATAGACATCACAGTCAAAACTATTTGCTCTCTGGTTAATGTTGTCTAAATGGGGGTTTAGACCATTTTTTTTTATTATTGTTATAAAGTATATCAAGTTTTTTTTATTTGCATTGACGAATAGGTTCATTAGTTTTAGCATTTGTATTACCTATTGCTAGGGCACACCATGAACATGTATTGTGTTTATTGTGTCATCTATTTAAAGATAGTTTAAAAGGAAGATTAACTTGTGTTAAAAGACAGGCATATCTAGTGGCTCGGAAAGGCAGTTATATTATCAGTTTGAAAGTTTCATTGTGGACAGATGGCAGCTTGATTGTTTATTTAAACAGTGATTTCACACTGTTATGTGGTCTACTGTAAGTGTCATTGGAGGCATAAAGAGCATAATCTGTGGTTGGGATCCAACACACTATTCTAGAGCCATCAAAAGACAGATTGTAGGTCTGTGACTAGCACACTAGATTAGATTGTAGCAACATATTTAAGTGACTGCTTGCAGGTCTCTGGCAAGTGTACCAGATTAGGTAGACACAATAGACTTAAGTGGAGTTGCAAAGACGTCATTGTTTATCCAGAGCAACCATAGCAGGCACGAGTTGAGAACATGTCCAGGAAGAGGATTAAGGTTCTGAGATTAGACAATGGAGGGGAGTTCACTTCCAGAGGATTTTTGTAGTTTTTTGTAGTGAGGCAGGGATCAAGAGGGAGTTCTATGTTCCTTACAACCCTCAGCAAAATGGAGTTTCCGAAAGAAAGAACAGGTCTATAGTAGAGGCAGCGAAGGCTATGATCCATTATTAGAGTTTGCAGAATTTCCTAATTTCCTATGGGAAGAAGCTTCCAGAACCACAGTATATGTTCAGAACAAAAGTCAAGGCAGGGATCTTGCAAGGGGTTGTGAAGTCTGGGACTCACAGCTAAGAGGGAGAGCCAGTGTTTGGAACATTGGGGGCATCAAGTATGACAGGGTCAGAAATGGTGCTCTAGTATATTTGTACTAATGATCAGACAACTGATATCCTCTCCAAGCCTTATTCCAGGGTGAAGTTTTTGTACTTCCGAGACAACCTTGGGATGGTGAAGTATGTTTCCCTCGTTGAGGGGGAGTCACAACATCATTAAGATCTTCTCCCCATGCCAGGGGAATGGACAGAATGACAGACTTATCTGTAATAACGTATATTTCTCTGAGACGGAGAAATATGAGGTGAAAGCCCTTGTAGTGTATATTTCTCTGAGACGGAGAAATATGAGGTGAAAGCCCTTGTAGCGTATATTTCTCTGAGACGGAGAAATATGAGGTGAAAGCCCTTGTAGTGTATATTTCTTTGAGACAGAATATGAGGTGAAAGCCCTAGTAGCGTATGTTTCTCTGAGACAGAGAAATATGAGGTGAAATCCCTTGCAGTGTATATTTCTTTGAGATGGAGAAATATGAGGTGAAAGCTCTTGTACATAACACATCTTTGAGACTGAGTTGTGCTTCCCACAATTGGGTGTAGCCATTGTGGACGTCATGTTGAGAGAATCCATGACAAGACATGATACCCTTGAGTGGGACTCAAGGAAGACTTTGCTAATACCTCCCTAGCTAAGAGGGAGTGTTTATGTTTTTAGCTTCAGGAGGTACTACCCCAGTCGGCCAAGTCAGATTAATTATAAATATTTTATTCAAGTTTCTAGGTTGGCCCTAGTGGAGTAGGGCACCTGGACTTATATATATAGAAAAAAGGTTCTTCTCATTTGCTCATCAATTCAATTCATTCGTTCCTAAGAAGAAGATTCACTGCTCAGAAGAAGATTTATTTCTTGATCAGAAATTCGCACTATTTAAAGCGCTGGACTATTTCATTGTATTTTGCCTATCTAGGCATGATTCTTAAGTGCTATTTCTGCACTGTTGTACCTGATATATCATTATTGAAATCTTGCTGGGTTTTTCTCCCTTGAGTAGAAGGGTTTTCCTAGGATAAAAAATACTGTGTTCTTTATTCTGTGTTTTTATTTTTGCTTATTGTGCATATCTGATCTAAAACTAACACTATGCTTTAGTAACTCAAGCTCATAAGCCATCTCGACAATTCTCCTCACGACCCTGTATGGCCCATAGAAATGAGGCTTGAGCTTCTTAGCTCCACTCTTCTTGATAGAAGATTGTCTATATGGCTGTAGCCTTAAGAAAACCATGTCACCTACCTCAAAAATCTTCTTTGTACGATGCTGGTCCGCATATAATTTCTGTTGGTTTTGAGCATACTGGAGGTTCAAGACACTCAAGATGTCTTGGCTTTGTGCGACAAAGTCTTGTGCTCCTGGTACTCTACTGTCAACAATAACCAAATCCATAAAGGAAAGGGCATCATTGTCATACAATGTTTTGAAAGGTGACATACCAATTGACATATGGTATGTAGTGTTGTAGCAATGCTTTGCCATGTAAAGCCATCTAACGCAAGTTAATTGTTGCGCTGCCACATTGTTTCTCAAGTACCCTTTAATCGTCTTATTAACAATTTCTGTTTGCTTGTCCATTTGATGATGATAACTGGTACTTAGAGTCAATTCTACGTCTGTCAAGCGATTGTTTTTTTGCCAAAACAAACTAAGGAACCGGCTGTCCCTATCATTCACAATGATTTTAGGTAAGCCATGTAGCCTAAAAACCTCTCTGAAGAACAAATCAGCAACCCTAGGAGCCTTCAACTTAGTAGGAATGGTGAAGAGATGAACATATTTGGTGAGTTTATCCACCACAATATAAATGCAACTCTTACCCTAAACCTTGGGAAGTCTTGTGATGAAATCCATGCTGATACTCTCCCATTTTTGATTTGGTATAGGCAAGGGCTGCAATGGACCTGCTAGAAAAACATGCTCTACTTTATTCTGGCAACAAGTAATGCACTCTTTGATGTTTTGGAGGACTTCTCCCTTGAGCCCTCTCCAAAAGAATATGTCCCTAAATTGCTTATAAGTCTTGAAACTCCCAAGCAACTAGCAAATATTCCTTCCTTTTTTTGAAACCTATGAATAATCAATAAATCCAGAGTTGCAGGATACGCCACCCCCCCTCGGCTGGTACGCGTACCAACATGTTGGAAACGGATACGGGTACAATACGACACCAATATGACATGGATACTGTGCCCTCGTGTCTTCAAGAATCTGCACTATTTTTGCCGCGCTAGATTCGTAGAGATTCAATTTCTTCAAAAACTACCCGTAATCCTTCGTAAGTTTATTGTAAAATCCTAAATTTGTGGGGAGAAAAACTAGATTTTTAATTATAAATAAATCGAAGAGCAGTGATTTTGTACAACTATTGTTTCATAGGCGTTTTTTCTAATATATTTTTTCAACGCAATTTTCCTCGTTGGTTTTCTTGTGCGATTTCCCTCGCTTTTTTTCCTGTGCGATTTTCCTAGGGTTTTCTTGTGCGTTTGGCCTGGCATTTTTGGATTTTTTGGGCATTTCTACATATTTTGTTTGCTTGCCATTGTATGAGCTTCTACCGCTTCTTCGTTGTTCGATGAAAAAATGCATATAATAAATCAAAAGAAACATAATTACGAGCAAACATATATCAAAGTTATATTATGAGAGAATATTATAATAATTTTATAAAATTTATAGTAAAAATTAATTAATATTTTTAATAAAATAGAGTATTTATATTATCTAATATGAAACTTAACTTCTAATATAATAATAGTTTTTTTCAATATATATTAATATATTAAATAATTTTTTTACTACATATTAGGATTTTCATATTTTATTTATTTTTATTATACTTTATTATTTAATGATTATATTTATTTTTCTTTTTTATTATTTTTTTATTTTTAATTAAAATTTCAATATATAGATTTAAAAATTAATTTGCCATATTTTTTAATATATATTAGGATTTTCATATTTATTTATTTAGAAAAAAGGGTATGTGTTTTTTTATGAATAACATATCTTGTCGTATCCATATTAGGGGTCTTGAAAATTAGCCGTATCTGTATCTGATACCGTATCCGTGTCCATGCAACTTTGAATAAATCTGAAGCAACTGCTACACAATTCACGATTATGAATTTTTTGAACCTCCTTTGTTCCTAGTGCACTCCCCTGTCCAACTTAGCTATTCTTCTCATGAAACATCTATGCCTCCTTCCAAAATAATTTTAAAATTTCAAACCTGCTTAACACTTCCCTCACATCACCTTCCACCAGCTTATGAATTTTTTTTTTTGTTTTTTTTGTTTTTTTCAATCTCCACGTCAGCTCTCTAAATGTGGTGGCTGATGTAAAAAATACAACAATAATTTCAAATTAAATTCTCTTTGATTTCCACGTAGCCTACAATAGAGGTTGACTTGTTTAGGTAGGTGGCCAGCCAGTCCTCTCCCAACGTCACCCTAATCTGAATGCTGTGATTCCTTTTAAGATAGCTAAGGACCTTTAAAAAGGGGGCAGTTGGAGGTAGATGAGGGCTGCATGACCCCTTACCAATCTGCAACTCTGTCCTTTTTTTTTGAAAGTTATTTCTATAATAAATTGGCACAACATAATATAGACGTGTAACTGCACTTTAGCTTATTGACAACAAAATAAATAAAGATAAATTTAGTAATAAGCATGGAATAAATTATTGCATAATAATTCTTGTAACCTGTAGCTGAAACCTGTAATAACTTGTAGTCAATTGTGAGCACCAGTTTGACCTTTGTGTGAAGCCGACAATGGGAACCAAAAGGTTTTCATCTTTCCATCCTTGGATAAACAGTGAGGGTTTTTGTCTTCAAGGTGAAAGCTGAACCAAAACCCTGCAATTAGGGTTTCTGAAAATTTGATAAAATAGAATGAATTGTTTTCTCCAAATAAGTTTTTTAATCGCTTTTTTCCATCCAACCATAAAAGTAATTAAAAATACAGTTTTTATTTGAATATTCATCCTTTTTCCCTTTAATAATTATTAATTACCTTTTAGGTAATTATTATTTTATTAATTGAATATTCATCATTTTTCTACTCTATAATTTTTATTTTCTTTTTGGTCCCATTTAATAATAGTAAATTGTCCTATTTCCAGAGTTATAACTTAAGGTACCTTTTGAACAACTTAATAAATTATTATTATATTATTCCCTTGTAAAGTCCCCCCTTCAGTTTATGGTGAGTAAAATAGGCTTGGGGTCCAATTTAATTTAGTTTGAGAAATGGGACATTATATGCACACTTGGGATGTGTCTAGGGGACAAGCCTTTGAATTTCTGATTGGCTGTGCATTGGAAACAAAAGAGGGGATGGGGAAATAAGGAAAGGGAGTGGACATTTCTCCATGTAAACTTGATAATTTCTCATCTATTAACAATGGGTGATGGTAATCCACATCTTGCCCATTAGACCTAGGTCCTATACAACTAACAAAGGGGTATATGAGCAATATGTGTACATCATATGATCTAAGGCCTAGGAATATACCTGATGGAGAATACTCCAAACTGTGACAGATGTTATAAAAAGAAGCAATTGATAGCAACAAATGTAGTGGAAAGATAAGTTGCATAACTGTATTAAATAAGCTATGAATGGATGGAAAGTAGAATAGTGCAATGAAGTATGAAATACAAAAGAGCAAATAATACGATTTTTGTTTTACCTAATATAACATTGAGAAGAATACATAATGTTGCAACTTGTTATGTGTTCCCTTGAGTAAACACTGAAAATGTATGTGATGCAGAAATATGCAGGCACTAAGTGATGTGTATGGACTACTGTTGCTCTCCTGTGCTCTACTCAACCCTTCCTACTCTCAACATAGGAGATGCATAAATCATGCTCTACTCAATTCTCTCATTCTCTCAACAGTCAACACATGTTTAGATGCATAAATGATGCAGAAGTTAATGTTCTTCTATGGTTGTCCCTTTTTCTTGCAGTGGTCACAGATTAGTTGGAACCGAACAGAAGATGCTACTGGAGGTCAGTTCTGTCCGGGGGCATAACTTCATTGTTATAATTCTGATTATTAGTATGACCTCATCTAGCAAATGGGAATTATACAATCAGTCCAACTATAGCAGCTTATCACTCCACTCAGTATTTTCTTGGATTTTGGACATCTCTTTAGTTTGTTATAACTCAATCATCATGCTTTATTTTTTGAGTTATTTTTTTATGAAATCACATGGAAATAGCTATCAAAATGCAACCATGGCGATATGTGGCTCTGTGCCACAATGTAGGTCTTGAAATTTCTCACTGTTTTCTCATAAATCGCAAAATAAAGTTTATTCTTCCTAGAATTCACCCTAGAGTTGCCGCTTGGATCCTTCACCCTTACTTTGAAAATTTTAGTCTTGATTGCATTGAGTTTGGAGGGTGAGATAACTTGTTGTCTGGTCTATGTAGAATATATGAAATTCTTAGTGAAAATAAAATTCTCTTCCTCTTTAGTGGTGTGATCTATCCGAACTCATTTATATAAACTCTGAAGATTAGGGTTTGTGAAAAGGACTACCAGCAAGTCATGTGGATTTATTGTGAATACACTTGCTACATGATTCCTTGGATGAAGATGAAGATTCAACATTGTCGACATTCCTGTCCTCTTCTACCACTAAATCTGCAATTGGTATAATAATATGCAAACCCTGTGTGTGTGGAAAGGTTGCTTGCACTGATATTGAGTAGGCAGTAGGTTGTTCTGTTGTGATTGAGGCATGGTGGGGATCCAGTATACTATATCTGCATAGGTATTGCTTCAATGATAGTGGAACGCATGATCTTGAAGTCATAACTAGCTTTTGTGTGCCTTCAACCAACATTCTTTCATCTCTTGACCAACATCCAATTAGTGCACTGTGCACCTACGGACCTACCCACCTTTCAACAAACATCTATTTGTCTTTCGACAAACATCAACTAATGCTTTACCAGCACAAAGTTTTTTAATAGAAAAATTATATATATATCAAGCTTACACAAGAACATTATAGATAATCATACATGATGATTGTAATCTTATGCCTTATTTGGGAAATGAAAATACAAAATCTTGGTGGATGTATATAAAAGGAATTTTGAGATTTCAAGCAAGTTAATATGGTTTAATTGTAAAAATGAGACAAAAAAATGGTAGTGGTTAGCCTCGATTTTGGACTTACAGAAGATTTGACTTTGGGCAAATGATAAATTGTGTTAAAAGCCAAATAGAAGGAACAAGAAGGCGGGATTCCGAGACTAAAGTATCAAAGTCAAGTTTAGTGGACATAATTAAAAATTGCTGATGTGGATAATACAAGGAGAATATACAAAATTTTTGTTAACAATTTATTCAAGAAAGACAGAGATGGCTTGTTAGAAAGTTGTAACCCAAGTTCCACACATATGTTAGAAACTTGAAGAAAGATAGGAATTCGATTGAAAGCATAACATCAATATGCAATTTGTTGACAAAGAAATGTTTACAAGTGTAACTGAGTATGTAGACAAGTTTTATGCAACTGATATGGCCATCTATGTTGCTAAAACATTTATCCTTGTTTAAAATGATGCATGGTTGTTCTAAGACTATTTTGGAAATCATAGAGTGCCTTTTCAGCTGAGCCATACTGTTACCCTAAACTTGAAGTTGAAACTTGTTTTCACAATCAATTTATGTTCATACATACCACCTCCGAATGCAAGCAAGTTGACCACTTAAGTCAAGGTTAAATTTATGTATTGAATTGTTGAAGACCTACCTATAGTTAGGATTGAAATAGTGTCACCTGAAAATTGTATCCAATATCACACCTCATAAGATTGAATTTTGAGCAATCGATTCATATTCAATGCACCATTATTCTATGTATTTGTGGCAATCTTATTGTCACATGTCCTTGTTAGCTTCAAGGTTCAAGATGTTAGAGAATGACAGAATTTTTTTTGTCTCTGATTAGTATCGACAATTTAAAGATTTCTGTAATGCTTTAAGGTTGAATTTCTGGTAATAGATTTGTAGCATATCTAGTTGCTGCATTATACTAACCCACCTTATAAGTTTTCTGTAAGGTGATTTGTGTAGTTCATGTCCCTTTGGAATATGCTCCTCAGACAATATATAATCCTTCTTTCCTTAATACAATACACACACACACTGAATCCTTATGAATTTCACATAAGAGGCCTTTCAGTCTCTTATAACATGGGTAAGGGTTTAAGGGGCAGTCAAATATATCTTGGATGCATTGGGCAGATGCCTCAGTTATGAAGTATGTTTCCTGTCAAATCGAGGTACCCTGTCAACCCACCCCTTTAAGAACAAAAAAAAGCAAAAAAAGGCATCAAAGAAACCCAGAAAAGAAGACAGGAAAAGCTAGATTCTTCTCTCCCAAACGTGAAAGAACACTTGTTGCAAGATTCAAGATCAAATCATGATTAAATCTTTCAGTTTTCCTTTTTGCAAGTATGTACCTACATACATGTTACTCGATGTATGTTTTATGCAACATTCCACAGGGATGTGTTGCAAAGACTCAAAAGCAAATCATGATAAAAACTTTTAGTTCTCCCTTTTGCAAGTATGTACATACCTACATGCTACTTCATATGTTTTATGCAGCATTCCATGGGGATGCATCCCTGAGTATCTAGGTGACGTTCTGCCCATCCTGGGAACATGAGGGAACGGTCCCTTTTTCAGAACTCCGCAGCCTGCTTGATTTGATGCATAAAAATAATAACTGGTAATTTTTAAGGAAGCAAATCCTAAAAATCCGTTAAAAGATAGAAGGGGGAGGATTGGTCATTGCAAATTCAACAGATTACATTTATTTTCTTTGCTTTTAGTTTGTTTAAGTTACTTAAAATTTTAAATAGGCGCCCCCTTGCTGTGCCTGTACCTATACTGTCTCCAAAGTTTAGCAAAATTTTTGGCATTCCTAAAAACCACTTTCGCACATCCTTGCATTTCCCTGTCCTGGAAACTATGACAAACACAGGTTATATGGGTGACTGCTGTGTGTACTTCTGTTTTGACGACTCTTAAGTTTCTATGCAATAGTTTTTGATAATTACAATTTTTTTTGAAAAATCACAAGTTTTCCCTTGTTTATTATTTAGAAATAAAAACACAATATGAAAGCTATTTGTGCACTTAGCCTACCATTAGAGTTATCTGTTGTGTTTAGCTGAAATGAATTCAAATGCAGCTATGCATATTCCCATAGTTGAAAAACAGCAAAGTACATGCACAATTAAGAAGCTGGCCTTCACCTGGTAGGTTGATTGTGATAGATTTTGACAGTGCATTTAAGATTGCTGCTATTTCTGTTTGGAATTTGTGAATTATATTGAAATGCAGACTGTCCTTGATGTTCATGTCTGCTTCATGTGATATTATTCAGATCTCTCTGTTATATCCTTATATGATAATAGCTTAGCCACATTACTGTATTCAGTGTTTTTTCTTTCTATCTTCTTCTTGCTTACAGATAATTTCAAAGAAACTGAAATGGCTAATGTGATATCGGCATATGCAATGCATGTTTGGTTCTTAGAGGTTTAACAACTCTTTCAAACTCTACTATGTGCAGAGAGCAATGACTGCAATTGAAGAAATGAAAAATTTGGGTATCAAGCCCAATCTCAAAACATACACAACTTTAATACACGGATGGGCACTGTCCTCTCATCCAGAGAAAGCATTGGCTTGTTTTGAAGAGATGAAACAAGTGGGATGGGAGCCAGATGAAGCTGTGTACCATTGTTTGATGACATCATTATTATCTAGGGCCACTTTTGCTCAAAGCTTTGTGTACTCAGGTATCCTGAGAATCAGCAAAGAAATGCTAGACCGTGGATTTTCTGTAGACTTGGGGACTGCTACTTACTGGAGCAAAAGTCTGCATGTGCTTGAAAGGGTGCCTTCTGAACTCACAAGTTCTGTTGAAAAGCTATATCCTCCCAATTGGTCTTCATACAATCATGAAAGTTCTGATGCTAAGTATACTTACTCCTCTGAGAAGAATAAAGACGATCTTGATATGTACTCTGAGGAGACTAAAGATCATCTTCAGGACTGGGATGAACGTCAAACTTTTGGCCTTCCTTTTTAGGTTTAACTATTTGAAATCCATAACTTCATTTTTTGCAATATATTGACAGGTGAGTTTCCTCGTTGAAGTCCAACACACCGTGCTAGTAGATCAGATTCTCATTCATGTGCTTCATAGAATTACAAAAGATTAAACTTTCTCTCATTTTGGATTTATGTATATTTTATTGTATAGGCTGCAGGTCTCTGCTTCTTGAACCGACATTGTGTAGATTAGGTTGTGTTGGAATTTCTCAGGATTCTGCTCTCATAGTTGCAACAGCTTTTCTTGTTACGAGTTTGTCATACTCTAGCTTCATTTTTTGGTATATAAATTGTATTTAATATTGAGAAATGGACTGCTATGATTGAAATGTCAAGTCTCAAATTTTAACTTTTTCTCATTCTGATATTCTGTGATTATCAAAGTTACTAATTTTTTGGGCACAATAATATGCAAGGTGAGATATTTTAATTCAGCAAAGCTCCCACATGCAGTTACGTAAACTCCAAGGCATGTGGTTCAAGAGTCTTTGCAACTTTTTTCTACGAGGACTCCTCTGCTTTCCTTTGATGGATTATGACAACATGAACTATTTGTGAACTAGAGTGTAAGGGCAGCCTGGTTAAACTATGCAAGCACCTGGCCCTCTATGTTAAGGGATGAGGGAGATCAAGTGAAAGCAAATGCCCTTTTATCTAACACAGAAGTACTGTACTTTACGATTCACTTTATACCGGGGTCTGTGCTGCAAATATCCATCACTGCTTTCAATATTGATTATAGATGAAAGGTGGCAGATGCCGAATAGATGCTGAAGCATATGTGATTAAATACCAGCTGGACTTCTAGAAACTTTTTTGTGTAATGATAGGTAAATTAAAGCAGTAAAAAGTTTGGTCAGCATAACGATGCCATGGGTATTGTCATGGTGTTTCTTGGATTGACGGATTGATATTCATATATGATTTTGTGAATTTATTATCCCCAGTATGTTCCTTCGGAGTTACTGGAATTTCATTTTATAATTGCAGCAGCATGTATTTTATTTTATTTAAATTCTTAGCAGAATTGATATACGGACAGATATGTGGGTAAGGTTCCGTACAGTTCTATTTTGATTTAAACAAAAAAATACACTAAGTTCCATAACGGCCTCAAAATTTATATCCATACATGCTTTAAGTTCAGAGCAGCAATGATATTTTTCTACATAGCACACTATTGGTTGTGGTTAATGACTAAAAAATTGCCTCTGCATATCAGTTATGTTATGCTTCATTGTTTTAATATGGAACTAGAAATAATTCCTACTTAATGCATGCTCATTAGGAAAAATAGAATTGTTGAAGTGTGTAAAAAATATGACCGATTTAATTAAGAATGCTCTTTGTTATCTAAGTTAAAAAAATTCCACATCAACATTAGGAATGATTTACTCTTTTGAAAGAAAAGTGTTTTGCTATTGATCTATTGTAGCAAGAACAAGATCACACTAGAAATATCCTAATATGCTTTATACTTGTAAATGAAATCTCTTATTAAGCGAAATCATAAAGTTGAGATAGATAATGCTTTTATATAGAAAATTGGATCGTAAATTTGATTTGTTGAATACAAAGCCATGAAAAACAAAACGAAAGGAACTTGGTACTAGGAGGAGACTTGTTGTCCAGGATGCAGGTGTAGTGCATACGTTTGTGTATCCTGGTGTAGTTCTATTCACATGTCATAGAGAAACAAAAAATTTGAATTGTATGGCCTATAAAATAGTTTTCTACACAATAGAGAGACAAAGATAGCAACAATAGAAGACTAGGAGATACCAATATATAGAGAAATGTTAGAAAATCAATATAATATACAAATTTAGAAACATAATAGAAATGACAAGGAAAATAGTGAAAGAAAACAAAACCTCTATGCAATCGAATCTTGCAAACACTTGTAGCTATGAACACAAGAAAGGGTTATGACTATTTGAGAGTTTGCCACAAATGGTCAAGCTTATGATTTGGCCTTTCAACTTCCATGAACAATCAAATAGAAAGAGATATAGTGTGTGCTCTTCTATGTGTATTAAGAACTAAGAACACAATACTAAAATGAAATATGCAAGTGAGAACTCCTTGGTCTATGGGGAGACACAACTTAGTGTGTGTGTGAACAAACAGGAAGTGAGAATGCTAAGATATGTTGACAAATATAGATAAATGATATAGTATGAGGTACAAAATTATTCAAACAAGAACAATAACTAAATGGAGCAATTTTACCAATGTTCAATAGAAGAAAAAAGTGAGCATGTGAAAATATAAATGAAGATCCAATAGTATGCAACTTCAACATGGTTCAACAATGGAAGTTTAATCAGCACAATGTAAACAGGAGAACTAAGAGGAACAAACATGTTGATAGAAAGCCAAGAGAGGAGAGTGATTGATTTAGCTTGATAGATTGTAAGATTCTCTTCAAAATGGAATGAGAGGGTAAATAAGAAGGTCCAAAGTTTGAACTAACCATTGAGATTCGTCTCAAGTGTTGCAAGTATGAGTAGTCGGTGTTGAGTTGGTATTGTCATTGATGTCAACAAGCTTATGTGTTATCATTGATGTCTATGAGAAGGTTGTTTGTGGTGATGCTTTGATTAGTTGCTTTATGTTGCCATAAGTAAGTGTTACTGGTGTCAACCTCTAGTGTTGCTTTGATAATCTTTTGTTATGGATGTATAGTTGAGTTGCAGTGTTGTAGTTGGTTTAGTGGTGATGAGCAAGTGTTGAAGATGATGAGTATGTGTTTCTAGTGCTTGGTTTCCAAGTGCTTTTGAGAAAAATTGAATAAAAGAGGAAATAGTGTGTAGAAGAGTGTTGTGCTATTTTCGCACACACACCCCACCAGAGGCGGGGACCCTCTTTCTTTCTTTTGCTTTCTTGTTTTCGCTTTAGGTCTCACCTTTTCCCCTTAAAGGATAGGTTCCCTGAAATTTTGATTCGCTTTGCCTTTGAGCTTTTGATGATCATATTTGCACTCTAGGTGTTTTTATTTTGCAACATTTTGACATTGATTGATGCTTGGGGCCATTGGTTTTATGGAAATTTCATTTTGGCATCAATTTGGCTAAGGATGAGAGAGTCTCGCAGAATCTGCCTAGGGCCAGATTCCTCAAAGTTATCAGTTTTCGCTAAATCCACCTAGGGTCGGATTACCCGAGGTTATGATTTTCGCTAAATCCATCATCGTTTGGATTCTGTGAGGTTTCTTTTTTTGCTAAATCCGTGTCTTGACGGATTCCCCAAGTCCATGACTGAGTGATTTTCTTGAGCCTCAGCGGATGTCTTGTCACTTCATTTATGAGCTTCTGCAGTCGAGTACGTTGTCATTAATACGGATTTGTGGGGCGATTTATATGCATTTCAATGTTATTATTCATTTGTTATTTTGAGAATTCATGTTTTGAAGTGCATTTGAGTGCTTGGGCGAATTGAAGGTTTGGATTTGGGTGTTTTCCGTTGGTGCATTTCAACTAGGGTTTCCAGATGTGCGTTTTGTGCTTCATCGCCATTGTCAAAATTGCGGGGTAAGGTTTCAGACTTCTTTGTGAGTTCTATGAAGCATTTATAGCATGGATTTTAATGGTTCGTCTGATTGAGTTCGCAGTTTGAATGGTCTTTCACATTTTGAACTTATTTTATTTTGAGCTACATTTGCATTTCAATTCATTTGTGATTCATCCTTTGGTAAATGTCTATTATTACATTGATTTTGTCATTTAGATGGATTCAATTCTTGCTTCAAATTCTACTCTATTTGCTTTCATGTTTATTCGAAGCTAGTAAATTGAAACTAGGGCATCATTTGCATATCTTTGAGCTAGGGTTTTGGGCTTTCAACGTTTGATAATGCATTTTGAATTTGAAGTGGTGTGAATTTGGGCATATTTGAAATAGATTGATCATTTTGCCTATGGTCTTGTGAATCTTAAAGTCAATGAATGCATTTTTTTTGGATAAATCCTAGATTATCCCATTTTGAATGCCATGAACGCGACGGTGATTTAGGTTTATAGGATTTCAATTCGGATTAGGGCATTGATTTTGGTTTGGGTTTGATTTGAATTATTGATGTTATTATAAAACTCTGAATTGAGTACCAACATTCAATGAACAATTCTTGTGTGATCATCTGTTATGAGTTAATGAATTCGAGTTTGCCTTGTCTAGTTTTCGATATATCCACTCCTTCGCGGAAAACCCAAAAGTTAATCTTTCGCTTAATCCTTTAGCTTGCGCAATATGCAAGATGTTTTCTTCGTTAAATTCGCGAAGCCTTGGAAAACCCGAAGTTGTATCCTTTGTTGAATCCACTCTACCGCGAATTCCTCGAACCTTTGGCTTTCACTAAATCCGTCTATGGACGGATTTCCTGAGGTCTTTGAGACTTCCATTTTATAAGCGATACGATGCATTGTGGGTAAATTGCATGTGATTGATCGAGTCTTTGATGTTCAAAGTGCATTTTTATCAATAGAAGAGGACTAAGAATCTTTTGGATCTATTCATTGTCTTTCTTTGCGGAATCCACTTAATGAAGAAAAACCCGAGAAATCTGTCTTAGCGGAATCCTTCATGGGTCAGATTCCCCAAAATTCCATTGGAACCCCAAATCCCCAAACTTTCAAGAAACCCAATGTGTGTTTAAAGTTTGATCTTAAGAGGTATGTAAGTTGATTTCTTTGGATTTTAGGATACCTTGTGTTTGCTGATTCTAAATTATGGCTAAGTGTTATGTTTTTCACGGAATCCTTGAGACCCTAGATTCCCTGAAATCCTTCAATAGCTAAAATTTGTGAAATGCCAAAATCCACGAAGTGCTTGAAAACCCGAGATTTGCTTAAAACTTGGTTTTAAGGATTTGTAGCTTGATTTTGGTGATTCTAATGATTACTTTAAAATGGATTTTATGTTGCATATGCATTTTGAAGATAAATTTGGTGATGCAATAATGTTATAAGAACTGGATGTGCTTGGCATTTTAGTAATTATAGTCTTGTTCTAACCAGATGCAGGAAGGGTCAAGCAAAACTAAAAGTTCTAAAACAAAATCTACTCAACTAGTTAAGGAGGAGCCTACAACCAGAGTTGAAAGGATGAAGTATGATTTCAAAGGTACATGACAGGAATCAAAGATCATCTCATATTGGGCAAAAGTTGGAGACACAAATATGGGCCACGTAGACTATGAGGATTTCAAACAAAGGATGTACTACAATGCACCTACTTCTCTGGTTAGAACGTTAGTACACACAGGGTTGGCACAAGTTGCTGGGTTTCCACCTTTAGTGTAGTGTTCTGAATTAATCATAGAATGTGCAAAGCACTATGATCTGACAAGAGAAAAATAATTGGGCCTCAAGGGAGAATCATGGCAAATCTAACAGAGGAAGCAATTGTTGAGGCTTTCAATATTGGTTCACATCATAAGTTGGTGAAGGTGAATTTGGAGATAGCATGACAATTTTATGATTTTGATCTAGCTAAAGCCTTGGAAATGATAAATAAGTTTTAGATTGAGAAGCCAAAGTTTCACTATTCCAAGCTACCAAAGCAACTACACAGGAGTGACTTCAAATTGGAGTATAATGACATGATCACTCTCCTTAGGAGAGTGGTGGGATTAGAGAAGGATTTTATATTTGTAGAATGGATGTTTTATATAATATCACAAATTGAAGCTGGAGTAAACTATCATTGGGCAGGCACCATTAGTGATAATTTGGATATGCAATTGAGAAGGGTGCAGGACACTAAGACATTTACTATGACTTCTTATGTTGTATATATGCTTGTAAGGAATTTTAGGTATAGGGGTTTGAGCTGCAAAGGAACAATAGACAAAGATAGAGTTTATGATGTATACCCCCAGTTACATTTAAATACTTCCAATTACAAGAGGGTTAATGATGCCTTCACCATGTATATAACAAGAACCTTGCAAGATGTGCTTCATATGAGGATTTCAGTAGAAGCTATGGACTTGATAAAGAAGTATGGGTATTGGTTCATTCAATTCCCAAAGTTCACATACATTAGGGTTTATGGATCTCCAAAGGTGCTTTACAGATTTCCTAAGTACCCCACAAATAAGGTGATATTGTTGGAGTTGACAAGGCACGTTGTTGCATTTGATGCTATTCTAAAAGAAATGCATAAAACTGGACTTGGTACAAAATTCCCTTTGAGAATTGGTAGTTTTGAGGCTTGTCCTTTTGTTCAGAGTGCACATAATTTAGAATCAGAGATGGCTCATCTATATTTGTACATTCATTCTGATAGGGGCAAATTTGATCCTTATGAAGTGGCTCAAAAAATGGCTAACAGGGCATACAAGCATAAAGATCATATTGGAGATTATTGGGCTAATTGTAGAGATGATTTTGAGGTCATAAGAGAAGATATTCAAGAATTTCATTGAAAATGATAAGACTTCATAGAGTGAAAAATGTGTCGGATCAGGTGGAGGATGAGGAAGATCCTGTTCAATATCATGATTATATGAAATTCCAAAACAAACCACTCCCTACAATAAATTGGGCAAAGGATGAACTGGTTGAGTTGGATCATATCACTGCTCCAGTAATAAGATATTCAAAGCATTGGGTTAAGCATAAGGTTTTGGAACTGGAGGCAGAGGGAACTAAGCTCACTTATGATTTGATGGGAGATTTAGAATCTCATTCAAAAGAAGATGATACTGAGAAGAAAGAAGATGATACCTCTATTCCCTAGGAGGAAGGAGACTTTGAGGATGAGCCCATTATTATCAAAAGGAAAACAAGAAGTCAAGCCAAGGCTGATGTCAAAGGTAAAGAGCCTAAAAGACAACCCATTCCCATGAGAAGAAAATTTACAAAGGAGATTACTGAAGAAGGAGATGCAAAAGCCCAGCCCTCAAAGAAGAGAAGGCTTGTTAGAGAAGGGGACAAAGTATCTCGATCAAAGAAGACAAAGGCCAATGAAGAAGGTGCTACTCAAGCTAAGGCAATTGAGGTAGAGAGCTTAGGAGATAGAACACAAGTATATGTGAGAAAGAATTCTCCTAAGTAAAAGGGATCTCCATCTAATATAGAGAATGTTGAAAAGGTGGTAGAAGAACTAGAAGAGACTACAAATGAATCAATTGTTGGTGAAAATAAGACTGTGAAGGATGCTGCCCCAGAAAACACTCCTCATTCCCCTCTCCAAAATGTACAATTTGATAAAGAGGTAGAAAATGATGAAGGTAATGTCTCCAAGGAGCAAGAGCTAGAACAACAACAACAACAAGAGGAGGTACAAACTCCTAAAAATGGAGATCTCAGTAACTTTGGAGTACAACTAGAACAAAAAATATCTAAAACACAAAGCCAGGAAGAAAATAAAAAAGAAGAGAGAGAACCTGAGAAGACAGAGGAGATACCTTCTCAATCTCGCGAGAAAGAGGAAATACATTTATCCGAGGATGAAAATAAAGATGAAGAGTAGAAATTCAAAGAAGATACTAGTAAGAACCCAAAAAATGTTGAGGCCAATCAACCTAAAGATCATGAAGAACATAATATTTCCGATGATAATACAGATATAGAGGATTCAACTTCGCCCAACTGGTTGAAAGAGCATTTAAAGTCAAAACCAACTGTTGTGGAAGAAGAGGTACCAAATTTGGGTAAATTTTTGGCAAGCTTGGCCAAAATAAAGGAAAGGAAGAAAGGTAGGGTTGTTTCCAAGATGACTAGAGATGAATCCAATAACAAAGTGCTTCATGTTGCTACACCAATAAGTGATAAACATAAAGATGAGGCTACTCCATCTGATTATAAGGTTGAAATAATTAATTTGGGCCCATCCACCAAGGCTCAAGAGAAGGAAGATTTAAAAGAATCTGTGGATGTCATTTTAAAGAGGCTGGATAATGAGACCCAAGCTAAAGAAACGCTACAACAAGTTGGAGAATTACAAAGGTATATTCAACATTTAGTTAAACCTCTACAAGTGCAGGATAATGTAGGTGCTTCAATATCTGGTGATCTGTTGTCAAAGGATGCCATCAATGAAATTGAAAGGATGAAAGTCTCTTTACAAGTCACTCAATGGTGAATAACTGATGTTAGTTAGAAAGGAGATGACTTGATTGACAGGGTTTTGCATATGCATGAAAAAGAATCCTCTTTTCTAGATGAAGTGCAACAAATGGAGGAGTGCAAAGGTACAAATGAAGCTTCTATGGCTAAGTTAATTGAGATAATTGGAATCCTAGAGGCAATGCTTGTAAATGAAAATATCCTTGCATTTGGAGATGAAAATAAGCCAAGGGAATGGCTAGAAGCTTTTGAATTGAAGAAAGAACTTATGGACAGAGCTTTGGAGAAAATTTTGAAAGTACAAAGTACATTAAAAGGTATCCTAAGTAATTGCATTTCATTCCTTGAAACTGTAGCAAGAAGGAAAAAGTTTGGAAAGAAGAATCTAAAGATTGATCAGTTAAGAAAATGGTGGCATGAGATTTATTCACCAGTTAAAGATGGGCCAATATCATCAAACCAATTAGATGATGTAGGAATGTACATTTCACATTTGGACAGATATCAAGGGATGTAAGCTGAATGGAGTAAAAAGTTGCTTAAGTACAAAGAAGATATAAGGTCAATTAAGTTAAGAATGAAGGTTATCTTAGTTCCTACCTAGGGCGACCTTGATAAGGTGTTTTCTAAGATTCAAGAACTTTCTAGAAGCCAAGAGAAGGACAAGGAGGATGACCAATCATGATCACCTCGAGCTTTGTGCTACATCGACTAGATTGGAGCTACAAGTTAGCCATTCATGGAAATTTGTGCCAAAGGGGCCTTTTATTTAAATTTAATGTATCTTTAAGGCCGACCTTTTAATATTGTATTGAAAAACTAAATGAGTTGAAAAAAATGCCAAGGTTGACCTATTTTAGGCCGACATAAATTGTAAACCCTAATTTAAGTTTCTTCTCTAAGTTGATGTGTACTTGAGAATCTATATATTGAGGCTTTCTCCTCATTTGTAAAGGTTGGATATGAGATACTGGAATTGTTGCAAACTTTTGGTGAAGTGAATACAAGTGAAGACATTGTCTTTTGGTGCTCTTCTTTGTGTTATTTCATCTATGCATGGTTCCTATGTTTCAAATTTGTTTTAAGTTGTTTGAGTAAGTGATTTTAAGATTAAACTTAGAGCTAGTTGCAGTTCATTCATGTCTATGATAAAGTGTTCAAGGTGCTTGAAGAATCTTCGGTCCATACTTTTAGTAATTTGTTGATTGTAAGTTGTGTAAAGTTAGTCTAGGCCTACTCTTTGTTGCACTTAAGTTCAATTATGTATGTTTGAATGTTTACGATCTGAAAATATTTCATACCTTTGGAGATTGCATTATTTCTTTGATACTGCATATTTAATCTTGGTCAAATAGGAATTGGTTTTTGAAGATTGGTCCACCTTGAATGTTCTATTGTTTTCATAATTGATCTTAGATTTAGGTTAGAAATCTCTCTAAGCCCTCATCTTTTGCTATTTCTTTGAGATCACTATTAGAATAGGAATTGCAAAGCATCATTAAGCTGTTATATTTGATGAAATATAATTTCCTGATCACAAGTCTAGAAGTTTATAGGTTTCTCATTTTCACATTTTTTAAAATTCTCATTGTTGATCTAAGAGTTTCAATATTTTGTTTGACCATAAATTCCCTTTGTGACCACCAACAAATCACATCTTAATTGAGTTGTTTGTGCATTGTCAATACCTGACATTAGAGACCTTGTGGTTGTTTCTTGAGGCTTGCTGATAGAAATTTACCTTTCAAGAGAGGTAGGATACTTGTATTATGTTTTTGTTGTTGCAGTGCTAAAAACACCATCAACATAGAGGTGCTTTGTCATACAGAGTAATGTTTTGGTTTTGCTCTGCATTTCTTCTGTGTTGAAGATTTGCTTGTGCGATTTGGATATGTTGGTTAGAGGTGTTCAAAGATGTTATATGTAGAATTTTTTGGTTTGGATCATTGTGCAGAGAAAGTTGTGTTCACTAGTGTGTGAACTGTATGTTGCAGTGGTGTCTGGGAGAAATGGTTTTGCTCCACAGTTCTTCGTAGTTTGGTTTTTGGTCTTACATTTCTGGAAGTGTGTCAATAGGGTTTATATTTGCCTTTAGTCAAAGTTGTTTATGGTTTGGTGCTTTGTAAGTTGATTTTTTGAGTTACAGTGTGGAATATTATTTGGGTGAAAAGGACGAGTTTGTTCTTTAGGTGAAAGTTGCAAAGAAATTTGTTGGATTTTAGGGTGTTTGTGGAATATTCTAGATTGTGTTCAAGTGATGTATGTTGTTTGTGAGTCATCTTTGGATCAAAGGAAGCATGTACTTAAGTGTTTAATGTTGTTTACATGGGTTCGGTTGACCTTGGGTGTTTACACTAATTGTGGATTTGCTTTGGTGATTGTGGAAGCGTGGTGTGGCGTGTATGAATAGATTTGGATCTGAGTTAAGGTGTGATGTGGTCCGCCTTCATTCCTTTCCATTGTGGGAATGTTTTGGTGTCAACCTAATTTGAATTTGCACAGTTGAGGTGCATAGACAACCTTGGAGAATGTTTTCAAGGTTGAAGAAGGTATAAATAAGTGTTGTGTTGATGGAGGATGCGTGTGTAGTGTGTGGGATGCGAATTGTATAGTTGTGCAGTGTAGTGCAAGCTTTAATGAGTTAGACTACTAGAAGTAGTGAGCAGAAGGTGGCTACAATCTTCAAAAAGGTTGCGAATGTGTTGGTGATGTTGTGGTGGTTTTTTGTTGTTGCATTGAGATAGATTTCTCATCCTTTCTTCTTTTTTGTAATTTGGTAGTGAGCCTATTGTATTCAGTGTTTTTATTACTTTATATTGTGAGCTAATCCTCACCATGATTTTCCCTTCTTGGGTTTTTGACATAAATATAGTGTTCTATTGTGCATGGTATTAATGTGTTTCAATTACTGTTATTTGCTTTCATGCTTAATCAATATAACAGATTAAGGGTTAATTAAGTTGGTGTGGATCTGAATATTTATGAGTGTTTTGAAGTTTTATTGTACAACTAATTCCCCCCCTCTTAATTGTCTTGTGCATTCAACATTTGGTATTAGAGCGAGGTTTCTTGGAAGAAAGCTTAATTGCTTGAGGTAGATCTAGGATGGCACACAAGAGGGATGCTCCTTTATTTGATGGATCAGACTATGGTTTCTGGAAGACAAGGATGGAAGGTTTCTTGGTATCTTTTGGATTTGGAGTTTGGAAGTTTGTTGAGATTGTATATACTATGCCTACTAGTGGTCTGAGTACTAATAATGAGATCAAGGCCTATGAGAACAATGGTAAAGCAAGGTATGTTCTTTTAAGTGGTCTTTCTAACATTGAATTTGTGAACGTTATGAATTTGAAATCTGTTAGAGATATCTAGACAAAGTTGGAAAGTATTTATGAAGGAGATGATAAGGTCAAGCAAGCTAAGATGCAAAATCTAAAGATCACATTCAAGAACCTGCAGATGTCTGAAGATGAAAACATTACAAGCTACATGTAGAAGGTGGACGAAGTTTCCAATTCCATCAGAGTTATTGGTGGAAAACTTGAAGAAGTGGTAAAGAAGGTACTAAGAACTCTTCCTAAATCTTATAGTCATAAAGTTTATGCTATTGAGGAAGTTCAATATTTAAGCAAATATTCTAGGGATCAATTGTATGGTGCTTTATTTTCTTTTGAAATGAGAGAATTTGGTCCAAGTAATGCAAAAATCGAGATTGCTTTTAAGGTGGGAAAATTAGAGAAGACTGAGGTATCAAATCAAGAGGATCTTGATGATGTAGAAGCAAAGTTTGTAAGGAGAATGAAAAAGGGTACTGGTAAGTTGCCTCTCAAATGTCTCAATTGTGGTAAGATAGGTCATTATGCTTCAAGATGCCCAAAAAAATCCTTGAATGACAAAAATAAGGAGAAAAAAGGTAAAGAAATTAAGAAAAGCTATTATGTTAGAGAAGATGCCAATATATTTGATGATGAATCTCATTATGTGGATGATGAGGATAGTGAATTCTTGTTCATGGCTATTAAAGATGGAACTAATTTTGCTAAATTTGAGAGATGTGTGAAGGAAAACACTCTGGAAGCAGGTCATAATGCTATGGTGCCTTCTTTTCATGCTAGAGAGGAGAAGAACCATTGGATTATTGATAGTGGATGCTCAAATCATATGACCGGTGACAAATGTAAGTTTGTTAGACTTGAGAAATATGAAGGTCTAGTTAAGTTGGGTGATGATATATCTTCTAAGATATGTGGAAAAGGTTCAATCAGTTTTGATGGCAAGCATAATACGAATGATGTTCTTTATGTTAAGGGTTTAAGGCATAACCTCTTAAGTGTTGGACAAATGTGTAGCAAAGGATATAATTCTATGTTTCAGGATGATGGATGTGAGATCAAAAAATGCTTTGGAATTGTTGTTGTTGTTGGTAGGACATATGAAAATATTTATCAGCTTAAAGGTATTGATGGTCATTGCTTTATCACTTAGATTGATGAAAGTTGGCTATGGCATAAAAGAATGTGTTGCATCAATTTTGATAGCCTAGTGAGAATTAGTTTTGTTTGAGTTGTGATAGATCTACCAAAGATTACAAAGCCCATCAATGTTGTTTGTAAGGAATGCCAAATAGGGAAGCAAGCAAGAAGTTTCAAAGTCAAAGAACAATTTACTACCAGACTGTTGGAATTGGTGCATACAAATCTTTGCACGGTCCTACCAGAATAAGAAGTCTTCAAGGTGACATGTATTTTATGCTATTGATTGATGATTATTCTAGAATGACATGGGTTACTTTTCTCAAAGAAAAATCAAAAGCTCTAGATAAGTTTAAAGCATTTAAAGTCATGGTTGAGAATGAAATGGATATGAAAATCAAGTGTTTGCGTTCTAAAAAAAGGTGGAGAGATCATCACCAATGAGTTTAATAGTTTTTGTGAAAATCATGGGATAAAGAGGCATTTGTTTGCCCCTAGGACTTAGCAAAATGGAGTGGTTGAAAGAAAGAATAGGACTATTTAGGAAGTTGCAAGAACAATGAAAGAGACAAACCTACCGAAAGTCTACTGGAGAGAAGCAATTCATACTATTGTTTACATACTTAACAGAGTTCAAGCAAGAGCAAACAATGCAAAGAATTCCTATGAGTTGTGGTATGGAAGGATTTCTACTGTCAAATACTTTAGAGTTTTTGGAAGTAAATGTTATATCAGAAGAGATGAAAAGAACTTAGGAAAGTTTGATACAAGATTTGATGAAGGTATCTTCCTTGGATATTCTACAAGAAGAAAAGCTTACTGATGTTACAACAAGAGGCTGAAGAAGATTGTTGAAAGTGCAAGTGTCAAAGTGGACGAAGACTTATAGAAGAATTATGTGGTGATAGATGGATATAAATCAAATGAGTCTTCTTGCAGAGAAAATAACAGAGATGAAGGTAAGGAAAAAGAAGCTCAGATTGAAGAGTAAGAAGCCCCGAAAAGGATCCTTAAGACTCCCAATTATGTGCAAAAGAATCATTTCGAAGATCAGATCATTGGTGACAAAAGAAAGGGTGTGTTGACAAGAAGAAAAGTTGTTATGGTTGAAGAATAGGTAAACCTATGTTTACTCTCTAAATTTGAACCTAAAATAGTGATTGAAGCATGCAAGGATGAATATTGGATCAAGGCTATGGAAGAAGAACTAATGTAGATTGAGAAAAACTAGACTTGGGAACTTGTCCCAGGACTAGCAAACAAGAATGTAATTGGAACTAAGTGGGTATTCCAAAAAAAACTAAATAAGAATGGAGTAGTAAGAAACAAGACAAGGCTTGTGTGTAATGGATAGTAACAATTAGAAGGAATAGATTTTGAGGAGACTTTTGCTCTGGTGGCAAGAATGGAAGCTATCAGGATGTTTTTGGCTTTTGTAGCACATAAAGATTTCAAGTTTCATCAAATGGATATAAAAGTCTTCTTTCTTGAATGGTGAGTTGGGAGAACTATACATTGAACAAATGGAAGGATTTTAGTTATTAGACAAACCAGATATGGTCTGCAAATTGAAGAAAGTATGATATGGATTAAAGCAAGCTCCTAGAGCCTGGATGCAAGGTTGGATAGGTACTTGATACAACAAAGATTCAATAAAAGTACCATAGATAGTAATCTTTATTTCAAAGTTGAAAAATATCAAATCTTGATTGTGGTTGTGTATGTCGATGATATAATCTTTGGACGAAATGAAGCTATGTGCAAGAAATTTGTAGAAGAGATGTAGGAAGAGTTTGACATGTCTATGTTTGGGGAGATGAATTTTTTCCTAGACTACAAATCAATCAAACAAAAAAGGTATATTCATTTCACAATCAAAGTATGCCAAGGAAATATTAAAGAAGTTAAGAATGGAGGATTCTAAACTAGTATGTACTCCTGTGGTTATTGGTTGCAAGCTAAGTAAGAATGATGAATCTCCTAAGGCTGATTAGAGCAAATATAGATCAATGATTGGAGGATTGTTATATCTAACTACTACTAGATCAGATATCATGTATACAGTTTTTCTTGTGGATAGATTTCAAGAAGATGCTAGAGAATCACATGTTGTAGTAGTAAAAATGATATTCAGATATGTTATCCTCAAATTCAACGTGCTCAATTTGAGGGATAACCCCTACAAAACTTGTCCATTTTGTAGCCCACGTACTCTAAGCACATAAAATGATTCAAATTGCATTGGTCTTCGTGCATGGTCCCCCATCCTCAAAAAGTCATTTTGAGTATTAACCTTTGTTAGTTCGTTGAAATTCGCATTTTAGACCAAGTTGTGAAAATTCAGTTTTGGGAGTTAGAAAATTTTCTGCACATGTAGGAGTGGGGTTTTTTAGTGCTTTTACATATTACATGTAGGAGCGCTAATTTTTAGTGCTTTTGCATATTTCATGCCTTAGTCATTTTCTGGCACATGTAGGAGCGGGGTTTTTTAGCGCTTCTACATATTACATGTAGGACCACTGATTTTTAGCGCTTTTGCATATTTCACACCTTAGTCATTTTCTGGCACATGTAGGAGTGGGTTTTTTAGTGCTTCTACATATTACATGTAGGAGCATTGATTTTTAGCACTTTTGCATATTTCAGGCCTTAGTCATTTTTCGACACATGTGGGAGTGGGTTTTTTTAGCGCTTCTATATTTACATGTAGGAGCGTTGATTTTTAGCACTTTTGCATATTTCATGCCTTAGTCATTTTCTAGCACATGTAATGTCGAGTTTTTTTAGCGCTTTTGTATCTCAAATCTCAAGTCACATGCAGAAGCTTTGTTTTTCACCACTCTTACATATTACATGCAGAAGCTCTGTTTTTCACCGTTCTTACATATTACATGCAAAAGCTCTATTTTTCACCGCTCTTACATATTACATGCAGAAGCTCTATTTTTCACTGCTCTTACATATTACATGCAAAATCTTTGTTTTTCACAGCTCTAAATATTACATGCAGAAGCTCAAATTTTCACCGATTTTACATATGACATGTAAAAGCGCCGTTTTTGGTTCAAGAAGAATTTGAAAACAAAGCTTTCTTAATAGCTTCAATGAACAAAAAGATGGATTTCTAGCTTATTCTAGATTTGAGAATTGTTCCTAAAAGGCATTAGAAAGCGTTCAATCTCATCAGAGGAATCAATCTCAAGAATCCTCGTCATCTTCGAAGTACACTCCAATGCTAGATAGTGATGAAGTGCATGTCATCATGAAGTTTTCGTGGGGAAGATGTTGAAGAAGGCCAAATTTTTCCTTAGATTAGATTTCCCAGTTTTAGCATTTTTCATGCTTTATGTAAATAAGTTTTGACATTTTACATGTCATTTTGCAAAATGTAATTACATGTAAAACAAATATGTTCTCCTACATTTATGAACAACATTTTTGAATAAGTCAACTAGTTAGGATTTTCCTAGATTAGCTCTCCTCTCCCATCTATAAATAAGAGAGGATTCTATTGTAATGGTTACCTTTTATCTTTTGCAGCAAAGTGTTGCCCAATTGAGAAGCAAACATTGAAACTTTGAGTTCATTTTTGTGGATCTAATTTTTATCAATAAAGAAGTGAAGTTGCATACCAAACTTTTTGTTGGAAACAATTATCTTTTGATTTGATTGAATTGGCAGTGATTATTGATTGAGATCAAAAGGGCTTTGAGTGGATCTATGTAAACTTTGAATTACACTTATTACTTGAATTTGTGATATTGTTGAATACTATTGATGAATTCTCTATAAGAATTTGTGCTTATATTTGTTCATGCTATTCGTGGGATTATTGCGAAGTATATAGAAGACTTTGTGCTTCACATACAACGTTGGTTATTATCTTGAAGGATTCTTTATCAAAAACTAGAGAATGACTTTGTGCCTCTGTGAGCTTTTCTTATTTGTTATTTATCATTATCATGCTGGTATTCCTAGGATTTTCTTTGACAAGATAGGAATATTGGAATTACTACTTAATTTTAGTTTGAATTTGTATTGCATCAAGAACCGAAAATTGTGAAACATTGGAAAACATATTCTCTGAAAAAAGAGAGAATCATGAATGTGACACACCCCCATATCGTTATTGTAAATATTTAATTAGTTTTCCTTAGTTTCAATAAGCGGTAAGAAGGGTGCCTCCCCTTTCCAGGAGGAGAGATTTTATCTCACATAGTTGTGGTTGAAATCAAGTTTTGTAATATGTTAAAAGGGATTACAAAATTTTCACCCAACAAGATACTTGAAAGGCACTCTGAAACATGGTTTGTGGTATCCAAAGAATACTGATTTATCTCTCAGTGCTTATATAGATGTTGATTGGGTAGGTTGTGTGGATGATAGGAAAAGTACAAGTGGTGGTGCATTCTTTCTTGGATGCAGATTGGTGTCTTGGCTAAGCAAGAAGAAAGACTCAGTGTCTTTATCTATGGGTAAATGTAAGAAGATGAGTCTACAAAACGTGGAAGTTTTTTCCTTAGGGAAAATTTTGAAATTGACTTCAATAAAATGGGATCCCATTTAGGTTCGGGGTCTTGAGCCTAAAATCTAAACGGGATACCAGTTTTTAAACAGTGGGATCTTGTTTACTAATGGTGTTTTGAGTTGGCCGTCGGGAAACGAGATCCCACTTTTTACAAAACAAGATCCCATTTTATAGTGGTATTTATTTTTTAAAATAAACGTAACACAATGATTTTCACTACGCATGGGATTCCAATTGAGGAAAAGCAACAACGACCTCCAGGTATGAGCCCGACCCCAATTTTTTTGCATTTTTCTTTTTTTTTGAAATTTTTAATACAAAGCTAGATTTAGTATGTATTTTTCAATTTTTATGGAGTTTTTTGCATTTGTATTTGCTTGTAATTAAAGAAATGTTGATTTTTAGAAATCAAAAGAACACATGAAATGAAACCCTCAGATATTGAAAAGAAATGAAAGAATCAACCTTAAATCATAACCAAAGGAAAAAATTTACATATTGAAACCCTAATTTGTTTAATCAAACAAAAAAAATTGCATTTAGAAACCCTAAATTGAAATGAAACAAAAAAAATTCCATTTGAAAAACCCTAAATTGAAATGAAACAAAAAATTTTCCATTTGAAAACCTTGATTGCTTTTTGAAACCCTAAATTGAAATAAAACAAAAATTGCATTTGTTCAAACCCTAAATTGAAATAAAAGAAAAAATAGTTGCATTGAAAACCGTAATTTCTTCTTGAAACCCTAAATTAAATTCAAAACAAAAATTGCATTTGAAAACCCTAAATTGAAATTGAAAACAATTTTTTTTGTAGATTTGAAAACCCTGATTTCATGGTTGAATATTTGAAAATGGAAAAAATTCATTTGCATTGGTTTATGTTTTAAATTTCATTTGTATTGTATGGAGACAAGTATGTAGGCATACCTATGGATGAAATTATTCCATAGATTTAGGTTGATACATAGTAAATTAGGGTCCTTGATATTGACAATCAAATAGGATTTGATGAATATTATACATTTAAATGTGTATTCAATAAGTTAGAGACATGTTGAGACACAATTAATTAAACATTATGAACATATATATAATTAGATTAGAAAACAGTATGTTAAACCTTACTTGTGGGACTAGTGGATCATTAGAATAGATCATATAAATTATGTGTTTCTATTATGGATTGTGCTCAATTAGTTTATGTATTTATCACCACATAATAAATTAATAGATCTAAATGTATGCATAATTTATGATGCTTCATTATGTTCTATTGAGATGTTAAATTATTATTTTTACCCTATTTAATGAAAAATATTTAACATGTACTTTGGTGTTTTATATTGTTTTCTAATGGCCAATTAAATGGTAATTGTATATGGTACCTTAATTGAGTTAATAATATGGGCCTTATGCATCTACTATGATTCATACTATCTTACAACATGATACCATGCCATAATATGTTACAATTTAAACCATGATTGTTAAAAATTGAGTAGATATTTAAATTTCCTCACTAGAAGAGTAGAGACCTCAACATAATTTTATGATCACTCATATACTTATATGGTAGTGAAATATATTCTAATTTTATGGATCTTCAATGAGTAAGCATATGTGTGAAGCCTAGGCTCAAACCCATGTTTGCAAGGTATCTAGCTAGAACATTAGAAAACTTGGCCCATGATATAAAGATCATTACTCAATAATTATATGGGAAAATACTCTTAAAATAACTCTACATTGACTCACCTCTTAAGGGTTTTGTTGACCTTGTTCCCAAGAATAATGTAGCTAGTTTAGGATCAATGAATCATTTTTCCCACGCTTGAATGCTTAACAATCCTCAAATTTACTATGGATGATTACCTTTCAATCTAGATAGAAAATAAATCCAACTATGGTCATAGGTTATATTTCCACTCCTTTCATTCATAGACTTCAAAGATGATTAGGTAAGGAATGAAATTTACCAATACAAATCAAGGATTCAATAACCAAATTTTAAGATCTAGCTCCAACAACTTGTCAAGACACATTTTGATTTTCTCTAAATATACGCATTTCTATAAATTCAAGGGTAGACCATACAGACTATCCTAAATTTTCAAAAGTGGGCTAATTTATATGTGTGCTTAATTCCTTGATCATAGAAGTAATCTAAGGAAATAGTCAGTCTATTCATAAATTCAAAAGTAGTCATAAACTAATGTTCTTGCATATGTGATGAATAAAAAATATTAACCCCAGGTTACTTTCCATCCTATTACCCTAAACCCTAAACTAACGTCTTTAGGGGTCCTAATATGAAATTTATTAAGGGGATCAAAGAAGTTCTCAAAATTTGGTGAAGTTTCCCAAGGCAACCAAATTTAAAACAATAATATGCATTCAATATTTACTGATTAAACTATAGCCTAAAGCCTTCAACATTTTTAGGCTCTATCAAGTCCATTATTTGGAAGGAACTCATTTTGGAAGCCTTTTATGTTTAAAAATGTAACTAACATTGTAGTTATATCATGAGTAGCTCAACCAATAAATTTTTTATAGAATATTGCAAGGTCTTTTGAAGACCCTTTAAAATATTAACTTTTAGTAAACACATAGATTTGAGAAAGATAGTGCTTCATTATTTACGGTTTATTTGTAGTACCTTACTTCATAGATCCCATTAAGCCATCCTATTACCATAAACCATAAACCCTAAACCCTAAATCTATCATTTTGTCCTAGGACCTTACTTCATAGATCCCCTTAAGCCACCCTATTACCCTAAACCCTAAACCCTAAACTCTAAACCATAAACCCTAAAGCATTCATTTCATCCTAGGACCTTAATGAAATTTGGTTGCCTTGGGAAACTTCACGAAATTTTATTCACTTAAGCTGTGCCATTTTCTCCTAGGACCTTACTACATAGATCCCCTTAAGCCATCCTATTACCCTAAACCCTAAATCCATCATTTTTTCCTAGGACCTTGATTCATAGATCCCCTTAAGATATCCTATTACCCTAAACCCTAAACCCTAAACTCTAAAACCTAAACCCTAAAGCATTCATTTTGTCCTAGGACCTTAATGAAATTTGGTTTCCTTGGGAAACTTCACCAAATTTTATTCCCTTAAGCTAGGGCATTTTGTCCCAGGACCTTACTACATAGATCCCCTTAAGCCATCCTATTACCTTAAACCCTAAATTTATCATTTTATCCTAGGACCTTAATTCATAGATTCCATTAAGCCATCCTATTACCCTAAATCCTAAACCCTAAACTTTAAACCCTAAACCCTAAAGCATTCATTTTTTCCTAGGACCTTAATAAAATTGGGTTGCCTTGGGCAACTTCACCAAATTCTATTCACTTAAGCCATGTCATTTTGTCCTAGGACCTTACTACATAGATCCCCTTAAGCCATCCTATTACCCTAAACCC
The DNA here is from genome assembly GCA_007258455.2 of Sequoia sempervirens. Classification (NCBI taxonomy): domain Eukaryota; kingdom Viridiplantae; phylum Streptophyta; class Pinopsida; order Cupressales; family Cupressaceae; genus Sequoia; species Sequoia sempervirens. The sequence continues at coordinate 564,570,242 of VDFB02271358.1, forward strand.
TAAATCCATCATTTTGTCCTAGGACCTTAATACATGGATCCCCTTAACCCATCCTATTACCCTAAACCCTAAACCCTAAAGCATTCATTTTGTCCTAGGACCTTAATGAAATTTGGTTGCCTTGGACAAATTCACCAAATTTTATTCACTTAAGCCATGCCATTTTTTCCTAGGACCTTACTACATAGATCCCCTTAAGCCATCCTATTACTCTAAACCCTAAATCCATCATTTTTCCCTAGGACCTTAACACATAGATTCCCTTAAGCCATCCTATTAATAGTTAATTGTTTTTTCATTCAAGTAACATTCCTTAGACATAAACGAGGCTTACAAATTTTTATCATTTATATTCAATTAGGCCATTTATATTGAATGGTTTAAGGGTATTTCCTAAACATGTATCTTACATTTTGAAATTACAAATATAATGCAAGTTCACTTATATCTTAGATGTCATGGATCAATTCAATAATGACGATATATGTAATCCACCTCCATGCCCTCCATCTCCACCACCTTCACCTCCACATCCACCCACTCCACCTCATAACCCCCCACCTCCACCACTTGAATCCAATGGTTCTCGCTTGCAAGTACAAATCGATGCCAATGTTAGATCCATTCAGGATCAAATCAATGCTATTCATAATGAAGAATGTATTGCACCACCTTTGAGGTGTTTTGCATCTATGATGCAAAATTTTGTTGATGCTATTAGGTCCATGGATGCCATATTAGATGAGCATCGACGATGGCTAGAGGAGAGAAGAAAGTCCGATTTTGAAAAGGAAAACACAAACAAATGAAGAGATGCAGTAGAGAGCCGCAACACTTTATAAATTAAGACAATGATCTTTTATTTATGAATTTATGAATTTGGTTGGATGGATATATTTAGTGATGAATTTATGAATTTGGTTGGATGGATATTTTTAGTGATGAATTTATATATTTGGTTGGATGGATATTTTTTAGTGTTGAACTAATGAATATGATAGTACAATGATGAATTTATAATAGTATAATTTATGACTACTATCATAATTTATCTTGTTGGAAAAATGTAATTTACATGCCTTAGACATAAATGAGATTTTTTTGAATCTTTTAAGTTTATTTTTTAGTATGTACATGTATTAAAATTACATAGTTCTAGATCTTGAATTTTGAAATTGTATGTACACATGACAAAGTTGAATGATGTATGCATGCATTATACATCCTATTTTTTATTTTAAATGTATGTATCTTAAATTTTGAAATTTGCATGTACATGCTCAAGTTGAATCAATGTATGTATGTGTATGTATATGTATGCAGTTCCTATTTAAACAAATTTTCATGTACGTTTAAAATTTAACTATTTCTTGTAATTTTGTAAGTTTGTATGTTAATTTTGTATAATTTAATGTAGGTGAACACTTATATATATCATCATGGATCAATTTGATATTGATGATATCATTAATCCACTTCCTCAGAAACCTCCACCTCCACCTCCACCTCCCCCTCCCCCTCCACCACCGGCTGGATCCGATGAGGCTCGCTTGCGAGCACATATCAATGAAAATGTTGCATCCATTCAAAATCAAATCAATGCTATGAAAAATGAAGCATTGATTCCACCACATGTGAGACAATTTGCATCTGGATGCAAAACATTGTTGATACCATTAGGTCTATTGATTCTGAATTAGATAGGCATCGATGAGATAGGGAGGAGATGAGATGATTTTATGTAGATGGTCTCTCATATAAACAAATTTTAGACCTAAAAATAACAAAATCCCATCTAGAACCTTATTTTATTGACCCTAATACTCACCAACCCATTCTTGCAACTAAATCTAGAATATCCATGAGGTGGTGTATACATCCACAAATGAGTGCATATTTTTGGGATCAATGGTGGATGGTATTTGATAATCCACCACACGCTAATCTAGAGGTCCCATTATATTTTTTGAGGAAACTATATATAGAGTTTTTTTTGGGAAAAAGCCCAATTATTTTGATTTTAAATCATTTCAGGGTGTTGGTGGTGGCATGCCACAACAGAGGTTAGGGGCAAGGGTTGATCCCCAATGCCTTGTGCATGCACAACCCCTTTTTTCTCTTGGTCCTGCCATTCTCGCACTTGTGCATCAACGCGTGGTGATATCCACACTAGGATCTCTGAGTACGCTTGCAGGAAACCTTGATGAGCATGCTACTACGATGGTGGCTCGAGAGCCTAGAGATCACGACAATGGAGGAACGTTCTCTGGAGTTGGTCCTAGTACCACTCCATGAGTGTTGACACCCCATGTATGTACTAGTTGCCATTAGTTATGCTATGGACTTGATTAGGCCACACCTAGTTCAAGTGGACATAGAGATTTTGGTGGATCATCTAGTCACATCAATTCATTAGTAGAATTTCTTACTGCAAAGCATCACCCTATAGACACTGCGACACATGTATAAATATGCATCTACATGTTGAATTAAATAATAATTTTAATGAACATATATATCAAAAAAAGATTGCAACATGTTTTAACATTGAAACTGTTTGGGGTAGATGACATTGACCATAAGGTAATCATTGGCTCCTCGAGTACATATGTAAATACCAGTGCTAGTTGGAAACTCTTATGGGGTATTTTGATTTCAATTTTTTAAAATTATATATGAAACAATTTTTTAACTGACTTTTTAATTTGTATTTCAATCATGAACATATGTTTTAAATATTTAAGTTGGTTCAGGGGACTCAATCACTTCCACGTCGATTCCACCTGAGGGCTTGTCAAGCACTCATCCATTGTCGAGCGACTCACATCAAGTGAAGGTATATTTATATTGTAAATTATTTAACTTGTTACTATACTTACAATTATGAATTTTGAATTCACTATATATCAAATGTGCATGTACACTTGTAAATATTATAAGTGTTAAATGTCTATATGTATGTCTTGGTTGACAAAAGAATGAGAATGGGGATTAGTCAAACATTAGATGTGGCGACTACTCATGAGGCATTTGAATTTTAGGTTTTTTAAAAAAAATTCTATAGAAAGTGTGCAAACTTGAATATATATTTTAACCTAATTCAATATACATGCTTTAGATTTGACCTTGTAGGACTTTGTTAGTGCCACTTTTTTCCCTGATGAGGTCATAACACCTCAAGGAGGACATGGAGAGCAGCTATATATCATGGTAATTTAAATTTTTGATTATATTTAAAGTCAATTACAAATTATAATTTGTGAATAACTTAAGTTAAATTTAAAATTGAATATATATATATATATATATATATATATATATATATATATATATATATATATATATATATATATATATATATATATATATATATATATATGAGCTCATACATGTTAAATTCTTTTTCTTTTATAGTATGAGACACATCTTCTAGCTGGGCATGTATAGACAGGTCCTGTAATAGAGGGTGCACAACCTCTTATGGTACAATTTAAATATGATAATTATAAATTAAATTAAATGAAATCATTTTTAATTGTAGACTTACATCTAATTTCAAATTTATTTCTCTTGTATATCTAGATTGATTTAGAGCATTTAGAGGTTGGTCCAAGTGCACCAAAGCATGTAGAGCCAAATATCATGGTAATTTAATTTTATGATGAATTATAAATTAAATTATCATTAAATTAATTTTAATCGTCTTACATCTAATTTCATCTTTCTTTCTCTTGTACAGAGTGGTTCAAGTCATCCACGTAGTCTGCATGGTGTGAAGTCTCTTGAATATAGAGATGATATGATTTAGATGATTTTTGAAACATAGAAAAATGGTGGTGCTTTCTTTTGCTTCTAGGGTTTTGGACCTAAAAGGAGAAAGACCAATTTTTCAACACTTCACTCAAGAACAAACCCTTGATATTTCAATGCAAAGGAGATTGAAATTTGACAAAGGGAAGGTTCTAGGGATTAAATGATATCTAATGAGGGGTTCACCACCAAGTGTAAACTTGGAAAAGAAAAATGTTGGAAAACACAGTGATATGCAAACAAAAGCTAAATGACCTAACAAATGACATAAAAATGTAAATAAAATAGAACAGAAAAGCAAAAATGAAAATGGTGTGCACCTGGAAACTCTGAAGAGATTGGAAGGAGCTCTAAAATTCTAAAAATCTAAACTTTTTAAGCTACTGGGACTCATTTTCCAACTTGGGTAAATCAGTCCCAGATCTTGATTTCTACACAGGAGTCCATTTTGGGAAAAAGGTTATCAAGATATGTAAACATTTTTGAAAAATAGCTATAGTGGCATTCATTCGCCACTCTTGGCGAATTAGTCCTGTTCCACTTTTTTGAAAACTAAAGGTTTTGATTTGCACCCTAACGCTTGCCCTTTCCTTCCAACTTGAGTTCCAGGTCCAAATCTATGAAAAAAACCTATAAAATAGAATTCAAATTGATTTGCTAATGGGGGGTTTGCCTCGGTCAAATCCCTAGTTTGGTAACTAAACCTTGGTAGAAATGATGAAATGTACATTAAAACCCTAACCTTAAGTGTGTTAAAGACTAGGAAATCAGAAAAGATGATGCAATCCTATTCTAATGTGAAAGAATATGATGCAATAATGGAAATGCAAAGATGAATAACTCATTTGTGATGATCTCCAATCATCCCAAGTGAGATCTGATGATGCTTGAACCTTCCTTAGGTTGAATGTAGAGTGACAATGGAAGATGGAATAACTTAGGAAACAATTCTTTAGGATTGTCTTGATGGCTAGTTGCATCTCCCCAACCTAGAATCCATCATGATTCACCATAGGCATCCATGATCAATCCTTGAAAATGCTTGATCTTGAATGAAAGTGAGCTTGAAGACCTGCAAAAACACTTGAATGCTGCTCCAAACCTTCAACTTTGCTTACTTTTGGAATTAGAATACTCTTGTGATGACTTGCTTGAAGATTCTTAATTCTTGATGCTTGAAAATGCTTGCTCAAAGTGCTCAGAGATGATGAAAATCACTTAGATACTTGCTTTTATAGGCATTGACACCTAATTGACCATTATTTAGATCTCAAAGACCGACATTTACCAAAAACATGAATTAAATTGATGAATTACCACTCAAATTTGAAAAAGACCTCAAATGGGACTCATTTTCCACACTTGGAAAATGGGTCCTAGCTAAGGGGACTCATTCGCCCAAGGTGGTGAATGAGTCTCACCTTAGATTTTTGAGGTGGGTTTTCAAGATTTTCGGGGATTTGAGTGATTTTATATGATTTTATATGATTTTTGAGTGGAATGAGCCTCAAGATCCAAAATAATGGGTCTTAGGGGCCTATAAATGGTGATTTTTAAGGGGGAATTAATGAAAAAGTGTGAAAATAGGTCCAAATTAAGTGTGAAATTGCCTCTTTCTTCAAGAGTGCACAATTTTCTACACTACATTTAGCCCCCACTTTAGTGCCCATATGACTCTATGTGCATATATAAGCTAAAGGAATCCAATGATGATTTTTGTTTCTTAAAAGGATATAGGTTTAATTATGGTATAGGAGAATGAAGCCCCCACTATAGTTATCTGTAAAACCACAATGTTAGGAACCACACCCCGCAACACAAATTCATTAGCTGTCCAAAAATCCTCTTATCAAATGTCTAACCAGAAGTCACATTCAAGGGTAGATATATGCCCCCACTTGATTCTGCTTGCTTTACATAGGTGGAATCAAGGTAGAAATCTAGCCATGTCAAATAGGGAAGTCATATCATAGGGAATTTCCGAGTACCATGCCACATAATGATAGAGGATTGATGATGTTGGGAGTGGAATCACAATTCCAATGCAACAAATGGCATCAAAAATGAAACTCTCTAGCAACTGTTATGTTGATTTGAAGGAGTAAAAAACCTAGTTTTAACTTACATAAGAGCAAAAAGTGAAGTAAATTCTAACTTACTTTGTCATTTACCTTGTTGTAGCTTGAAAGTGATTGTGGAAGAGTGGAAGATTCCTAGTAGATGAGATTACATGCCTACGAGAATGGACGTGCTACGAGACTAGGTGGCACATGGCGAACATCATCATGAGGTGAGTCAATTCTTTTGCCTTGGCTTTATATTTACATAGTTATTTGATGATTTTTACACATTTCTAGGTTAATTTACGGCCTTGGAAAAAAATTCACAAATTGTCCCCTTTTTTCACGAAGTGTCCCAAAAGGGTTCTAAAGTGTCTAGGGCCTTTAAGAAAGCACACTAGAGTGCCTTTAGTATAGTTTTATGATGATATATGTAGAAATTGAAGATATTAGACTACTTATAGGGTATATTTTTGCTTTATTTATAGGTACCCACCTGTTCGCATCAGCGTCTGGGTGGTAGGAAACCTAGCTTTCTCAGAGAATTAGCCCCCACACTTTCAGTGGTGGACACAAAGCTATTACAAGATGTAGGGATATATTGGGCATACCTCATGCCCCCCATGAGGTACCAGGACATGATGCAGATGGCTCTAGCTAGGCACTGGGATTATGACACATGTACATTCCACCTTGCTACTGGTGAGATGACGATCACACTAGAGGACGTCCACCACATATTTTGAGTTCCTATTCGGGGTGAGCGAGTACGCTTCTAAGCAAATTGGAAATTCCATGAGATGAAGGCCGACATGTAGTATTGCTTGAATGAACCAGTGCACGACGAGCGGGTGACGATACAGATTTATTTTCCAATGCTATTATATTCATGAGCCCTAGTGGTGAGATGGATTATGATGCATACAATTGCACTAGTACTCGTCCCTGATGGGGGGGGAGCACACCTAGAGGGATGACTGGTACACCTGATATGAGGGATGGCAGAGCACTGAATAGTATACGCCTGAGGGAATTGTATCCTGGCACAATTATACTATGATCTTGGATAGTTCGTCTTTTGGGAGGTGGACAACATGGAACACTGTACGCTTCTATAGGTTTGGTGCCTTGATCATATCACTTGTACCAAACCTACTGACTTCCAGTGTGCAACAACCTTGGGGTATCCTCAAGCCTTTAGCTATCCTCTACAATGATTTTGGTAGTATGGAGAATTACATTTTTGGAGAGTGCAATTTGATTGACTAGAGGAGGATGAGATCCTTTGGAGACCATATCAACTTAAACTTCAGTGGCAAAATCCTGCACAATAGTTGAGGAGACTATGGATGGATAGATTTTTGATTGGCAGACATGATTATATAGTACATCCCTTCTACTATGATCGGGTCATGTAATAGTTTGGGAAGATCTTGACACCACCTAGGGCACAACCCTTCTTCAAGAGATCAGTGTGAAGTGCCCAAAGACCTGGTGATATAGTACGGTTCACTGCAGATGATGTTATCCACAGTGACTCTGAGTTCTTAGATCATGATATGCCTCTAGTCTTCGACTTTGATGATGTCGGTAACATAGATGACTATGAGGAGTGGTGGACAGTATCACGACCATCTTCTGTATTTCCCATGGATAATCCTATAGGAGATGTAGGACCATTTCCAGATGAGGGGGATGAGGTAGACAGGGCCAAGGAGACACAGTACAGGGCTATGAACATATTTACAGATGTCATAGATGAGGAGTATGATGAGGATGCAAATCCTGATTATGATGGCCAAGACATAGAGGATGAGGATGATGACGAGGAGGACCAAGAGGAGGACAAGGAGGAGGAGCAACCCATGAGCAAGGGTTATGAGGCAGCAACTGAGGACCCAATAGGGCACGAATGGGAGATCCTTCTCCCATTCATATGACTAGATCACGAGCAACAACCACAACAGGAACTAGTACCCATGGTCATGGAGGGGCTAGAACATCCTCCATGCCCCTGCATAGGACGAGGTTGATGTTTCACAGCCTGCCAGAGATATAGGTGATGATATTTTATTTATTGATGTACTTTATGTTTATGCTTATGCTTTATATATATATATCATGATGTGTATTGATTATTGATTATTTCTATCTTGTAGGAGTTGTGAGAGATTTTTGAGATATCTATTGACAGGTGGCTACAAAGATAGTGCCTGCGTCAGTCGATGAGGAGGTCACAAACTCAGACTATGTGCCCCCACCCATTGTGGATGAGGACCCAGAGTCATTTAGGCCAATTGTGAGACTAAGGGTGGCATATGAGAGTTATAGGAGGTGAATCGACTAAGCCGATGCTACACTAGAGTCACAGTCATCTCGGACCCCCGTCAGAGTTTGAGAGACTAGAGTCAGAGATATCCCGACTATAGGCGGAGAGGGATCAGATAGCAGGAGCACATCGGGAGGACCTTGTACAAATACGGGGCTTCGATTTTTCTCTTAGATTCGGCAGATCGTGATCACGATCGCACACCACCGTCTCTCGACATACTGCCACTGGACCATTGGGAGTACTAGATCTAGAGGGATTTGGTAGTCATAGACCTCAATGATATTGTATATATATTGATGACATGTACATAAAAATTTGATATATATATATGAGCACTTTATGTTTTCTTATGTATTCTTATGGCCATGTGATTAATTAAATAACCATTGTATATTATTTAATGAATACTTCCATGATTTAAAATACAACATTATGATTAAGTATGCTATGCTAAATTAAATGTACCTATGATCTAACTAAAGAACACTAAATGCATATAAGGATCTAATCTAACACAACACACAAGATAAGCTTGAATAACATGAAAGCTAAAGTAATTATTTAAAGATGAATTAAATAATCACCCTAGTGTTCAAGACACACAAGTGATTGTTTGTCAAGAATGAAGCAATGTGAAAGTTCTCAGAATGGAATCTAGTAAATCTAAAAACATTGCTTATCATTCATATTATTCAAGGGGATTAGACATAATATTGGTGTAAAAGCATAGTATTAATAGGATCTTTAAGAGGTGTGCCATCCATTTTTGTTAACGTGTATGCACCAGACCTATAGCTTTCATTAATAATGTACAGTCCTAACTAGTTAGGACTGAATTTTCCTTTTTCAGTCGGGTCGGCATTGAATTTTCATTGATTTTCATACAAGACTAAGTCACCTTTACTAAATACGTGAGGGATGACATGATCATTATAATTGCATTGTAATTGCTTAGCATAAGCTTGGAGGTGCTCAAGAGCGTTAATGCACTGTTCATCAAGCATCTCAAGCTGGTGTAATCATTGTTGTTTGTAAGTATTGTCATCGATAAGTCCTTCAAGAGCAATCCTCAACGTGAAGATTTCTAACTCCAAGGGCATAATTGTCTCAGTACCATAGACAAGGTTATAGGGAGTTGTTCTAGTGGATTTTCTAATGCTAGTATGATAGGCCCATAACGCGTTCGTCAGTTGTGTATGCCAATCTTTGTTATGTTTATTTACTATTTTTTAAAGGATTTGTTTGAGGGTCTTATTAGTTGCTTCAACTTGTTTGTTAAATTGTGGGTAGTCTGGTGTTGAAAGGAAATGTTGGATATTAAATGTATCAAGGAATTTCTTCACATCATTGTTCTTGAATGGCGTTCCATTATTTGAGATTATTGCCGAAGGAAGTCCAAAGCAAGCAATAATGTGTTCCAATATGAAATGACATATTACATCAACAGTGGTGGATTGAAGAGGAATAGCTTCTACCCATTTCATAAAATAATCTATTGTTGTGATGATAAACTTATGTACAAAGGATGAAGATGGTGAGATTTTTCCAATTATGTCCAATCCCCAAACTCAGAACGACTAAATAGGAACTTGGGCACAGAGCTCAAAAGCAAGAGCATGAATAAAATTACTATGTTCCTGACATTTGTGACATCTCTTAACATACACAAAGTAATATTTTTCCATATGTCTCCAGTAGTATCCCATATGAATGAGTTTTTGCACTAAGGATCTCCCTTCAAAATGACCTCCACAGGCACCCATATGTGGCTCTTCAAGTGCTATAGGGATTTCAGATTTTTTGAGACATCTAAGCAAAATACCGTTAAAGGACCTTCTATACAATACATCGACAAGGATGATGTACTTGGTTGCTATTTTTCACAAGCTGCACTTGCCATTGCATCTACATGTCAATTTTCCTTTCATGGGATATTATCAATGGTAAATGATTCAAAATTTTCTAACAAGTTCATCATGAGATCCTTATATTTTGATAGCTTGTTGTGCTTTGCTTGATATGCCCCAATTATTTTTTGACTAATTGCAAATCACTAAAGATCTTAATGTCTTTTTCACCTAAGATTAAAGTGGTATGTAACCCAGCGATCAATGCTTCATGCTCAACAGTTTTATTTGTACATAGGAAGTTTAATTGATATGACAAGGGAATGGGTTTTCCTGCAGAAAAGATTAGTATAACACCAACACCAGAGCTTGTTCTACACTTAGATCCATCAATGTATAACTCTCATGTATTAGTTTCAATTTTCAACACATTGTCGTTGGGGAAAGAGTCATTACTAGGTAATGCCAAAGGTGAAGGAGCGTCGGCTAATTGGTCGGTTAAGGCTTGACCCTTAATTGATTTTTGTGAAACAAAATTTAGGTCAAAATCAGTCAACAACATCACCCACTTAGCTAGACGTCCTGATAAATCTATTTTATTGAAAAGATGTTTAAGAGGGTCAAATTTTGTCATCACTTGTATTTCAACATTCAATAAATAATGTTGCAACTTACTGGTAGCAAATATAAGGGCCACCCATTATTTTTTGATTGTTGTGTATCATTTCTCATAATCTATCATGGTTCGGCTGATGTAATAGACCAGACGCTCTTCAATTTTTTCATCTTGTTGAGCCAACAATGTTGTGAAAGCATGAGATGATGTAGCTGTATAAAGTATGAATGGTTTATTTTGCATAGCGGGTTGTAAAATAGGTGGAGTAGCAAGGTATTCCTTCAAAATATCAAAATCCTATTTACAATCTTCATTCCAATCAAAGTGCACATCCTTTTTGAGGAGATGTGTAAATGGTAATGTTCAATCAGCTAAATATGCAACAAAATGATGAATGGCTTGAATTCTTCCTTGTAGGGTATGTAATTGAGAAATGTTTTTAGGAGGTGGCATGTTGACAATAGCATCAATATTCTCTGTATCCACCTTAATGCCTCTGTGAGATATGACAAACCCTAGAAGTTTTCCACTATCTACAATAAAGACATTTTTTTAGATTTAGTCTCATGTTGTATTCTCGCATCCGCTCAAATATTTTTTGAAGGACATTCACATTGTATTTCCTAGTTAATGATTTGTCTAGAATGTCATCAACATAATCTTCTAAAATTTTATGTATGTAATCATGAAATATCAATGCCATTGCTTGTTGATATGTTGCACCCACATTCTTCAATCCAAAAGGCATCATAACCCAACAAAATGTTCCCCAAATAGTTGTAAATGTTGTTTTGTACTAATCTTGAGGTTTGATGAAAATTTGATTGTAACCAGGAAATCCATCCATGAATGACAACAAAGCATGTCCCACAATTGAGTCGACTATCATATCTATATTAGGAAGGGGAAAGTAATCTTTTAAAGATGCTTTATTTAGATCACGAAAATTCATACACATCCTAATACGATCGTTAGGTTTTGCAACTGCAACAATATTTGAGATCCATGGAGAATAATCTATAGGTCTTATGAAACTGGCATCAAGGAGTTTTTCAAGTTCACCCTTAACAAGAAAAGCTATTTTAGGATTCATCTTTAACATCTTTTGTCGAACAGGCTTGGCGTTTTCAACAATAACAATGTTGTGTGTCACTATCTTTAGATCGATCCCTGGCATGTTTGAATATTTCCAAGCAAAGAGTTTGGGGAAGTCATGGATCAAGGTTGCAGTATCCTCTTGTTCTTCATCATCAAGGAACTTCCCTATCTTAATGACTTTCTCTTTATTAGTTATATCCATTGGTATATCAATTGTATCCACTAAAGGAATTGCATTTGATTTTTGGAAATTCAGGATTATATTCTTCATTATTCATGTCTATCTCACCACTCTCTTTTTCTCCATCTTTTTGTTTAGTGCTTATCATAGCACGCACAACCTTTTTTTTGTGAGGGAGAGTGTATGGTTTATCATGGAATCCTAACATTTGTTGCAAGGCTTCATCATCTTCAAAGTATTCCCATGATGGTGGTAAATCCATGTCAAGCAACTTAGGATGCTTCATAGTGAGGTTGATTTTTGGCTTACACATTATAGTATTGATGTTTAATGATGGTCTCTTTGTTGCTTGTATAATTTTAGAAATACAATATCCCAAACCAGTATTTGTCTCTTGTGTATTAGGCTCTATAGGAACCTGAATGCCTTGTTCTTTCTTTCCACAACCTTTTCCACTATATCTGAATTGTTTCACAAGTTCATAACCTCTCCCATAAATTTTCTCCATTTCTTTCGAGTTCGGTGGCTGTTGGTAGCCTATCTCATCAAAGTTTGTTGTATAAATTGTATCCTCTTCAAGAGTAGATGAGTTAGATGGTTGTGAGTGTTCTTCTAGGTTCTGAGTTGACATGACCATTGGTTTTTTTGTTTCTCATCTTCTTTTTCTTGTGATTATGTATTCTCCCATAAATGAGGGTGTGAACTCCAAAGAACCCCAATCATTGTCTAACAATTTTGACACTGTTTCCAATTTTTTCTTGTCTTCTAGTAAAGGTTCTATGTTGGATGTTGGAATTAATGTGCTAAGAGGACTTGTTGTTCCTTTGTCAACTTGTAATCAACGTTTAGGCTCAAGGTCCATTTCAACTTGGTATACCTTGTTGTCATAGACATACTCCATAATACGATGAAGAGTTGAAGGAACCACATGCATCTCATGAATCCATGGTCTCCCAAAAAGGAGATTGTATGAAAGTTCATGAGGCATGACATGAATAGGGGTTTGTAAGGTGACCTTTTTTACTGTAATAGGTAAAGTAATCACACCGAGCGGTTTTCTGCCTACATTGTCAAATCCTCAAATTGATAAAGAGTCAGGTTGCATTGTTGACTTATCTACTCACAACTTATCTAAGAGTTTCAAACTACACACATTAAGGGCTGAGCCATTATCAACAATGGTCCTTTTTATGCCTATTCGATTGAATTGAGCAATTATCATAAAGGCCTCATTTTTCTATCTTAATGCCAAAGGGGGTAGCTCATGTTGATGGAATGTTATGTCAACATTAGATGTATTCATTCCCTATATGAGAGTTGCCACATCATTTGCATTTGTGTTGAGAGGAACCACTACTTGTTGTAAGGATTTTTGAAGCATATTGTGATAGTTTGGTGAATTCTAAATTAAGTCCCATAGGGATATCTTTGCATGAGTATTTTTAAGTTTCTTAATGAGATTATACTCCTTTCCACCATGCGAAGTTAAATGAGGGGCACTAGGAAAAATGGTATTAGGAAAAGGTAAGGGTGTTGGAGTTGGTTGTTGTGGTTGTAGATTATTTCTAGTGTTGTATGTATGAGAAACAATATCATGACCTGATTGTTGCAATACGTTATTCGTAGGTGGATAAAGGGTAAATTTAGGCTTGTTTTAGGTTGTGATTTATGCAAAGGTGGGTAAAGGGTAAGTTGAGGTTGGATCGCATTAACTTATTTTGTTTTTGGTTTCTCATAACAAGCCTTAGTGGATGGGCTTTGTGAGATGAAATCTTCAAGAGCTTCATCTAACATACCAAATTCATCACTACTAAAAGGCTTGAGGGTTAAGTTAACTTCTCTTGGTTTAGGTTTTTCATGACAAGTCTTAGTGGATGATCTTAGTGAGAGGAAGTCCTCAAGGGATTCATCCAACATGTCTAAGTCATCACTACTAAAAGGATTGGATTATATGGTTTTTCTAAAGGTAAGCATTTTGTGAATCATTTCTTTTGATGTTTTTAGTTTTCATTTTCTAATGAATCTGATCTAAGTGAACTAGGAACTAATCCTGAAAATGAAAATTGCATATATCTAATGCTCTCCATAATTGCCATGAATGTAAATAATGTTATTTCTAATGATTTCAATGTAACAGAAAACAACTGAACTGAAATAAAAAAGTAACAGAGGAAAACAAGAACTTAAAAATTGGAAACTAAATTCTAAAAACAACAGTTTAAAATTTGCACTAGGACTTATTTGCCCAAGGTGGTGAATGAGTCCCAATAGGGATTTTTTTTAGAATTTTTAGATTTTTTTGATTGATTCTTATGTTTTATGTGCTATATGACCTAGATCTAGGATGAAAATGTAGAATTTTACTGATTTTCAATGAATTTAAGTGCAATAATGCAACAAGCTAAATGAGCTTTTCACTAGTGCAAGATTTGAAACCCTGGAATGCAAATTAATAAATGCAAGATGCAATGAAAAGTTAAATATAGGATGTAAATATACTCCAAATAAAAATTATAATGCTCTATATGTGGGTTCATCAAAATGAAACGTAGAAAAATGGTGGTGCTTTCCTTCTCTTCTAGGGTTTTGGACCTAAAAGGAGAAAGACCAATTTTTCAACACTTCACTCAAGAACAAACCCTTGAGATTTCAATGCAAAGGAGATTGAAATCTGAAAAAGGGAAGGTTCTAGGTATTGAATGATATCTAATGAGGGGTTCACCACCAAGTGTAAACTTGGAAAAGAAAAATGTTGGAAAACACAGTGCGATATGCAAACAAAAGCTAAATGACCTAGAAATGTAAATAAAACAAAATAGAAAAGCAAGAATGCAAATGGTGTGCACTTGGAAACTCTCAAGAAATTGGAACTAGCTCTAAAATTCTAGAAATCTAAACTTTTTAAGCTACTGGGACTCATTCGCCAACCTGGGCGAATCTGTCCCAGATCCTGATTTCTACATAGGCGTTTGTTTCAGGAAAAAGGGTATCATGATATGCAAACAGTTCTGACAAACAACTACAGTGGGACTCATTCACCACCCTTGGAGAATTAGTCTCATTCCACTTTTTTGAAAACTGAAGCTTCTAATATGTACCCTAACGCCTGCCCTTTCCTTCCAACCTGAGTTTTAGGTCTGAATCTATGAAAAAGACCTACAAGAAATAATTCAAATTGATTTTCTAATGGGATGTTTACCTTGGTCAAACCCCTAGTTTGGTAATCAAACCTTGGTAGAAATGATGAAATGTACATAAAAACCCTAGCCTTAAGTGTGTTAAAGAGTAGGAAATTAGAAAAGATGATGCAATCCTATTCTAATGTGCAAGAATATGATGCAATAATGGAAATGAAAAGATGGATAAATCACTTGTGATGATCTCCAATCATCCCAAGTGAGATCTAATGATGCTTCTACCTTCCTTAGGTTGAATGTAGAGTGACAATGGAAGATGGAATCACTTAGGAAACAAGTCTTTAGGACTGGCTTGATGGCTACGTGCATCTCCCCAACCTAGAATCCATCATGATTCACCATATGCATCCATGATCAATCCTTGACAATTCTTGATCTTGAATGAAAGTGAGCTTGAAGACCTGCAAAAACACTTGAATGCTGCTCCAAAGCTTAAAGTTTGCTTACTTTTGGAATTAGAATACTCTTGTGATGACTTGCTTGAAGATTCTTAATGCTTGATGCTTGAAAATGCTTGCTCAAAGTGCTTAGAGATGATGAAAATGACTTAGACACTTTATTTTATAGGAATTGACACCTAATTGACTGTTATTTAGATCTCAAAGGTTGACATTTACCAAAAACATGAATTAAATTGATGAATTCCTGCTCAAATTTGAAAAAGACCTCAAATGGGACTCATTCGCCACACTTGGTGAATGGGTCCCAGCTAAGGGGACTCATTTTCTAAAGATGGGGAATGAGTCCTACCTTAGATTTTTGAGGTGGGTTTTCAAGATTTTCGGGGATTTGAGTGATTTTATATGATTTTTGAGTGGAATGTGCCTCAAGATCCAAAATAATGGGTCTTAGGGGCCTATAAATGGTGATTTTAAAGGGGGAATTAATGCAAAGGTGCCAAAAGAGGTCCAAATTAAGTGTGAAATTGCCTCTTTCTTCAAGAGTGCACAATTTTCTACACTACAATTTCCCATATTGTATTTGATTATTTCATGGACTACATATTTGGTTTCTCATGGATTAATATATTGTTTCATGGACTTCATTTCATGGGTTTTACTTTGATGGACACAATATATATTGGTTTCATGGACTTAATATATTGTAAATAATGGACTTTATTATTGTTTAATTTTCATTTACACATGCGCATTTATACATTTTATGTAAAAATTTAATATGTAATCGATATGACATATTTGTACTTTCCAAAAGATTCATAGTCAAGACATTAATAAGACATTAATGAGAAATTAAATACAAATGTGAAATTAAAGTTGAAATTAATATGACATTTCAATATTTGTACTTTACAAATTTAGTGTTCCATACATGGTATATGCATGATATACATGATAATTAGTGATAATTAGTGATAATTAGTCAATGAACTTATTTAATTCATTTCGTAATAGGATGTCTTAAAGGGTCCTAATAGGATGTCTTAAGGGGTTCTAATAGGATGTCTTAAGGGGTCCTAATACATATGTTATCTAATAAAATAAGAAAATAAATCATAATCTACAAACATAAGCAATCCGTTTATATACAACAAAGGGTGAAATTTAAGAAATAAACAATACCATACAAGATTAGAGAATAAAAACATTAATAAGTTCTATAAACTAAACATAAATACTAATAAAAATGCAACGAGTTTTTCCAAAAAAATTGTTCTATAAGTATACACCATATTTCCTAGTTCTTTTACAACATGAGATTAAAAAGCAATCATAGAACTTAATTATCCAAAAATAGGCTAAAGTTTTGAAATTAAATCATGTACTCCTGTATTTTACAAATCATGCAAAGTGCTAGAGAAAAATTAAGAAAAAAAAAGTCCTCTTGACCTCATGTTCCACAAAAAACACTAATTTATAAGCTATCAAAACAAATAATAGCATCCAACAAAAATACTAAAACCTTCTTCCTCTATGTCCACCCTTTCTTTTGGTACTGTCTATTGGAATGGGAGTAACATCCTTTTTCAAAGGATACAACTAAGTTAATCTAAATGTTTCCATGTAATTGGCATCATCCTAAACCGAATGATTTCAAAATACAAATCGAATAATAGCAAAAATATTTACCTATGGACGTCTTAAGGGTATGAAATTCTTCAAAGTACATGTCTCATATTTAATTGCAATTGATATAATTAACTTAGAATTTAGGATGACTCATCATAACAATCAAATTCTATACAATTTAAATAGTGTCAATGTTTATTTAATTCATTTCGTAATAGGATTTCTTAAGAGGTCCTAATATGACATCTTAAGGGGATCAAAGAAGGGTATAATTAAGTATAAATATTAAGTGATATAAACAAGTATTAGAAACCAAAGAAATGAGGTGGTCTTGGCATCAGAAATTTAAAAGCTTTGAATAAGTCTCTCTTGTCAAAGAATGTTTGGAGGCTCCTTAATGGGGAAGCAGGGTGGGCTACCCTGGCTAGTAACAAATATTTGCATTGCTTTGGGAGATCTTGGAATATGTTGACCCTTTACGATATTCCTTCTAGTTCTTGTTTTTGAAGGAATATTGTTCCTTGCAGGGATTTGATTGCTAAGGGTGTTAGATGACTGTTGGGAAATGGTACCAGAATTCTCTTTTGGGAGGATTTTTGGTGTGACTTTAAACCCTTGATCAATCTTCCCTGGGCTCCTCCCATTGTTCCTATTTGAAAACGTCTCTTTGGCATTAGAGTGGCAGATTATTTTCAAAATGGGGAATGGAAAAACTTCTAGGACTGGGAGTTGACATTGAAGGCTCTAAAGGACTTCTTGTGCAATGTTTGTATTCCCATTTTTTCTAGGCCGGATAGGGTTGTTTGGGCTCCCTGTGCTAATGGTAATTTCTCGGTGGCTTTTTCCTTTGTTAATTCACTAGAAAAGCCTAATTCTCTTCCTTTCTGGGGGACTTTATGGAACAAGAATTTGATCCCCAAGGTGAATGTCTTCTTCTGGCTGCTTATGCAAGGTAAAGTATTAACACAGGACAATCTCTGTAAAAGGGGATTTGTTATTCCTAATAGGTGTGCTCTTTATGAAGCTAATGTTGAGTGTACTTTCCATATCTTTCTTGGGTGTAATTTTTCCTCTATTCTTTGGAGTAAATTTCTTGGTCTTTAGAATCTAGATTGGGTCTTTTTGGATTCTCTTGATAAATTTGTTGATCGGTGGAAGTGCCCCTCCACGTCCCTTGTTCTCTGATGGATTTGGAACCCTATGGCCCCACATATTGCATGGGGGTTATGGAAAGAACGAAACAACAAAATCTTTCATGATTTTAAGCTCAAAGTTGGCATTCTTTTCATCAAGATTCGTCAAGTAATTCTGGAGAATTTTTCTTTCATTGATTTTGAGTCATCTCGTTGTGCCCCTGTTGTGTGTTTGGGTGGGTATGACCTCTTGGTGATTTCTAATTGGAAGATCCCCTCTATTCCTACTACAAATTCTAAATCCAGCTTAAATGCTAGATTGAATACTAAGTGGAAACCACCTCCTTCAAGGTGGGTTAAAGTTAATTTTGACAGGGCAAAAAAGGGTAACCTTGTGCCTGCAGGTTGTGGGGGGGTGTTGAGGAATGATGATGGTAGACTCTTAGATGCAGTGGCATGTTGGGAAATCAGAAAAATCATTGTGCTCAGGTGGAGGTTGCGTTTATAAGCATAAAATATGTTGTGGACATGGGTTACTATAAAATATGGGTTGAAGGTGATTCCTTAAATATAATCAACTATCTTCGTGGAACTCATTAGCCTAGTTGGAATGCGGACCAATTGATTAAAGATACTATAATCATGTTAAGTTCTTGTGAAGAGACCAACATCTCACATTTTCTAAGAAGGAAACTCATTGGAAGATTTTTTTCCAATGAGGCTATCAGGTTAAATGAGTATCATTCATGGGAGGAGGGCTCGATCCTTCCTGAGAAAGATAGGATATTAATGAGAAATAATGGTGTTGGATGAGTTGATGCAGTGACAACATATAATCTTTAGTACCAATTCCTAACTCACATGCTTTGTGGGTTTTGTTTGGATTGTTGGTATTTAGTTGAGTGATTATCGCAAGGGTTTTCTTCTTCTAGTGCTTGAAGAGATGGGTGGCCACAAAAGCAAAATAGGGTGACACTCTTGTGCGGGCCTGAGGAAGAACAAAAATCTATGGAAGATTCTTCGCCACTAGAATTTTATGTCATTTTTAGAAAGATTGCATGGGCATGACCCAAATGCCTTGACGAAATTTGTTTCCTACTGGAATAACCATGAGATTTAGATAAAGGGTTTGGAAGTGGATGTAAATGAGGATTTGATTGCCATTGTGATTGGAATGCTGATGGTTGGTTGTAAGTTTTTGGTGCAGGAACACCAAAGAAAATTTTTGGCTTTTAGTGTTTAGTGGAGTCTAGGTTTTGAATAATGTGTCTTTATCATGATGTAATAAGGTCATAAGACCAAATTTTGATGTAATTAGTAGGTCTTAGGTGTGTGGTGTTGAGTTCTATTCACAACTTTACATTTGGTTAAGTTTTTTTAGTGCATTTTTGTCAAATTTTGAATGTCAGTTAGAAGGTGAACAGTCACAACTTCAAATTTCTGTTGTGAACCATTGGTATGATTTGAAAAACATGATATAAGGCCTCAAAACCATTCGAGGTAGGTTGGTTTGATGAGAAATTGATATTTCAATACATTAATACTCTATTTTTGGTGTTTTCTCTGCAAATTTTTGTGTTTATTGAATTTGTACAATCTTGTACAGTTTGGAATTCTTATAAGCCCTTCAAAATCTATTGGAGTGTTGGCCTCCTACAATGATCTCATAACTAAGCCTTTACAACCTTGATTCAGAGACTGGACATCTAACCTGAATAGCCATTCAATCATCATGAAGGTGCATTTAACTTGTCAACCCAGGGACGTGAACTTGAAATGAGTCAACACTGTATGTGCATTGGGAGATCAAGTAGTCATTGTATTTTACAACTAAGAAAAATAATACTGAAAGTAAATTGCTGAAAGGAAATAAAGAAAATGCTGAACATCAACCAACAACTATGCTTAAGCTGAAATGCAAAGCAAGAATGAAAATCTGTGTGACAAACAGGGACTACTCTATCTACTTTAGTTGTAGGAACAATCACATAATGGAATTCTAGTGGCTGTAGAAATAGTCAATGCTAGATTTCTAACTAAGTATCAAACAACAAGTAATACTAAACTAATGCTAAAATAAGAAGACGAATTACTCACCAAGTGGGCCCTCTTGGATAAGTATCCTCTAAACTAACAAGAACTTAGATGCTCGAACTCAATACTTTATTTTATTCACTGCAAATCATGCATACAAAGAGTAATGTATCAGTATTACTGAAACTGGAGAATGCGAGTACAATTTCAAATCGTGCAACCTCCTGAAGAAGGAGCATCAAATCATTATTTATACTATAGCTAAACAAGGTAGTCAACTCCACGACTGGGAGGACGCCATTTAGGGAAAATAGGGGAAAGTGAAGTGATGACGGTTACACATGCATGGAATCTGGTTAGACATGCAAGTCAAACGTAGATCCAGAACAACAGTAATGCCCATGCATTCTCAATCATTAAGGTCCACTACAAGGCAGTTACATTCAGTTGCTTGGAGAATCTTTGTTGCCAACTGCCTTTGGCTTAGAGTGATTTCTCAGCTAGACATTATGGTGCATACCCAACTAGCGGTGTATTCCTTAACTTGGTGTATTAAATCTGTAGGCCAAGGTTAGTATGCATAATAACTACACATCAATAACCACTCAAAGAAACATTCATTAATCACATGAAAAATCAATATAGATGACCCACATATTATGCCAAATATAATGTCAAATTTCAATGGTTTTAGGGAAACATTAAGTCAATACGAACACTTAAGCATTAAAGTCCATGACATCTATGAGAAAATAGACTATAGATTCCACCCAAAACTAGACCAAAAACTAGGCTCATCACTCCCCCCAACCTAACGTTTTGCTGGTCCTTTAGCAAGGGAAGAGTTGTTCTTCTGCCTGGTCAAACCTCTGAAATTTGCAACTGAGAGCTATCCAACATTAGTGGCTGCAGTACGTGAGTCAGGATCCCAATAGAATCCTCCCAATCTGTCAAACCTATCCCATCTCTGGCTTTTTGCAGCAATATCACACTGGTAGAATCTGAAATTTGGCACGGGCCATATGAGAATGGGTGGCTGAAAAGGCAGGGGAAGCCAATGTCATCCTTGAGTTCTCCCAATCTGAATATGTCTCTCAATTCTTTTTAATGCTGCAGCATAATTGTGGATGGAATGAGGCTCAGCCTGTTTCAGATCATCAGTCAAACTGTTCCATCTCTGGGATAAGCATCTCCTCACGGTTTCCTCCTTTGTTGTTGTATTTACCTCATACTTAGTGTAAACTGCCTCAATCCAAGGCATGATCCTATTTCCTTAACTTGGTCTAAGCAACATTCTATGCTATTCTCTATAAATATCCCTTGGGTTGCTTGATTTAGCTCTAATAGGTAGAGGGATATCAAAATCCAATTGTTTATAAGCACCATGTTGTTGTCCCCAACTAATCTCATTTTGTACCCAAGACATGAATGCTCTCAATTGAACATCCCCAGCATACAACAACGGGTTCCAATCGTGGTCTTTTGTGACAACATAATTATGTAAATAAAATTCACATAGCAAATTCTCCATTTCAGGGGAGGCAATTTGATAAGCATTGAAAAATTCCATAGGGGTATCAATAGAAGGATTCAAACTTGAGGAAAGTCTCGACATCTTAAAAGAGATAATTTTCTCTTTTAGGAGTAGAGCATAGACCCTCAGGGGTTCTCTACATTCTAGAATCTTTGGCGCCAAAGCGGCCATATCATCTACCCTCTGCTTCAGGGTAGCAATTTCTGCATCTTTTTCCTTAATCTCTTCATCCTTCTTTTGAATTTCCTCCTTCAACTTCTATTTTTTCCTTTTTCCATTATTCCTCCCTTCTTTGTATCTCTTTCCATATATTCAAAATTGTTGCATGTACTGTAAAAATAGAAGGATTATGAATGCCTACAAGTCTTTTTGTTGATGGTTGCTCCTCATTTGGTACTATTTGCATGGACTCAAGTTGTCCAGTGATCTCTAGCTATAAGGGTGATATTTCTTCTTCCTTTTGCTGTAGGGACTCTTGTTTTTGTAGGAACTCCTACTCTGGTTCTAGCTGTTGTTGCATGACTTCACGTTGTAGGACTTCATGCTCATTCTGCAGGAAGTCCTGATTTTCCTCTAATTCTTTTGCAATGCTAGCAAGATCAACCAGTGTTATGTTTGTTGCTCTCTTAAATATTTCTTCTTCTTGTTCAACATGATCATGATCCATTGGAGCTTTAGGGTCCTCATGTGAGGTCTCACCAGGTTTAGGGATTTCCTGCAAAGGCGTATTGGTCGCAGGCCTAGCTGGTCTTGATTTCCTGGGAGGTCTTTCATGTTTTCCTTTGGCTGCAAGATGAACAGTATTAGCCTTCCTCCTCTTAGAACTTGACACTTTTATTTCTATAGGCTGTTTTTTAGCCTTCCCTTTTCTCATTTCTACCTCTCTTTTCTATGCCCTAGTTTTCATGAGGGTTTCAAGTGGAACTTCATCATTAGAAATCAAGGAAGAGCTTTCTTTTTCTAAGTGCTCTATTTCAGAAGAATTAATTTCTATGGTTTCCTTTGCTATAGGAGGATTAATGCTAGAGCCAACACTAGAGGTTGAAGCACTAGGAATGGCTTCAGTCGTGCTTACTCTCCTGTTAGATCTACGGGATCGAGGTATAGCCCTAGGTGGCAAATGCTCAACATTGAAAAACTCTCCCTGACGATAATCTTGATTAAATTTAATAAACTCTTCCCAAGTCATTCTAGAAACATCACGTAAAGATTTTTCAACTAGATATTTAATCAAGCAATGGTGGGAAACAAAATTATCCCTACCTTTGTGGGTCTCGGCCGCCATGATTGAGAGAAGATTGTACAGTACATTGGGCACATTCATCCTCCTTTCGTGCCTTATGCGAGTCAAAAGCTTGAAGTGCACAGAATTCAAATTTGACTGGCAATCTTCACAAGTGATGTATTTGATGACATACATAGCTATCTACTTCCACAACTTAGGTAGAGACATTCTTTTTGCACCCTTCTTGTATATGCTCAATGGGGGGTCATTTGGCTCTTTGAATTTAGCCCTGGCTGACCTAGCGTCTCTAGAAATAGGCTAATTTTCACCATCAACAAGTAACCTTGTAACCTCTGTAATTCCTTCTTCTGTTGCCACAACTTCTAACCCTTTTACTATGGATTTTCCTTCTGAAAATGTTTGTGAAAATTCAAGGACAATGCCTTCATCAAAACCATCCAACTTCAAAAAGTAATATATCCATCCATAGTTTTGAAATTCGGCCAGTCATTGTGCATCCTGCAATAAAATATCATGCACCATGGGTTCATTTCAAATTGACCCACCTCCCATTGTCTACAATCAAACAAATTCTCTGCAACTTCTTTTCCTTCAATTCCCCTTCTGAAAATCAAATGCACTTCCCTGTAGTGCCTGCTAAATTCTAGTGCCAGCGTCGACTGAACTTCCTTTCTTTTGTTTTTCCTTTTTGCTTGCAACTTAAGATTACGACAGGGAAATAATGGCAGGAAAAGGAGTAATAAAGGGAAATTAGGAAGAAATGGTGGCTGTAGTTATTGTCACTTCACGCATGCAAGCCATTCTCTTGCTTGGATTTCAAATCAGCTCATTTTAAAATTTCTGACGCAGCTTAATATGATTTGGCACATGGACAATAAAATATTTGCATCTTTTTTCGTTCCCCTCCCCCCAACCTAAATTTGGACATGTATCCACAAATGTGAGATGGGAGTGGCGATTGACAAGCAATGATGGAATTTATGCGAATTCCTATACTAACGTACAATGATTAAATAAACATACTTAAAAGATGATTAAAGATAGCAATTAATGTGCACATACTTGAATGTGTGGAAGATTTATTGCAAAGATCGTGAATGGGCAATAATACCCTGTGTTCAAAATTTTCATATGATAGATGTTGGTTAGTAATAGATGTAATACCAATAATCTTCAAAAAAAATTGGTGGAGTGTTGGCCAGTAATACCCTATGTTCAAAATCTTCATTGCTGTCCTTTTGGCTGCAAAGTGTCCTCCACATGGTTCATTATGACATGCATGCAAAATTTCATATGTCTCATCTTCTCTCACACATCTTCTCATGAAATGGTCAAGTCCATTATGAAACAAACATCCAACAATCCAAGAGAAAGGAAAATATTTTTCAATGAGTTCCCTTTTCTCTTTTGGGGAGAAGTGAGAAGGAACTCTACCTGTAACTAAGTAATTGGCTATGTCAGCATACCAGGGTATTTGTACACTAAGAGAGAATAGATGTTCATCAGGAAAAGAGTCATTTATGGGCTGATTGTCTTCTGATGTAGTTAGCCTTGAAAGAAAATCTACAACAACATTAGCCTTCCCTGGCTTATCTACAATGGTTATATCGAACTCTTACATCAACAATAACCATCTTGCCAATCTACCTGTGATCAAGGGTTTATTCATGAGATATATAATGGTTGCATGATCGGTGTGCACAAAGATTTGGTAGCCCGTTATGTAATGTCTGAATTTGTTCAGTGCATAGACTACTACCAACATTTCTTTTTGTCACTGTATAATTGAATTCAACTCCTTGCAAATTTTCATTGACAAAGTAAATAGCATTTTCAACAGCTCCCTCTTTTAGTCCTAAGACTGTTCCTATGGCATAATCTGATGCATTAGTGTGAATGTGGAAAGGGAGCCCCCAATTGGGTCCCTTGAGTATAGGAGCATGAGTCAAAGTTGCCTTCAAGGCAGAAAATTCGTTGTCACCAGCTTCAATCAACTGAAATTGAACATCCTTAGTGAGAAGTGTATACAATGGTGTTGCTACCCTGCTGAAATCTTTGATGAATCGCCTATAATATTCTGCATAACCCAAGAAACTCCTAACATCCTTCTATTTTGCAGGTGTAGGCATATTTGTGATTACCTCAATTTTTGCAGGATCTACTTGAATTCCCTTGTGGGAGATGTAGTGGCCAAGAACTACACCCTCTTGCATCATCATGAAGCATTTTTCACTATTTAAGGAAAATTTTTGATCCTCACACCTCCGTAGGACTCTCTTGAGATTTTCCAATGCTTGATCAAAATCAAAACCATAAGTGGTGAAGTCATCCATATAAATCTCCATGCAATCATGAGAAATGTTTGAAAATATACTAATGACTGCCATCTGAAAAGTTGCAGGTGCATTGCACAAGCCAAATGGGAGTACCAAATAGGAATAGGTACCCCATGGATAGGTAAATGTGGTCTTCCCTTGGTCTTCTAGTGCAATTTGAATTTGGTTGTAGCTGCTGAATCCATCTAGAAAAGAGAAGTATTTCTTTCCTGCAAGTGTATCCAAAAGTTGATCAATGAAGGGTAAAGGAAAGTGATCCTTCTTGGTAGTAGCATTAAGTTCCCTATAATCAACACAAAATTTCCACTTCCCTCCTTTCTTTGGCACAATCACTAATGGAGACACCCACTGACTATCTGAAATGACGTAGATAAATCCCGCATCTAGCAATTTCTGCAGTTCTCCTTTCACAATTTCTCTTAGTGTAGGGTTAATCCTTCTTTGTGGTTGTCTCATTGGAGTGCAATCATCTTTGATATAAATTTTGTGGTTACAAAGTTTAGGATCCAATCCCTTCATATCATGATAATCCCACACAAATGCATGTTGATGGGCCCTTAATAGATTTTCCAATAACAGTTGTTGCTCTTCATTCAATTTACTATTAACATTCAAATATTTTCCCTCTGATACCTATACTTGTGTAGTTAATTCTATCATGGTTGTTTCATTAACACATGGTACCTTTTGTATATGCATAAAATTGGTCATGTCTAATCCTGGCATTTAATTAAATATTTACTATTTAATTAATTTCGCTAAAGTCCTCTACATATGATTAAACTTAATTAATTTAATTATATTGTTCATTCACTTTATTCTTCCACCTTAATTAAATAAATTCACTTTATTTAATTATTTCACATCCATATGTCTACTTGATTAATTAAATAAATACACTTTATTTATTTTAATTAGTTATCACTTTTTGAATTTAATTAAGTCTTTTGATTTAATTAAATTTAAATATTTCTTTTCAAATCTTTCTTCTAATTAATTAAATATTTTATTTAATTAATTTCATCCACATGTCATTTCTTAACAATTTAATTAAATATCTTTATTAAATAGCTTTCATATCTTTTCAAATCATAATTAAATATTTTATTTAATTATGAAATCCTCCATTATTCTCCAAATCTTAATTGCATATTTTATTTAATTAAGAAAATCTTCCTTGTCACCAATAAATGAATAATTGAATTTAATAATTCATTGTTTATCTTCAAAATCTTTCCAAAATATCATAAAAAGATGATTTTTTTACAATTCATTTTTATCATCTCATTTTATCTCTTACACGAAAAAGGAAACAAATCCTACTTTTTGTTTTCTTCTATTTTTCTCTCTAGTCTCATCTATCTTTGATCGTTCGATCTGCCAAGAATTTTCACAGCCATTGATCACATCGACCAATCAAAATCTTTCAAAAACTCTATAAATATCCTTGCGAATGCAAGCATTGGTTACCTACAACTTACAAAACGCACATTCGAGAATAGTTGCATTATAGTATTCTAACATTTTAGCATTATCATTATCAGCATAGTGTCGTAATCTTGCATTCTAATAATCATAGCATGTTAATCTTAGCATAGCATTGCATGCATTCATCTTCAATCTCATTCTCTAGGAAGACCGTTTGTTGAGCCTAGCACACAATTTGAGAGCAAGCTGGAATCGACAAAAACACTGGAGATAGAGGATGATAGGACGACATCAATGACAAAATACTGAGTTTGCATTCCTTTGTATTTGATTTTCTATTTTTGATATAATGTCTTATCGGTTTGTTTGATTTGTTTTAATTTACATTCGTTATTTATTGTACACTTAAAAATTGATCACACATTTCTCGGCTCCCACCATGGGGCCTTGCCCCGTTTTTAACATCTACTTGTAGGTTTTTTGACAGGTTTTTACATTATGGAATTTGGCTTTTTGACAAAAATTCTTGTTTTAGCGCATCCATGGGTTTCTGTAGCACATCCAAAACTTTTAACAACGCTTTTTGTAGGTCTTTCGGCACATATAGGAACTGTTTTAGCGCATATAAGGAACAAAACGATGCATATGGGGAACAAAATGGCGCATACGTCGAGCTCATTTCATCTAAAATTGTACTTTTTCTGTATTCTTAGATTAGTGCATTTAGAATTTATGTTAGCGCATTTAAGGATTTATGTAGCACTTTTACTATCTGTTTTAGTGCATATGAAGGATCTTTTAGCGCTTACAGGTTGTAACTAAACAAAGTTTTGAGTCTAATGCCTTCCGTAGATAGAGCTTTTTTTGGTTAAAAAGAAGCAACCCTAGGATAGTCACATCTAAATAAAAAGAAGCAACCCTAGGGTAGACATGGATTAAAATGAAGCAATCTAGGATAGTCACCACACAATGATTTTTGTAGTTAAAATGAATCCCATGCTTTTTGTGAAGCAACATCTTCACATAGATTAAATCATTGTCATTTGAGCTCTAAAAAGAACTTTGGTTGCTTTGTCTGTGGCAATAGGTCTATGCTCTCCCCTTAACTGGGTGATCAAAATACCAGACTTTCCTTTTCAATTCCATGCAATTTTAATGCTTTATTACATCCTTTAGAAGGCCTGCTCTTGTGGGAAAAAGTACTCACCCAAGAGGAACGACCGAAGTGGGTTCAAGCCAACGCCAGGCTATTCCACCCCACTATAAAATTTAAAGCAAATCTAGGGAAACCCACTTTTTCTGGTAGTGTGCAAGATAACCATCCCCAAAGCCTTTGTTCTAAAGGTTGGGAGGTCTCCTAAGGGAGTTTATTATTTCCGCACCAAACGAAAACCCTTACTAAGAACCTAGTGTAGTAGCCAACCAAAGTCAGTTTCTAAACATCCTAATAATCATAGTGCAAGGGGAGGGAAGAATCTGCCCCCAAGACACTCACCATATAATTGCTAAGGACCATTTGCTCAGAGGATCTAGTATCCAATTCCGTCACTCTGAGTACGTGCCTGGAAAAGAAAAAAACATGGGCGCCCCTTCGGGGGTGACACGACTGTGTGAGTCGATGTAGTTCTAAGATGTGGGTTGTTGATTATTAGGATAACCTACTTGAGTATTGAGAGTGAGTCTGCCTGAATTGTCTATTATGTACAAAAGCTATGAAAACACTTTTTGAATTTTTTTTTTTAAACATACACTTGATGTTTAGCGTAGGGCTTAAAAACAACTTTTTTCAAAATGTTTGTTGTGTCTTCAATCACATTAATTCAGACAAAGGATCATCCAAAATGAACATGCAAAAATTTAGCTGAACACTGTTCAAAACTATTCAGTTAACTGCTTTGAAAATATGTTTTAGCACATCTAGGGTATATCTTAGCGCATATAAGGTTTGTTCTAGTGCATTCACTGGTTAGTTCAGCACTTTTAGAGCTTGTTTTAGCACATAGACTGAATATTCTGTAAACAGTTTATGTCACTGTCAAAGCATTTTTCTGTAGCACATATAGGGTACAGAGTAGCACATCTAAGGTCTATTGTAGTGCATTTGACAATTTCTCTAGTGCATATGCCTATTTCTACAGTGCATATAGGGTATAGAGTAGTGCATCTGTCACTTTTCCAAAATTGTTATTTTTGACATATATGAGTTTGTAACATCCTTGGTTCAGTAGAATTTTGACATTTCTCTCATGCTTAGAGAGTAGAAATCAACTAAATTTGTTAGGAAGTCAATTGCCAATAGGATCAAGAAACCTAAGAAACATTTAGGTTACAAGAAAACCTTGCAACAAAGGAAGTTTTTGTATAAAATTTGAAACCTCTTTCTCCATTACCGTGAGTTCATCCATAGGTACCAAGATTTTGCTAGAGGATTTACCGACGAGTATGCTGTAGAGCCTTTATATTCACGAGCCTATTTCTAGAGAAGAGCTCTGTCACAATGATAGAATCACAATCAACCTCTCAACTTCAATTATCTACCACAACCTTCCATTGAGTATCCAACACATCCCGGTCAAATCCTTCAGTGAATTTAATTAGGCTATCATTCTTCGAAAACAAGGATCAAATCTTAAAAGTGCACCTTTCAAGCAAACTTCTAATTATTGATTCAACTTCCCCAACATGATTTCGATATCCTTTATCATTGGAAGCCACAATCAAGAATTAGGAATGTCTTTTGATCATATCATAAGATTTTCATCTTATCGGATCAAAACATCATCATTTTTGCACTTATCAAATTGTGATCTAAGTCTATTAGAACGTTTCAAAATCATATGCCTATTTTTACAAGATCTCAATACAATAAGCTGAAAGAGGATATTCAACAAGATCATACCCAAAGAACTCAAGAAGAAGGTGATAATAGTAATCCCCTTTATAGTGTGATTTGAAATCCCCTCTTTAACGACATGGGTGAAAGAGAAAAGAATCCGTTCCCTTCAAACAAAGACATGAGCAAAACTGTTGTAGATAGTGATGATGAACAAGATGAAGAACATCACCTTAGAGAAGCTGAAAAAGATCCTAAATTTCACAAGGCCTTAGAAAAGATCTTAGAGCGTAACAAAGAGAAATATTTCCTATATTTGGCTAACAAAGGAGCTAAATTGCCTCATGATTTTGATACTGAGAATTTAAAGAAAATCCTTGATGACACACCCTTATCTGATATTAGTGCATTGTCTCAAAAGGTTAAGGCACTTTAAGGACAAATTAAAGACCTACAAGGGGGAACCACAATGAAGAAATATGCTCTTGATGACATCTATCCTTATCCTTTTGATTGATGTCTCAACATGATCCCATTTCCTAAACATTGTGAAATCCCAAAGTTTGATCGTTACAATGGGAAATTGGATCCAATCGATCATATTAGGGACTTCCGAAATATGACTTTGGAGTTTTCTCATGAGGACACATACTTGATGCGTTTGTTTCCTAGAAGTCTTGGAGGCCAATCTATGGAATGGCTGTCGAAAATCACATTGCTTGTCAAGACATTTGAGGAATTGATTAATGAGTTCATATCACAATATTCCTACAACATACAACATCAAATAACCATGATTGATCTCTGCAAGGCTAAACAGAAACCCAGTGAACCATTTATTACATTTCTTCAGAGATGGAGAAGATTGTTCGCTAGATATCCGCACCATGATCCTGAAAAGGAAAAGATCACCACTTTCATAAAAAACTTAGATCAAGAGATGAGCTATCATCTTAATCTTCATTGTCCCCCCTCTTTTTAGAAATTGATTGAAAATTCCATCACCATTGAAAGTGCCTTGGTCCAGAGAGGGATAATAAAACTTGATAAGGACAATCCTAGCTCGTCAAATCACCACAATGACAAATCTAAGTTTTGGACTCACAACAAAAATGTGGTGAATGATGGTTCTGTAGATGCGAATCGTGTCTCGACTAAGCCATTTGTTCTTAGTGCTCCAAGTGCTCCTCACAACAATAACTATAACAATGTCAACTCGGTCACAAATAAGAGAAACAATCCTCCTCCTCCGAGGAATAACGCGAATCAAACTTCTACTCTCAATCATGGGAATACCACCAATCAAGGTTACTATGGAAATGATAACAACAACAATGCCTTAGGCAATACCTCGAACACAAATCTGCAATGATCTTCATTCTTCTCTAGCAGAAGAACTTTTACTCCATTGGGTCAATCCTTAGAATCTACATTCAAAGAATTGATGGCTAAAAATGTTCTTACTTTTCCACCTCAACGCAACTTTGAACCCAGTGTGAAGCCTCCATCATGGAATGATGCATACTATTGTGATTATCATCGATGCAAGGGCCATCGCACAAATAATTGTCAAGCCTTGAAAAATAAAGTCCAAGACTTAATCGAAAATGGCACCATCACAATAGGACACCAACAATCAAATGAAGACCACCAAGCATTTCACAACCCTTTGCACAACTATCAAAAGGGTGAGTCTTCTATAAAAAGTGTGAATCATATCAATGATCATATAATCAATCATATCTACACTGATGACGAGCGGGTCAATGTTATAAAATTTAAGGAAAAGATGGAATATAGAGAAGTCAACGCAACAACAAGAGCACAAGCTAAAGTTGTCTTAAAGGGCGCTTCTTCAAAAACCAATGTGCCCCTACCTCAACATCAATATGACTTAGTCAATCAACATGGAAAAACTCCCGCTCAAATTTCTATCTTAGAACTCCTGAAGATTTCCCCAGCACACAAGGAAATTCTAGAAAAGGCCCTCGTTGAAACAACTGTATCCGCCGATCTGGATATGGATCAATTTCAAGCCATGGTGGGACACTTGTCCTCACCCACATCCCTCTCATTCTCTGAAAAAGACAATTTTTCCATGATGCATCCCCATAATTCATTGCTATACTTAGAAGTCATGATCCACAAGTTTTGTGTTAGACGTGTACTAATAGATGGAGGTGTTGGTTTGAACATATGTACTATGAAGTTAGTTCGGGCTTTAGGATTTTCTGAGGACTCCATTGATCCCAGAAGAAAGATTACTATTAAAGCCTACGATGATGAGGAGAGAGA
Source organism: Sequoia sempervirens (assembly GCA_007258455.2). NCBI lineage: Eukaryota > Viridiplantae > Streptophyta > Pinopsida > Cupressales > Cupressaceae > Sequoia > Sequoia sempervirens. The sequence continues at coordinate 564,602,252 of VDFB02271358.1, forward strand.
GTCTAAGGGTTTAATCATGCTACTAGTTAGAGTGGGACCTGTTATCAAAAATACTTTCTGTCAAGTGTTAGATAGTGATCTTGCATACAACATCTTGTTGGGTCGACCTTGGATCCATGAAATGAAAGCTATCCCATCCACATATCATCAATGTCTTAAGTTTCCTTATGATAGACAAGAGATCACAATACCAACTGATAATTCAAACAGTCAGACTTGTACCAACATCAAAGCTAGTCAAGACACTTTGGTTCCCAACAATCGAGAGGCTCCTGTTAGTACTTCTCTCAAAGTTGATACACAAATCAGTCAGTTAACCAAAAGCTTTGACAAGCAACTACGGTTCAAGGACAATGGAGTAGGGGAGTACTCTCTCTGTCTTGCTAATCTACCTATATCACCTCAATCACATGGACAACCCTCTATCGCACAACAAAAGATATTTGTAGCATCCACATCAACGCAACCACCAACAGAGCCAAACACAAAGTTTAATGGATGATTTATCAAAGAAAAATTCCCCATGGAATATTCTGAGGATAGAGAAGTTCTAAGTTGGCTCTATAAAGATGAAGATGAAATAGTTCTTAATGTCAAACTACCTACTGATCAATATGGTAAAGGATATTCAATCATGCAAAAAATGGGCTATGATGGTAATGGTCCTATCGGAAAGAGAAAAGGAGTAGTTGAGCCTATTCACCTTCTAGGACTTGCTACAAAAGATAAAATAGGACTAGGCTATGATAATAACTCAAAATAAGTAACATCTAAGCAATTACATGATATTGTTCTCACATTGCAAGAAGGGTCTGATACAAGAGAAGCATGTTTGACAACAATCCAGAATTTCGTGGATAATAACTCTGACACAGACTCTGGTGAATATGAATGGGACACCATCCACAATGATGAGTTCTAGAGGGACAAAAATGTTTATGTGGTACACAAGTACACCCCAATTCTAATCGAAGGTGAAGAGTCAGGGTCCCAACCGCAAGAATCTAAAGTACAAGGTGACTATGATTCTAGTGATACTAAGTCAGATTTAAACGAACAAGATTATCGTGAGAACAGTACCATCATTGATCTACCTCATACCTCGGATCCTACAGACAACTCCGTTATGACCATAACCATAGCCAATTTCATGCAACCTAATGACCTGCTACCACTGATCCATCCCGATCTCATTGACTAGGATTCATCTAGACCTATCGATCTACCTATGTTCCCAAGCGACGGATCTATCATGAACTTCCTTTCCACATATGACACAAATGATTGTTCCACTAGTGATTTTCACTATAGAGTCTTTAATTAGGAGAGTGTCAAGTCTCCTAGCTGCAAAAATAAATGTCAAAAAGAAAGATCTAATGGTGAAAACCATAATCTGATAGTATTAGATCAAACAAAAGATAAAACAAAGAGCGTATCAGATGGTGAAAACCTTTTTAAGGCACCAGATGATGGGATACTTGACACTCTCCTGGAGCATTATCATGAGCAATCGCCTATCTTGATTGAGCCTACAAAAGCAGTTAATCTTGAAACTACAGAAAAACCAAGGATCCTACAGTTAGCTGCCTCAATGACAAATAAAGAAATACCTGAGTTCATGGAATTTCTCAGAGAAAATCAAGTCAACTTTGCCTGGTCTTATGAAAACATGCCAGGACTTGATCTTGATCTTATAATGCATCACTTGTCCATCAAACCAGGAGTTAAACCCGTGAAACAAAAACTCAGAAAGATGCATCCTCATGTTGCACTATTGGTTAAAGAAGAACTCTAAAAACTCCTTGATGTGGGATTTAGAAGATCAATCGACTATGCAGAATGGATCTCCAACATCGTTTCGGTGTCCAAGCCCGACAAAAGTGTTAGAGTGTGCACATATTTTAGAGATCTTAATAAATCATGTCCTAAGGATGACTTTCTTCTTCCAAACACCGATACTATAGTTGACAGTTGGCCATGCCATGTATTCACTAATGAATGGTTTTTTTGGTTACAACCAAATCAAGATTGCACTTGAAGACCGGGACAAAACAACATTTACATGTCCATGGGGGACTTACTATTGGAATGTCATGCCTTTCGGTCTAAAGAACACCGGGGCTACTTACCAAAGAGCTATGACTACAACTTTTCATGAAATGATGCACACATTCATGGAAGGTTATGTAGATGACTTATTGGCCAAATCATACACAAGAGAAGGACATCTCAAAGTGTTATCCAAAATATTTGCAAGGTTGGAAAAGTTCAAAGTTCACCTCAACCCCAAGAAATGTGTTTTCGAGGTCACATCTGGGAAGCTCTTAGGATGCATAGTGTCAACAAAAGGAATTGAAGTAGATCTTGCCAAGGTGCAAGCAATCATGGAGATGCCTCCACCAAGGAATATCAGTCAGTTGAGGTCATTATAGGGATGAATTCAATCTATATGAAGGTTCATCACACAACTGTCAGATAAAAGTCTACCTTTCACACATCTATTGCATAAGAATGTTCCTTTCAAATGGGATGATAAGTGTGAAATAGCCTTTCAACAAATCAAGCAGTACTTAATGAACCCACCAATTCTAATACCGCCAAATTCTAACAAACCTCTAATCTTATATATTTCCACAACAAAGACATCTTTGGAGGCATTATTAGCACAAGAGGACTCTACAAGAAAGGAACACATAATTTATTACATCAGTCGAACGCTTACAGGTCATGAAATCAACTACAATTTCATCGAGAAGGCTTGTCTTGCAGTAGTATTTGTATAACAAAAGTTTCAACACTACATGTTAACTCATACAATCAATCTTGTTGCAAAGATTGATCCACTCAAGTATCTGCTAAGCAAGGCTACATTGACAGGAAGGCTAGCAAAATGGGTTATGATCCTGAGTGAATTTGACATCCATTATGTTGATCATAAAGCAATCAAAGGACAAGTTATTGATGATCAACTGGATGAATCACCATTACAAGCAGAGCATCCCATGCACATTGAATTTCCAGATGCTGATGTCTTCACTACAGAATCAAAGCAACCTTGGTATTTATACTTTGATGGTTCTTTCACTCAACATAGATTAGGGGAAGGAATACTCTTTGTCACCCCTCAATGAAATACCATTCCTCGATCATATAGGATAATGTTTCCATGCACTAATAACATAACCGAATATGAAGCTTTAATCACTGGACTCAAGATAGTATTGGAATGGAGGATCGCAAAACTACAAGTTTATGGTGACTCATAGTTAGTCATTAATCAAATCAATGATGATTATCAGACCAAAGATGAAAAACTATTTCCATATAAGAAAATGGTTGACGATTTCAAGAAGTAATTCATGGATATCAAGTTCATACAGATTCCAAGACTTAATAAAAAAGTTGTTGATGCCATGGCCACGATCGCATCATTGTTGTAACTCCCAGAAAATCAGGATTGCTATGAATTTCTAGTGGAACAATCATTTGCACCTGCCTATGACACACCTGAAAGCAAAATCATTTTCCACTTAGTAGGATCCAATTCACCTTGGTATGGCAAGATTTATTCCTACCTAAAAGACAACATCTTACAACTTGACTTATCCTGTAACCAAAAGCACAATTTTATTCGCCAATCCTCTCACTATACTCTTATCGCTGACACCCTCTATCACCGCGGTCTTGATGGTACTTTGCTTCGATGTCATGAACGTGACGAATTTGACAAGGCTTTATAAGAAGTTCATGGTGGCATTTGTGGTACTCATTCAAGTGGACTGATCTTATCCAAGAAATTGATTAGGATGGGTTACTACTGGTCAACTATGGAGAGGGAATCATTCACCTTCGTGAAAAAGTGCTCTAAATGTCAAATTCATGGGAATCTCATCCATGCTCCTACACAAGAACTTCAACCATTCACGCCAACTTGGCCATTCTCTCAATGGGGGTTAGATCTAGTTGGCAAGATTAATCCCTCATCACTAAACGGGCACAAGTTTATCATCATAGCAAAAAAGTACTTTACCAAGTGGATTGAGGTAGTACCTCTGACTAATGTTACTGACAAACAAATCTCGTCGTTCATACTCAACTATCTCATTTGTCAGTATGGCATTCCCAACTCCATTATCATAGATAATGGACGACCATTCAAGAATTAGGATGTGGATGAACTTTGTGAGAGATTCCATATCCAACACAGATATTCAACCCCTTATTATCCACAAGGGAATGGCCAAGCAAAGGCCTCGAACAAAAAAATACTAAAAATATTGAAAAAGACTATAAATGATGCAGGGAAAGATTGACACGTTCAACTTAATCCCGCATTATGGGCCTACAGAACTAGTATCCGAACTCTAACAAGAGCAACACCGTTTGCTCTTGTCTATGGAGCATAAGCCATTTTTCCACTAGAGGTTGAGATTCCATCACTAAGAGTATCCTTAAAGGGTCTCACAACAGATGATGAATATAGAGTTTCTAGACTACAAGAATTGGAACTCCTTGATGAGAAGAGACAACGAGCAGCTGATCATTTGAAAGCATATCAATAGATGATGTCTCATAGCTATAATCACAGACTCAAGCCACGCACCTTTCAGGTTGGTGATCTTCTTCTGAAGGAAAACCAACATAATTAGCAAGACAAAGAGAAGAAAGGTAAGTTTGAACCAAACTGGTTGGGTTCGTACGTTGTCATAGCAGTATACAGTTCTGGAGCATACAAGTTGTCAACACTAGAAGGGGACCTGTTTGACGAACCCATCAACAACATGCACTTGAAGAAATATTATGTCTAAAACAGTTATCATCATACATAAATGTCTTGAAAAAATCATAAAATCAGAAAAATGTCTTAACAAAATCATAAAAACAACAGAAAATGTCTTGACAAAATCATAAAAACGGCAGAAAAAGTCCTGAAAAAATACAAAAATAGCAGAAAAATGTCCTAAAAAAAAAATCATCATAGGGTGAAAACCTGAAAACAAGCAATCTATTGACAAGGAAAATACAAAAAAAATCAAAAAGAAATTAGAAAAATGTAATAAAAACAAATAGTGAAAATTTGGCAAACAGACGCTATTTGTAGCTCTCCATCTATTATTTCATGTTCTACACTTAGCTTCTCAACCTCCATTTCATGCATCTTTCCATCATCTTAGGGCCATACCAACATCATGTGGTCATCATTTTCCTAGAGCGATAACGTCTTACCATGGCTTGATCATTGTACATATCTATTTCAACAAGTTGTGTCAATACTAGGGGGGTAAAACGATTGATATACTGGGGGCAATCAACTTTCAGGTTTTACCGAAATAGCTAGACAATGACATAAAACCCAATCATGCCAACAAACAATCAAATCACATGGACAACTATCCAATCATTGATCCATATCACAACATTTTTCAGCAAGTACCATATCATGACTCATATCTGGATGATCTAAAATATGAATAATTTTTGGAATAGCAGTATTATATTTTGAACAATGGTTGTTTAATTTTTTATATCATCTCTCTAGAGCACACTCGATGATGTACTGAACTAGAGTGGCGAGGAAAGAGGATTTTTATTTGTCTGTTGTCTTGAGGTTAACTATCAATCTGGTGCAAATATGTCATGAGACATGATTTCTATAGTGTATCATTGATGACAGTTCCAAATTTGCATCAGAAAATGGTTAGTCTTTGTTTTTTTATGCAAGAAATGCTCAAGTCATCTCGGTTCAATTATACCTCGATGCTTGTGTTCACTGGCTATATCAAAAATCATGAAAGCTGTACTCAGGTCATCATTGGCACTAATTTCCCCTTTGATGCTTGTACATACTTCCAACATTTTAAAACGCTCTATGATGATTTAAGAAAGCTAACAGAAGGCTCAACAAACGGTTGGTTTCATTTAGTTTCATTTCATTTAGATCATTGTACATATATGCATATTGGATTTGCATCAGAGTTTTAAAGGCTGAACAAAAACATCAACGGTTGTCATGTCTCTTTAGACTAGTTGTGGAGGAAATTTGGAAATTTGTTTCATTATCATCTTTTATCTTCATCATCATTTCATTACCATTATCATCTCATCTAGGTCATGTACATATCGTATAGTTTATCATTTATCATTCATTTGCATATCATTTCAATCCTTTATCACTTAGTTAACCATCATTATGCATTATCATATCATATAATTTCATTGCATGCCATTGATCATTCTCATTTTATATCATATTCATATCATTCATTGAGATCATTTATCATTTCATATCATTCATTTATCCCTTAGGTATTTCATATCATTTCCATTTTCATATTATCTATAGTCTTCATATCATTAACATCTTACTTATCATTTTCATATCCATGTCATTTTCATTCTACATGGTTGCATCCCATTTACCATCTCCATTTTATCATTTCACTTCATTTTATCATTTCATTTTATCATTTCATTTTATTTTATCATTTCATTTCATTTTCATTTCATTTCATTTTCATTTCATTTCATTTTCATTTCATTTTATCATTTCATTTCATTTTATCATTTCATTTTCATTTTCATTTTATCATTTCATTTCATCTCATTTTATCATTCATTTCATTTTATCATTTCATTTTCATTTCATTTTATCATTTCCTTTTCATTTCATTTTATCATTTCATTTCATTTCATTTTATCATTTCATTTCATTTTATTTATTATTTCATTTCATAATCTATTTTCACTTATCTTTTCATTACATCTTCATTTCATATCATTATCATTATCATTTCATCATTCATTTCATCATCATTTCACTACATTTCATTTCATATCATTTATTATCATTATCATACATTTCATTATTATTAATCATTTCATTTCATTTATCATTTTACATTCATATCACATCTTTAATCATTTATCATTTTCATATCATATCATTTGTCATTTTTCACACAACATTTGACCCATATCACCTATCATTTCATATCATTTCCTCTACATATTACAAATTCATGATGCATTTCATAGACACAATCTCCATTTTCCATCACCTCATTATTTCTTGCATTTGAAAAATCCAAAACAATAGTTCCATACATACATTACATTTCCACATCATTTGCAAACACATTACACACATCAAATATCCCATTGCATATTTTCATTAATCACATCATAGGTCATCCACCTGCATGACATCATTAGTACACATCATAAATCATCATCATAAGCATATCATAAATCATTCTACATATCATGTTACTCATCAAATCATTAACATGCATATCAAAATCCATATCATCATCACATCAAAGAAACACATCATCAAAAGTCATCGCCGCTGCATATCATCACTCATCAAAAATAAATAGAAATGTCCAATGTTCAATGAAACTGACAAGTCTAGAGAGATACATAAGATATGATCCAAAAAAATGTAAATGCTCCAAAACTGATATACATGTGTGAAATACATCAATAATACTACAACAATCAAAATCACATGTCAAGGCTGGCTGGTCGAGGCCCCTGATGGAGCTGGTCTAGCAGATGGTGGTTTGCCATTGCCCCTTGCATCGGGATCCCATCGAGGCCCTATGACCCCTCTGCTTTGTGCCATCATCTAGGATCTGCTCCTAGTCTTGCTGTGGGACCATGGGTAAGGCTCTCTGCAGTTGGGAGGATACAACTCCTCATACCTAACCTGATAATACTCAGCCTCCCTGGCAATCTCAAATACCTCTGCAATAGCCTCTTGTAGGGATGCACTCTCCATAGTTCCCATGAGTCTCTGAGCAACACGCTCTTCCTTTGCTTCCCTTCATCTGAAGGAGTCCCTCTTTGCTATCAACTGGGCTACCTATGGGTCTGGGGTAGGAGGAGGTACCTGTACCTGTGCTTGTGCTTGCGCAAGCTGTGCTATAACTGCACTACAACACTCTGAGCCTGAGCCAATTGGCTTTGCCACTGTGCTTGTTGATCCTAAAGTGTCTAAACTTGGGCCTAAAGAGTATCTATCTATGCCTGTTGTGACATAGAAGCGACCCTGATCACTGTCCTCCATCCAATACCAATCCTTGGCCTTTGCATAATCTGAACAATACCCAAAAATTCTGGCCTCGGTCTCACTGGCCTCTACTCCTCACCTCTGCCATCTCCACCGTCATCCCCATCACCATCATTTGAACCCTCCTCATCTCCACTCTCCTCCTCATCTCTGCTCTCCTCCTCTCCTCCACCAACTTCTTGATCACCACCTGTTACATCCTCCTGTCTCCTACCCTCTAGCTGTGCCACCAAAATGGGCACCGACTCATTTAGACATGTGAGTCACAGAAATGGGTGTGTGTGAAAATAAACTGAGTACTCATCAGACATACCCGCATCAAAAATATTTGGCCTATCATCCCATGCCTTGGGCTGTAAAGAAGTATACTCTGTATATGCAACCTGATATGAAATGCAAGGCCCCCATCCAGGCTCATCCTTGCACCGCGCATAGTGTGCAATGCCCTGAGGCATCCCCTATGTGAATCCAAACTATCTCTACACTCGCAATGCCAAAAACCTCTCTATGATGAATGGAGTGCGACCTATCAAAAAATGGGGTATACATACAAATGACATCTCTACCTGATCCGTATCCCAAGCCTCAAAATCTGTGTACGACCTCCATATCACTGAATCCATGTCATCTAGGCTCCGTCTCCAGTAATCCAACTTGCCCAGCTTGGGCTAGACAAGTGCAAAAAAATATGCACACACATATGGCCTGCCTGGTGGCCTTGCTCTAGGACACAATGGTCTTGTAACAACAATATGCTCCCATGCCCAGATCTCGAGCAGTGTGACACCGCAAGACAAACTTTCCGGGCCTCTATACACCACCTAGTGCAAGTCATGATATAAATAAGCCAACATGCAACTCCCCCAAGCATATCTCTGTGGATAAACTATCATCTGCTCAATAATCCTCCCCCAGCCAACTGATAGTCCCTTTGACCGGCGGTCCGGACAAAGGGAACCTCCAATAAATGCACCCAATATAGCAGGTAAGGCTGGATATCCCCCAAAATCTGCCCATGGCACCCTGCTATCTGTGCATCCCCAAACACTCTCTGTAGTGTGTCTGTCCCACCTAGCTCCTTGTGATCATAGAACATAAGGGCGACTACCACTAGAATACCCAAGATCCTATATACGTTCTCAGGGGTAATAGTGATCTCACCCGTCGGCAAATGGAAGGTGTTATGCTCTGAATGCCATCTCTCTGCTAGTGTGGTCAACAATCCCCTGTTGAACCGAATAGGAGGCATAAACAACAAAGGCCCCAACCCACATACTCTATCAGTTGGACATCTGTAGTTGTAAGCTCTGGTATTCAATCCCACCCCGCAGGATGGTGCTCTATAATCTGGAGGTTTTTGAAAACCTCCTATTTTTGGTCATCACAAAGACAATCAATCAGACTCATATCATCGACTCATATCAACAAAATCTATCAGAATCATATCAGTGACACATATCAAACTCATATCAGTGACACATATTAGACTCATATCAGACTCATATCAATGACCCATATCAAGTGTTCTATCTAAGTGACTCATATCAGAAAATCAATACAAAATCTATCAAATCAATCTACTCTATCATCATTTACTCTTTGTTTTCTTTTCCAGGAGAGCAAATTTATCAACAATCACATCATTATCCTATTTGTACTTTAGTCACGAATGCAAATATGTTTTCAATCACATCATCTACTATTTATTTTCTATCGCAGAAAGCAAATTTATCAGAGGTTCTATCAATCATTATACTCTTTGGAAACAAATTTATCAACTATCTACCCTTTGTTTCTATTTTGGGAAACAAAGTTATCAATTCATCATTTATCAGATTTTCTATCATTTCTATCCAAATCAACATGATGACAAGACAATTCATCTATCTATTGACCAAAGAAGCAATATACATCATCATTTTTCATCAAATAGGGGGATTCTGTTTAAATTTCCTGAATGCGCTAATCTACGACCTCTATGCGCTAAAACCCTAAAAGTGCTAATCTATTTGCTATATGCGCTAAAACCCAGATGCGCTATTCTGTGTCATGAAAGTGCTAAAACAATTCCTCTATGCGCCATTTCCTTATATGCGCTAAATCACCAACCGAATGTGCTATTTCATCTACTTGAAGCGCTAAAACCCTAAAAGTGCTAATTTGTTTCCTATATGTGCTAAAGTACCTAATTCCTTTCAGAATCCTATAAGCGCTATTCTGCGTATTGTATGTGCTAAACTGGCTTTTTCCCACTAAAGCTAAATTATTTCCTATATGTGCTATGGAAATTTTTGAAAGCACTAATCTATTCCCTAAAAGTGCTAAAACGGCCTGCTAAAATCCTAAATCTGCATAAAAACATGAAAAAATCAACTACAAATGAAAAATTTCAAAGCAAGGGTTGAATTGAATCACTGGTGGTCCATACGCGGTTGGTCTCTGGTATCGGCGGGCCCACTCGAATCTATTTCTGTGATATGGAATCTCCATCTCGCCAAGTCACTGTCAGAGCATAAAATCACTAAAGTCAAAAGGTGAAAATGACTTACCCTTTTTCCTCTTTTACCTTTTAAAGGTAAAACAAGGAGGCTTTTTGTGGCATGTTATTTTTTTAATTTTATTTTTAATCTCACTTTGACCTTATTTTTCAAACTGGGGCATCTTTCTACATCATTTTTTGAAAGCTAAATCACTGAATCGACATCGAGATCAAAATTTCATCATCAAATCAATTTTTTTAGAAATTATCAAAACTCATATCATCATCAGTGATTTAACTCCCAAGGGGGCATCATCAGTATCAACCGCATATCAGATTCAAATCAAAAGGCATATCAGACATGTTTTTTTTCCGACCAGGGGCAAAATCAAACACAACAAAATTTCAAAAGCAGAAATATTTTCTTTGAAGCAATGCGTTTCACATATCACTTCAAAGAGGGGCAAAATGTATATGCATAAAATTGGTCATGTCTAATCTTTGCATTTAATTAAATATTTACTATTTAATTAATTTCTCTAAAGTCCTCTGCATATGATTAAACTTAATTAATTTAATTATATTGTTCATTCACTTTATTCTTCCACCTTAATTAAATAAATTCACTTTATTTAATTATTTCACATCCATATGTCTACTTGATTAATTAAATAAATACACTTTATTTATTTTAATTAGTTATCACTTTTTGAATTTAAGTCTTTTGATTTAATTAAATTTAAATATTTCTTTTCAAATCTTTCTTCTAATTAATTAAATATTTTATTTAATTAATTTCATCCACATGTCATTTCTTAACAATTTAATTAAATATCTTTCATATCTTTTCAAATCATAATTAAATATTTTATTTAATTATGAAATCCTCCATTATTCTCCAAATCTTAATTGAATATTTTATTTAATTAAGAAAATCTTCCATGTCACAAATAAATGAATAATTGAATTTAATAATTCATTATTTATCTTCAAAATCTTTCCAAAATATCATAAAAAGATGATTTTTTTACAATTCATCTTTATCATCTCATCTTATCTCTTACACGAAAAAGGAAACATATCTTGCTTTCTATTTTCTTCTATTTTTCTCTCCAGTCTCATCTATCTTTGATTGGCCGATCTGCCAGGAATTTTCACAACCGTTGATCACATCAGCCAATCAGAATCTTTTGAAAAATCTATAAATATCCCTGCGAATCCAAGCATTGGTTACCTACAACTTACAACATGCACATTCGAGAATAGTTGCATTATAGTATTCTAGAATTTTAGCATTATCATTATCAACATAGTGTCATAATCTTGCATTCTAATAATCATAGCACGTTAATCTTAGCATAGCATTGCATGCATTCATCTTCAATCTCATTATCTAGGAAGACCATTTGTTGAGCGTAGCACACAATCTGAGAGCAAGCTGGAATCGACAAAAACACTAGAGATAGAGGATGCTAGGACAACATCAATGACAGAATACCGAGTTTGCATTCCTTTGTATTTGATTTTATGTTTTTGATATAATGTCTTATCGATGTGTTTGATTTGTTTTAATTTACATTCGTTATTTATTGCACACTTAAAAATTGATCACACACCTTTATTTCATATGAAAACAATGTATGGAACATACCTATTGCTATAGGAGGTTTGTCTGCAGGAACACTGTCTATAGGAAGAGTGGCTACATGAAGAACATCTGCAAGAACGTCTGCAAGAATAGTGACTGTAGGAAGAATACGAAGAAGTGTCCTAACCGAAGTAGAATATGATGTTTCCCCCACTTCATAATGGTTTTGAATGATGTTAGTCAACACTTCATCCTCATCTTGGAGTTGCATGAAAGAACTTCTTCCTAGCATCATAACTTCCACCATAGAACTGACTTCCTCGGCCTCTTCACCAACTTGTGGCCATACAAAATCTTCTTCATCATGAGATGGTTGAGTAGGTGGATAAAGAACAAAATTTTTAGTACTCCCTCCATCTAAAATGGTCATGTCACCTAACCGACATCCAATGTAGGCATCTGCAGTTTCCAACCAAGGCCTTCCAAGAATGATGGGATACCCGCCTAGTGTAGCCTTAGGAGAAAGAATCATAAAATATGTTGGATATTCCCAGGAGTCTAGAACTACCACAAGATCCTCCACTACACCATCAGGCTTACCAATAGAGCTATCAGCAAGTTGCATGACAGTAGGAGTAGATCTCATACTTGCAATATTTAGTTGTTGCAGGATGTCTTTGGTCATTACATTGATTGCTGCCCCTAAATCAATTAGAGCATTCTTCACTTGAATCCAATTTATAACAACTGTTACCACAAGACTATCTAGGTCATTATACTTGGGAATAGTCACTTTTCCCAACATGATATTAGCTAGCTAGCCCACCACATGAACTGTAGTTGGGTCTCTCTTCTTCTTTCCTGGCTTCTTAAGATAGGCTTCCTTGATAGATTTGTCATAGATTGGAACATCTTTTATGGCCTAAAATAGGGGTATTTGAACACATATATGCTTTAGCTGATCCAAGATGTCAAAAGTGGTATCCTCCTTTTTTTCTTTATTCTTGGCAACTTCCAGTCTCTGAGGAAATAGTGGTTCTTTCTTAGTCTACTTAGCTTGGACTGGTTCAGGATTTATAGGTGCATTTGGCTGAATAGGATCATTCAGAGGCGCCTCCTCCTCTTCCATGGGAAGCTCAGTAATGATGGGCTTGGAAGGGGCTAGTAGCTTGGTTCTTGAATGCAAATGGATGCCACTTACATATGCAGGGAAATTATTTAAATCAACAAAATATGCAGGCTACTACTGTGGTTTGTTATTAGGATTGGGTGTGGGATGAGCTGGTAGCTGAGTTGGTTTAGGTGCATTTGAGCTTGGATTAGTAGGTGGAGGCATTATAGCAGGTTGTTGGGGCTGAGAAGGTGGTTACATGTAGCTGGTGTTCTGAGTAGGCCATTGTTGTCCTCCTCTCCATTGATTTGATTGCTGCCAATTTCCTGGAGGTGGTTGCCAATGACCTTGAAATTGCTTCCATTCCCCTGATGTTGTTGCCACTGAGGTGGAGGACTTTGATGGCTAGGCCAAGCATTTGGAGGGTTATTCCAAGGTTGTGGTGGATACCCTCCATAATTGGGTGGATATGGGGGTTGTCATTGGTTACTAGATGAATAAGAGTTAAAATATAGTCCAACATAGGATAGTGGGTCTAGTGGCATACCTTGTCTGGGAGCCCAAGGCTTCCTTTATGAAACAGAGTAGACTTGGTCTTCTTCAATCTGAATTGGCTTGAACTCAGGTGGAATCTACTTGCTTTCTAGCTTAGCTACCATCTTACATTTGCAATCCTTCTTCTTTTGTCTGCAGTGGGGACAATGCTTTGTCAACATCATCTTTTCCTCCTCTTGCTTCTTTTTGGCCTGAAGTGTATCTAGCTGAGTAGCTAGATTTTTGATAATTTCTTGCTTGAAGTCTTGCTAGAAAATGAGTGATCTCCATTCTTGAAACTCCACCGGTAGTTGACTTACCCATGGAAGATTGATAAGCTCTCCCTTTCTTTGAAGCTGACATAGAGTAATTCTGGCATATTTTCTTGATATCCTCCTAAGGAAATTGGGAGATATCTCCTCCTGCCATGAGGTCCAAAGCATTAGTACAGTTGTCATTGATTCCTCTTAGGAAAAACAACTTTTGTGAGTCCTCATGAAGTGCATGGTGTGGATATTTCTGCAAGCAAAATAGAAACCTTGCAATGTAATCTTCCAAGCTCTCATATTCCTTTTGTTGCATCCTAAAAATGAATCCTCCTCTCATGTCACTACCCCTACAGTATTCCTTGTACTTCTCAAGGAATTTTGTCTTCATGTCTTCCTGTCTTCCCAAGTTTCCACAGTATCTTTTTCTAGGCTCATGAACCATATTAATGCAACCTCTTTCAAAGTGGTGGGGAATAACTTAAGCCTATGGGCATCAGTAGTATAATCATAACTCTTGTATAGTATGTCAAACTCAAATAAGAAGGTATCAGGATCTTCTGTCACAAGTCCATAAAACTTGGGGAGTGTTGAGCTAGGAATGTTCTTGATGTTGTCAACTTCATTTTGATGAGCAATGGGGAAAAGAAAAGCTGGTTGATTTTATTTGTTCCTATTTGCATCACCCATGTCCGCTTGATGTGGTTCTAAGACAAAGGGGTTCTCAAGTTGATTTTGATCTTCTGAGGAGACTTTAGAGCTGGTTAGATCAGGATATGTGTCTGCAAAGGGGTGTGGATCTTCTTCTTCTTCTTCTAGTGGTAGGTTCTGGTACTCAACTAGCTAGAATGGATAATGATTGTTAGGAAGGAATCTCCCATAAGAATCCCTTCTCCTTCCTCTATGCATGTGGTATCACTCACTATCAGTCAGCTCACACAAAAAATTGACAAAGAATCAGGGGGGTCATTACTTCCTAAATGAGGATATGCTAAGAAAAACTTTCAGAAACACTACAACAAAAACTACCAATGACTCCAAAAGACTTCCTAGCTTGACACCATCCTCGACAATGATGCCAAAAGTGTTGGCCTCCTACAATGATCTCATAACTAAGCCTTTACAACCTTGATTCAGACACTGGACATCTAACCTGAATAGCCATTCAATCATCATGAAAGTGCATTAATTTGTCAACCTAGGGACGTGAACATGAAATGGGTCAGCACTGTATGTGCACTAGGGGCTCAAGTAGTCATTGCATTCTACAACTAAGAAACATAATTTTGAAAGTAAATTGTTGAAAGGAAATAAAGAAAATGTTGAACATCAACCAACAACTATGGCTAAGCTGAAATGCAGAGAAAGAATGAAAATTTGTGCGACAAAAAGGGACTACTCTATCTGATTTGGCTGTAGGAACAGTCATAGAATGGAATTCTAGTGGCTGCAAGAACAGTCAATGCCAAATTTCTAACTAAGTATAAAATAGAAAGTAATACTAAAATAATACTAAACTAAGAAGAAAAATTACTCACCAAGTGGGCCCCCTTGGATAAGTATCCTCTAAACTAACAATAACTCAGATGATCGAACTGAAAACTTTATTTTATTCACTATAAATCATGCATACAAAGAGTAATGTATTTGTATTACTGAAACTAGAGAATGAGAGTACAATGTCAAATCACGCAACCTCCTGAAGAAGGAGCATCAAATCATTATTTATACTATAGCTAAACAAGGTAGTCAACTCCACAACTGGGAGGATGCCATTTAGGGAAAACGGGGGAAAGTGAAGCAATGGTGGTTAGGCATGCATGGAATCTCGTTAGACATGCAAGTCAAGCACAAATCCAACATAATAGTAATACCCATGCATGGTCGATCATTAAGGTCCACAACAAGGTGGTTACACTTAGTTGCATGGATAATCTTTGTTGTCGACTACCTTTGACTTGGAGCAATTTCTCAGCTGGACGTTATGGTTCATGCTCAGCTGGTAGTGTCTTCCTTAACTTGGCGTATTAAATATGCAGGCCAAGTTTAGTATGCATAATAACTGCACATCAATAACCACTCAAAGAAACATTCATTAATCACATGCAAAATCAATCTAGATGACCCGCATATTATGCCAAATATAATGTCAAATGTTAATGGTTTGAGGGAAACATTAAGCCAATACCAACACTTAAGCATTAAATTCCATGACATCTATGAGCAAATAGACTATAGATTCCACCCAAAACTAGACCAAAAACTAGGCTCATCATGGAGAATTGAGTGAGCTTTAATTTTAATCTTATTTGAGGAGGTTTCATCAAATTTTAAGGGAGAAAAGCTAAGTTTTTTGTAAGTTGTTTGGTAACTAGGGTTTCTTAGGGTTTTGGTAGAAAATGGATTTGTAAAGGCCATTCCACCATAGATTAGTCCAATAAATTGGTGGAATGGGCCTGTTATGAGTTAGGTTTGTGTTTTACATGGTTGTTAGGAAGGGTGGTATCATGATTGAAGGTTTATCAAGTGCATAAGCTTGACAAGTTTAATGTCAAGTCATTGAATTACTGGTTTTTGGATTGAGCAACAAGAAATTGGTGAAGACTGTGAAATCTAGTGATGCAATTCAAGGTTTGGTAACTAGTTGGTCATGTTGGTAAAGTTTTTTAAGTTGTTTGAGAAGAATAACATTGACCTCCTTTGGAAAAGAGGCCTAATTAGGCCTAAAAACAAGGTTGTTGATCAGATTGTTGTAGGTTATCCAAAAAAACCCCAAGCTAGGGTTTGACATGTTGGATAATAGCCTAAAGGGTCCCTGAAAATGTGCTCATGAATTGGTGAAAAGGCCTGAAGGTGGAGATATAGATGAAATAGTGAGTCTCCATGGCTACAAGCCAAAAGGTGGCTTAACAAGGGAAGTTACCCTAGGAGTTGTTTGAGACCTTCATAAAATGTTGGAAATTGATTGTTGGAGCCTATTACCACCTTGTGTTACATCAGGTGGTATCAGAGCTTAGTCTCAAGATCCATTATTGAAGGAATTTTTGAGTTTCAAGAATAAAAGTGGTGAAGAATCATTCAAATGCCTCCAAAGATGGGTAGCACAACGGTTGCCAGGGAAATTAGAGCTTTGAGAGAGAGCCAAGAAGTCATGTTGGCTAGGATGGAAGCACTAGAGAAGAAAGAAAAGAGAGAAGACTCTGGTTGAGGTTAGTGACCCTGAAGATGAGGTAGAGGGTGAAGGAGAAAAACCTCCAGAAGAATCCCAAGAGGAATTGGGAATTGAAGAAAAGAAATTTCTGCAAGTGCTCAAGGTTGCAAGAGGTGAGGCTCATGATGTGAAGATAGAGATTCCAATGTATGGGGGAAAAATGGATGGAGAAGAGGTCATAGAGTGGATTGATGCTCTAGATAATTATTTTGAGTACAAGGAGGTGCCTGATGACAAGAAGGTTAAGTTTGCTAAAAAAAAATTGAAGGGACCAACTTTGACTTGGAAGAACAAGCCCAAGATTAACTCTTGGGACCAGATGGTGCAAAAGGTAAAGATTCAATTTTTACCTGCTAATTATGAGATTCAAATTTATAGGAGATTGCAAAGTTTAAAATAAAAAGAGATGGATGTGGCTGCTTACACTAAGGAATTTCATAAATTGACCATAAGGTCAGGGCATACGGAGAATGAGATTGAGAAAGTGGCTAGATATTTTAATGGATTAAGGTTTGTAATTCAAGATGAAATCATTCTAACTACTCCTAGGATAGTAGAGGAGTTCTTTCAGATGGCTACAAAGGTTGAAGAGAAGAGAAGGAAGAGATTATAAAAGAAATCTAGATGTAGAGGTAAAAGTTTTAGGGGTAGAGGTAACCCTGGAGGAGGAGGTTCTCAAAGAGGACCTAATGAGCAAAGAAATTCTCAAGAATCAAGTGGAGAAACTAGAGGAACCTTTAGAGGTAGGAGACCAAGATCAAGAGGAAGATTTAACAGATCAAAAATGGGTTCTAATGCCTTCTTAGGAAGGTGTTATAATTGTAATCAGTATGGCCATCCTGCTTGGAAGTGCCAGGATAAACAAGGGACAAGTTCTCAAGGTGGAGATAGAA
The DNA here is from genome assembly GCA_007258455.2 of Sequoia sempervirens. Taxonomy (NCBI): domain Eukaryota; kingdom Viridiplantae; phylum Streptophyta; class Pinopsida; order Cupressales; family Cupressaceae; genus Sequoia; species Sequoia sempervirens. The sequence goes on from VDFB02271358.1 coordinate 564,620,408, forward strand.
GAACTCGACTTGTGCATGAAGAGGAAGAAGAAGAAAGTGTGGGCTCATGTGTAGGCTAATCATCTCTCCAAGAAAAACCTGAAGTAGGAGAGGCCTTGATGATTAGGACACTAATCAAAGTACCAACTATAAAGGAACCCCCTCAAAGGAAGGAACTGTTTAGAACAACATGCAAGACTCAAGGGAAGGTATGTAAGGTTATTATGGACTCTGGCTCTACAGACAATATTGTATCTTTGGAAATGGTAGATAAAATTAAGATGAAGAGGATGCCTCATCCTAATCCATATAAGATTTCATGGCTTAGTAAGGGGCAACAATTTCTTGTGAATGAGCAGACTTGGGTTGATTTTTCAATAGGTCCCTACAAAGATAAAGTACTTTGTGACATTGTTCCCATGGATGTGTGCCACCTACTCCTTGATAGGCCTTGGCAATATGACCAGAAGGCACATCATGATGGTTTTAAGAATGAATAAAAAATTGAAAAAGATGGTGAAACAATCACTTTGGAACCTCTGCAAGAAGATGACATGATAGTCCATGAAGGTCCTAGTGTGATGGTTGTGAAGGAGAAGGTGTTCTTGAAGGATTTGGAGAAAGAAGAGGTTGGTTTTTCTATTGTAGGGAAGCCAATTTCTGATGCAACAACAAATGACAAAGAAGAAGTTCCAAGTGAGGTGCAGACCTTGCTTGACAGATATGAAAACATTATGGTGAAAGAATTACCAAGTTCATTGCCTCTAATCTCTGATGTGAGCCACCATATTGAATTGATCCCTGGTGCAAGTCTTCCCAATAAAGCAACAAATAAAATGACACTTCCACAAAATGAGGAGATAAAAAATCAGGTGCAAGAATTACTAGATAAAGGTTTGGTGAGGAAGAGCCTCAGTCCATGTGTTATTTGAATTGTCTTGGCACCTAAAAAAGATGGAGAATGGAGACTTTGCATTGACTGAAGAGCTATCAACAAGATAACCATTAGGTATAGATTTCCTAGACCCCATATGGAAGACCTCATGGATAGTTTAGCAGGGGGAAATTACTTTTCCAAAATAGACTTGAAAAGTGGCTATCACCAAATAAGAATCAGAGAGGGTGATGAGTGGAAGACAACTTTCAAGACTAATGAGGGCCTTTATTAATGGTTGGTGATGTCCTTTGGGCTTTCTAATGCTCCTAGTACATTCATGAGACTCATGAATGAAGTGCTAAAGGATTTCATTAACAAGTTTGTAGTGGTGTATTTAGATGAAATTTTGGTGTTTATCAAGACACGCGAAGACCACTTGAACCACTTGGATAAAGCTTTGGGAAAGATGCATGAAGAAAAGATGATGATTAATCTCAAGAAATGTTAGTGGATGAAGAAAGAACTTGTGTATTTGGGCTTTGTGATCTCATGAGGAAATTTGAAGATGGATCCAAAGAAAGTTGAGGCCATTCTCAATTGGCCAACACCTAAAATAGTTGGAGAATTCAGAAGCTTCCATGGGTTAGTAAGATTCTACTAGAAGTTTATAAGAGGTTTTAGTCATATTGTTGCACCCATGATAAATACCATCAAAGGGGAAAGGAAAGGAAGATTCTAGTGGATAAAGAAGATTGATCAAAGCTTCGAGTATCTCAAAACAAAGGTAGCATAACAACCCATTCTTACTCTTCTTGATTTTGATAAGGTATTTACAATAGAATTTGATGCTAGTAATTTGGCAATAGGGGCATTGCTAAGTCAGGAGGGAAGCCTATTGATTTTTTTAGTGAAAATTTGAATGAGGATAAAAGAAAATACTCATCTTATGATTTAGAATTGTATTGCATGGTCCAAGCACTCAAAAAATTGAGGCACTATCTGCTACCTAAAGAGTTTGTGGTGTTCACAGACAACCATGCTTTGAGTTTTCCGAATAGTCAAGAGAAATTGAGCCATAGACACATGAAGTGGGTTGAGTACTTGCAGGCCTACACATTCTCTATAAAACATAAGAAGGGACAAGCCAACAAAGTGGCAGATGCTCTGAGTAGGAGGGCAGTACTAGTGCAAGAGGTGCAGCTTCAAAGTGTGGGCATAGACTCACTAAGAGGTATGTATAAAGATGATGAGGACTTTCATGATGCCTTTTCTATTTGTGAATAGGCAAAAGGGTCATTTCATAAAGAATATGAGGATTATGTGTTGCAAGATGGGTTACTCTTTAAGGGGGATCAATTGTGCATACCAAAGTGTTCCATGAGGGAGAATTTGGTTAGAGAGAAACATAGTGGGAGCCTAGGAGGACATTTTGGTTATGATAAAACCTTGGAACAGGTTAGAAGATTTTATTATTGGCCCAAGATGTATTTGGATGTGAAAAATTATGTTGAAGACTGTCATATGTCAAAGAGCTTAGGGGACAAGCTCCAATGCTGGTTTATATCAACCTTTTCCCATACCAAGCAAACCATGGGAAGCAATAAGCATGGATTTTGTCTTAGGTCTGCCAAGAACTTTAAGAGGGTATGATAGTGTGTATGTAGTGGTAGATAGTTTAGTAAAATTACACACTTCATTGAATGCAAGTCAACTAATGATGCCTCTCATATTGCAAGTTTGTTCTTTAAGGAGATAGTGAGAATTCAAAGATTGCCACTATCAATAGTGTCTAACAGAGATTCAAAGTTCATTGGCCATTTTTGGAGAACACTATGGAGAAAGTTGGGGACTAATCTAACCTTCAGTTCTACCTATCATCCTTAGAAAGATGGGTAGACTGAGGTTGTTAATAGGTCCTTGGGAAATCTACTGAGATTTTTGACCAAAGAATACAATCGGTCATGGGATTTAAATTTTTCCACAGGCAGAGTATGCATATAATGACTCAGTCAACCATAGTATTGGAAGGAGTTCATTTGAAGTTGTTTATGGAATGCATCCAAGGGGTGTTTTTGAGTTAAGAGATTTGAGTGGGGTGAACAAGAGGAGTGCTTAAGGAGAAGATTTTGTTGTTATGCATGATATACAGAAGCAAGTCAAGGAAACACTTGAGAAAAATGTGGACAAGTACAAAAAGAAAGCAAAATTGAAGAGAAAGGATGTAAAATTCAATGTAGGTGATCTAGTATGGGCACATCTAAGAAAGGAGAGACTACTTAAGGGAAAGCATACAAAGTTGATGATGAAGAAAATAGGACCCTGCAAGGTGGTCCACAAATATGGGAACAATGCCTATGCGATTGAACTCCCACAAGGAGTTGCCATCTTACCAATTTTTAATGTGATTGAATTATATCCCTTGAAGGGATCTATTTTTGTAGGAGAAGTAGGTGAACCTGAGAATGTCAAGGGAGAGTGGATCAAAGATCTCCCACCTACTCAACCTATGCAGCTTGAAGCTATCTTGGATTCAAGGGAGGTGAAGAGAACAAGGAGGAAGGTATATACTGGACACTTGGTCAAATGGCTTGGATTACTTGAAGAAGATGCAAATTGGATGTTTGAAGAATACATAAAGAAGCATGACACATCATTCAAAGATCTTCTTTCATCCAAAGGATGAAATTTCTCCTCCTTGGTTGTATGGTGCAGGAGCACCAATGAGAGATTTTGGCTTTTAGTGTTTAGTGGAGTCTAGGTTTTGAGTAATGTGTCTTTTTCATGATGTAATAAGGTCATAAGACCAAAGTTTGATGTAATTAGTAGGTCTTAGGTGTGTGGTGTCGAGTTTTGTTCACAACTTTACATTTGGTTAAGGTTGTTTAGTGCATTTTCATCAAATTTTGAATGGCAGTTAGAAGGTGAAGGGTCACAACTTTAAATTTCTGTTGTGAACTATTGGTATGCTTTGAAAAACATGATATAAGGCCTCAAAACCATTCGAGGCAAGTTGGTTGGATGAGAAATTGATCTTTCAATACAATGATACTTTATTTTTGGTGTTTTCTCTATAAATTTTTGTGTTTATTGAATCTGTACGATCCCGTACAATCTGGAATTCATGTAATCCCTTCAAAATTTGTTGGAGTATTGAGTGAGCTTTCATTTGAATCTTATTTGAGGAGGTTTCATTAGGTTTTAAGGGGGAAAAGCTAAGTTTTCTATAAGTTGTTTGGTAACTAGGGTTTCTTAAGGTTTTGGTAGAAAATGGATTTGTAAAGGCCATTCCACTGTAGAGGTTTGTGTTTTCCATGGTTGTTAGGTAGGGTGGTATCATGATTGAAGGTTTAGCATGTTCATAAGCTTGACAAGTTGAATGTCAAGTCATTGAATTACTGGTTTTTGGATTGAGTAGAAATTAGTGAAGACTGTGAAATCTAGTGATGGAATTCGAGGTTTGGTGACTGGTTGGTCATGTTGGTAAAGGTTTTTAAGTTGGTTGAGAAGAATAACATTGACCTTTGGAAAAGAGGCCTAATTAGGCCTCAAAACAAGGTTTTTGATCAGATTGTTGTAGGTTGATCCAAAACAACCCCAAGATAGGGTTTGATGTGTTGGATAATAGCCTAAAGGGTCCCTGAAAATGTGCTCATGAATTGGTGAAAAGGCCTGAAGGTGGAGATATAGATGAAATGGTGAGTCTCCATGGATACAAGCCAAAAGGTGGCTTAACAAAGGAAGTCACCCTAGGAGTTGTTTGAGACCTTCCTAAACTATTGTAAATTGATTGTTGGAGCCTATTATCACCCTGTCTTGCATTAGTTTTACAAGGAAAAGAAGAGAAATGAGGAAGCGATGGCACAATTCTTTAAAGATGACGAATGAAAAAATTGATTAAGATGGAAAGTTGGAGCTATGAGTGCAAATCCCTCAAGAAGATATGGGAAAATGTTGCAGAGGTGCTAATGTGCTATGTGACCTTGGAAGGTAGGTTTACTACTATCCTAGGCCATCATTTCACTCTTTTAAATCATTTCAAGCATGGGTTGTTTATCTCCTTTCCATTTTTTCTGTTGTCTTCCATGGAGGTTTTTGCTTATGCTCACTTAAAAAATAGGAGGGCTCCGGTCCTTCATGAGGGTCTCATTCTTTTAATCATGGAGCATGTTAAAGCTCTTCTGGACTTGCCCCTACTATTAAGGGCAAGGAGAAGATTTTGAGTGAAGTCTCTGGTTCGTCTGGTTTGAATACTAGTGTTGCTGATGAAAAGGAGTCGAAAGAATAGGATGATGATGGTTCCCTGCCCCCTATGACTACTTCCTCGAAAAAGAGGAAGAAGGGTAGCCTTCAGGTAGCTAAGCACATTATTTTTTCTGACAGTGAGGATATGGAGGTGGGCTGGGATGAGTCCTTTCCTAGGAATGTGGTTTTGGCTATTGGCTAGGGAGAAGCCAAAGGTGGAGGTAATAAGGAGGATTTGCAGGAGAATGTGCTAGCAATGGAGGCCAAGGATAAGTCGAGGAGGGCATCCAAACACATTGCCAAATGGAAGAACCAGGCCTCAAAATTTTTAGATAAGTACACCAAGGTGATTGGTGAGGAGAAGGTTTCTAGCGATAAGGAAATGGAAATTGATGACTCCCCAATTTGTAGCATGCCCAATCTGGAGTTGGAGGAGGATAATAAGGGTCAAGATGATGAGGATGCTGAGAGGAAGAGTGCTAAGTTAGAGCCTCTAAAGGTAAATCCCCTTTCTAATGACTTTTCTTATCTCAATGATGATTCTACCTCAATGTTTGAACTGTTGGACATGGCTAGGGTTGGTGCCACTGGAACTTTTAAGTTAGCTAAGTGGACTCTTTAGGAGTTTAATAAGGTTAACATTAAAATAAGGGGTTTGAAGGAGAACTTGAAGAATATACCAAAAGGCTCCATGCCAGATATTCTGATCAACAGAATTGTGGACCTTGAGAGTTCCTTCCTTGACTTCAAATCTCTGTGTGAAGAACGATTGGCTGGTTTAGAAGCAAAGGTATTGGATACTAATGCAGACATAAAGAAGCTTCTCCATGTGTGTCACATTTTAGTGAAGAATAGTGAAAACTCTGTGGAAGTCTTGTTCCAAAAGATTAGTGATCTTAGGAAGGACCAATTGTATTTTTCTAAGTTAATGGGGAAAGAGCATTCGACCAAAGGAAAAGGAAAAAAAGGTGTGAAAGATGATGGTAAAGGCCCTATTGTTAGAGGGTATGTTGATTGGAAAAATTCCTTCAAAGCTAAGAAGAAAGAGTTGTTGGACATGGTTGAAATGCATAGGAGCTAAGAGCTTGAGGTGGCCAACACCTTGAGTAGTATCAAATAGTGTTCTTCTCTCTTCTTGTTTGATGTTTGTTTTCTGTTGGGTCTAAGTTTATTTCCTATTGTTTTGTTGTTTTGTTGTTGTTGGGTGCTTCTATTAGTTTACTATTTTATCTCTCATGCAACACTTTGTTTGTTTTGTTATTTTGGGTTCTGGTATGCTATTGGCATCTTTCTGTTGTATCTTTTAAGCAACATTTTGTTTCCTAAGTTGTAAAGGGTTTCAGGTCCCTTCAAAATCTATTTTTCTCATATAATCAAAACAAGTATTAGACTTTAGGGTAATTCATCATAACAAATGATATAATTATAATATTTAGGATATTTCCTAATAGGACATCTTAAGGGGATGAAATTATTCAAAGTACATGTCTCATATTTAATTGCAATTGATATAATTAATGTAGAATTTAGGATGACTCATCATAACAATCAAATTATATACAATTTAAATAGTGTTAATGTTTATTTAATTCATGTAATAATAGGATGTCTTAAGGGGTCCTAATACGATGTCTTAAGGGAATCAAAGAAGTTGTCAAAATTTGGTGAAGTTGCCCAAGGCAACCAAATTTAACAATAATATACATGTTATTTAGTGATTATACATTCAAATTGAAATTTTCAAAGTAGGGTGACTCATCATAACAAATGATATAATTAAGTATAATACTTAGGATATGTCTTAATAGGATGTCTTAAGGGGATGAAATACATCAAAGTAAATGTCTCATATTTAATTGCAATTGATATAATTGATTTAACAATAATATACATGATATTGAGTGATTATACAATCAAATTTAAAGTTTCAAAATAGGAAAACATGCACATTTAACAAATAAAATATATAGAATATTGATTTTGATACATAAAAGTATAGAGTATAATTGTGTATGTACATGTATACAAATTTGTAAAAAATGTGTAATTGTGTAAGTATGTATGTACATATATGTCAACTTAAAATAATGTTTACAAAATTTGGCTATGTCATCTCAAGAAAATATGAAACTTGTGCCTAGAATGTAGTAGGTCTTCATGCCAGCTGATATCAAAATGGTACAAACAATGTCAATGAAATCATCAAAACATGCATTTTAATTTATATAAAACTATGTATATGTAAACAACTAAAGTACCTGTATTAAAAAGTATTCCACACATGTGTAGGTTGAATCTACCTCCTCTCCTTTTTGTTTCAAAGTATGAGATCAATGTGATGATGGCTTAAGGATACAAAAAAGGATAATAAATCAATTTTAACTATTAATGTACAAGCAATATCAATATATAATAAAAGCATGCATTTAAATATAATTTAACTAATAATTACCTATTTTTTCCAAGTATTCCATGTTGTCTAGGTTGAATTTGCATGGAATCTCCTTTTTGTCTCAAAGTATGTGATGAATTTGTAATGATGGCTTAAGGATATAAAAGGACAATTTAAATCAATTTCAACTAATAACACACAAGCAATAACAAAACATGTATTTAATCTATTTAAAAGGACAATATAAAACTAAAACTATATTTACCTGGATTTAATTATTCCATTGTACCATCTACATCCTCTCCTTTTTGTAACACATCTATGATTGTCTCATGCCCTTCCATAGAAATTGTCCATAGCTCTTTATTTGTAGGTCTTCTATGATACCAATCTAGTTTTATATTTGTTTCCACCACTAATTGTGAGTAGTGTATAATCTTCTTATGTGTTTCATAATATTCGAATGCAGGCAGACCATTCTTCCTTATTAGGTATTTTCATAGCCAAGTTCCAACAACCACCACCAATCCTATTGGATAACATGATAGCCATCATCAAAGAAGTTCTCAAAATTTTCTTAAGGGGATCAAAGAAGTTCTCAAAATTTGCTTAAGGGGATGTCTTAAGGGGATCATTGTACCTATTGGATAATGATAGCCATCATCATCTTCTCAAGGTGCTATTAACTTATGTTTAGTCTCCACAAAATGAGCCAACCGATAATTTGTTTCCTCTTCATTCCCCTTAGGTGCAACAATAGCATACACATGTTCTACAAAAAATCTTTGATTTAGTAACTTGCATGTGTCCATATAATTTGACCAATCTACATACATCCATTCATATGTACATATAAATAAAAAATTTAGTATTACAAAATAGTAATAAAGTGAAATAAGATGAAATAAATTGAATTAAATTACCTTCTTGTACAAGGTCTGAAACATGGTCATAATCTTCTAATGTAAACAATTGATCGTTGTCTACAATTGTTGTTTCATATTGATCATGTGCTTGTACAAGTGTCAATGATCTTTGCTTCCACTCTTCAACCCATTTTGTATTTTCACACACTTCCCAATCTCCTGAGGTATAAAACTAACATAAACATACAAGCTCCCTTGTCTAGATAGTCCATGTGATTGCATTCAAACTCTTAAATGAATTCCATTTAGTAGATCCATTGATTGTCTCACAATTAAGTCTAGGTAGAATGTTCTCTTCTTCAACCAACTAAAAGAAACGACGAACTGTAGAGTACTCGCTTGAACTAGCTATAGATAATATTGTATTGTACCAATCCACAATCCCACGTGCATCTTTAAATTTTATTACATCCTCAAATTTCAATTGTTCTCTAGCATGCATTCTTTTAACACACGCACCAAATCCATTATGTTCTCCTTTACCATGCCTCGCTTCAAAAAAACTCCACATATGTTGGACATTATGTTCCTTGTGAACCTTACTTAACTAATAGAACATTCAAGCATTTTTGAACTATCCTGTACAATTATTTAACCATATGAGGGGTTTTGTCATTTGGACTCCTCTTTCTCTTAAATTTGTATAAAATATATTGAAACAATATTGAACACAATTTGATGAGTGTAACCAGTTGTCACTCAAATAGAAATGATTCTCCCTCAAAAATTTTCTATCATCCTTTGTGCTATCATCTGCATGTCTATAAACAATATGAACAAACATAGCCACTTGCACTAAATTATAATATTGTGATTGTATTTCTTCTTGCGGAGCTAGAGTATAGTTTTCCGCAAAATCAACTACTAATAGTATAGTACCAATTGGAAATGTGTTTCTACATGCGTGAAATTGGCTATCAATCCATCGAGCATGTTGAGAGTGTATGACATATTTTGGTACAATCTTATTCTTAAATTCTGATATAAATGCATATACACTAACTTTTTCTGTAACTAAATCACAACGCTTTCTAATTTTTCCATATTTTAAAGAATATTCAATATTCTTAAATATTTTAATGTCCACTAATTGTTTTCCAAAATCATTATCAACACTTTCATGCATACAAACTCTTAAGAATGAAAAATTGCCACAACTAGTGTATTGTCTAGAAATACAAGAACTTTAATAAAATATTTTCCCATTAGATCTTTCACAAAAAAAACTTGATATAAAATCCCTTGTTTCAGGTGGCATATTAATACCACATTCCTGCATAATCATGTTAGTATGCAAATTACAACATATATATCAAAAAATATCATAAAAATAATGAAATTGAACATACGTTTTGCAACAACATGATATTCGTTGCTTATTAAGTTTTACATTCCAAGGTTTACATTTTTCAAAAGGCCTTTGACTTATTTTAATATTACTAGGTAACACTAAATCACCACAAAATTTTCTATAAAATTTAGTTTGTGTTGTATGTAATAGGTGTTTTGGATGAGGATCACGCACTTTGGACCCCACTCTTAATTTTAAAACATCTCTAGCATTAGATGACACCCTAGTATTATCATGCCAATATTTTTCAATTAAAGATTTGATTTCAACATTTAATTTCATGTTAGACCTCAGGAGTCGACCACTAAAAATCCAACATTGGTTGATTGGATCATTTTCTATACTTTCTCTTCTTTTTGCCACTTAGCAATTTTTTAGGATGTATATTTAGAATTTCACTAATATTGCTTACCATTTTTTATTCAAAGTTGCTTTATTAACTATAATAGTTGTTGTAGTTCTTCTTGTTGCATTCTTATTTTTAGATTGACTATTTTTTCCAATAGACTCAATGTCATTAGCAACAATAGACATAGCATGTTTTATTGATTGATCTTTTCTTCTTGGTTTAACAAAAATGCTTAACTTTTTCATTACTTTTCTCATTTTCTGCATTCTCATCAATTGCATTATTAGTTGACATTGAACTAAAATCTCTTTACGATAAAATAATTGTTTGTATCTATTGGCATGTGTTCTTATTTGTCTCCAAGAAATATTACCAGGAAGATTATCCAAAACTTCACTTTCAATTTTTTAAAAAATATATTCATTTTCAACATCACATCCTAGATTTTCATTTTCATTTTCAACTTCAAAACGATTTTCATTTTCGTCAACAAAATGGTTTTCATTTTCAGGTTCAATATGTAGACATCCAAATTTGACCACTCCCATATGGTCAAACCCATATCCTTCATCCGTCTATTTCATCAATATTAATTAAGTTACTTATTTAATTAATATTTCCCCTTTCCCTAAGGTTCCTAAAGTATTTAATTTTACAATTAAATACTTTACCTTTCATCCTTTCTCTAAATTAAATAAATACATCAATTTATTTAATTTGGTCATTTAGCCTTTTGGAATTTAAATCAATTTTAAATTCATCTTTTTCTCTCTCCTTGTCACATCCTCCATAACCTTTTTCTAATCTGGGTTAATCTAATTAATCCATGATTAGGATGTGCACGCCTTTAATAAGGATTAATATCACATCCTCCATATTTGTCCACTTGTTTCTAATCTTCCATTAATATTCTTAATCACCTGTTTGCACAACCTTAATCTAACCCTCTTGCTATATTTACCATATCTTTTTTGGTCAACCTTCACAATTTCCACATTTAGACTAGACCCTCTTCCCCATGTGAATTAAAAATTCACATTTATCCCTCCAAGAATCTCCTCTTCCCCATGAAAGTTGTTAGGAGTTCTAGAACTCCTCACTTGTCATATCACTCATATGAGGACAAGTAATTACCTTTTTGAGAACCTTTTTTTATCCCCAAGGTACTCCCAATCATGTGAATTTAAAATTCACATTTATTTCCCCAACCACTTCTCTCTTCCCCGTGGATATTTTTGAGGAATACTAAAATTCCTCATATGTCACTTTCCTCCCATATGGAAACAAGAAATTACTTTTTAAGGAAATCTTCTCCCAATCCCAAGGTACTTGCAAGTGCCTCCACCTCACATTTCCCTTTTCCAACTCATTTGTCCTTGTGACACTTCATCCTCCACATGGCAAGATGTGAGGGCTTGTGAGTCCTCAACTCACCACAACCCTTCATCTTGACCATGTTGGAAAAATCTCAACCGTTCAATTCTCTAGAGAAATCTCCCTTAAAATGGAATATTTTATTTTCAATTCTCTCATTAGGCATTCATCACATTCAAACATTCAAGCTCTAGATCACAATTGTATTTTTCACTCACAAACCTCCATTGTTTCATGTTTTCAAGTTTTCATCATTTGCACTTACACTCATCTATCAAAATACCCAAATAGCTCATTGCATTCCTCATCTCATTTAGAGAATTTTACATCCATTTTCATCACAATTTTTCCATCAAGGAGCATACAAAACATCAACTATCAAAGGGCCAACCAAGGAGCAACTCATACAAGGTATAAATCTTTCTTTTATCTTTATTTTGTTTGAGTTAATGTAGCCCAATCTTGAGGTGTTTAAATGTTATTTACTTATTTTGCATTATGTTTTGCATCTTTTAGGATAGTTAAAAGCACTGATCACACAATAAAAGGGTTTTCATTTTCATTTTCAACAACAAAACGGTTTTCATTTTGATTTTCAATAAAAGGATTTTCATTTTCATTTTCAACAACAAAACGGTTTTCATTTTGATTTTCAATAAAAGGATTTTCATTTTCATTTTCAACAACAAATGGGTTTTCATTTTGATTTTCAATAAAAGGATTTTCATTTTCATTTTCAACAACAAAATGGTTTTCATTTTAATTTTCATTTTCAATAAAAGGATTTTCATTTTAATTTTCAACAACAAAACTATTTTTATCTTCATTTTCAACAACAAAATGATTTTCATTTCCATTTTCAACAACAATTTGACTCAAATCTTGAACTCTACGAATATTATCGATATCAACATTGTTATATACTTCTTTTAAATCTCCTATAAACATCGTTTCCATTTCATTCAAAGGTGTATTTGTAGACGTACCTGGATTTATGCCTATTGAAACATTCTCCATAGCATTGAAAGGGATATTTGAAGACATACCAGGAGTAGTTTGTAGAATCGTATTAGTTTCCACATTCACCTCTTATAAATTTGCATCATCTACATCCATGGTCTCCTCAATGTTTTTATCTTCAATAGTTGTGGAATTGGATGCTTCAACATCATTCATTGATCGAATTCTCATTCTTCTATCTCTTTTTCCTTTTTCCTCCTCTCTCTTTGCTTCAATTTATTTAGGGGTCAATACCTTCCTATATTTCCTCTTATTTCGACATTGCGATCCCATGATTAAATTTTTTTGAAGTATGTACAAATGAATGTCAAAAACTTGAAAGTTTTCATTTTTTGTTACTCGTTCAAACAAGTAGCAATTGAACAAATTTCCTCTTCTTCCTTCTAACAAGTAGCAATTGAACAAAATTCCTCTTCCTCCTTCAAACAAGTAGCAATTGAACAAAATTCCTCTCTTCCTCCTTCAAACAAGTAGCAATTGAACAAAATTTCTCTTCCTCCTTTGAACAAGAAATAATTAAACAAAATTCCTCTCCCTCCTTCAAACAAGTAGCAATTGAACAAAATTCCTCTTCCTTCTTCAAACAAGTAGCAATTGAACAAAATTCCTTTTCCTCCTTTGAAAACAAGTAGAAATTCAAAAAAATTCCTTTCTAAGAGTGTCCCAATGATGCCTCCTTTCAAAATTGAAAAAAATCCCAAGTTGAAAAGCCCCTACAAGACAAACGTTGATAGAAAATAGGGAATATGTCGCAATCGGCCATACAAAACAATTTGCGGACCCAAAATGTACTTGTTTGACAGTAAAAAAAAAAAAAAAAACGGTCATAAATAACTTGGGATCTTGTTTATTAAACAAGATCATATGGATCCTTTTTCAATGGACAAATGGGAAATGTGATCCCATTTATAAACAAAACGAGATCCAGTTTCTTAAAATTTAAAATGTAGGTCAGGTTTTTGCTTTGTTAATAGGTTTGGGAAAAGGTTTTAGGATTCAAACCTAGGCCCTGGACTTGGTTTGACCTGCAAGTTGAAGGTCCTGGCAATGCCACAAGAAAATAGTGACTTTGGGCATACGTCTAAAGACTTTTTTTGCAGAATTTTTTGACAAAATTAAAACCCATTATAGATGAGATAGTGTAGATTCCAAATATGTAAATTTTTAATTTTTTAATTAATTTATGATGAAATAGTCCATAAACTTGAATTATCAAGGTTTTTTAGTATTTTAATAACTTTTTATTAACATAATTTTTTGAAAAACTAATTGTACGAAAGTGTACTTCAAATAGTTCTTTTCAATTTAAAAAAAAATTCAAAAAATGATAAGCTTATGTCATCTTATGTGTGACGTACAAGATGATTTTTCAAAACACCGAATATGGTCAATAAAAAATTAACAAAAAAAAATTCAATAAAAATTACAAAAAAATATGGAAAGCATGCTTTAGTGAGTTACAAATCTTGTCCCAAAATGCTTAAGATAAATATGATTATTGAGGTCAAAATATGGATGACATACACATGAATGGTATGGTAAGAAAAAGTGACTTTTAAATAGTGGTTTTTCAAAATGCCTATTGAAAACCAATTTGTATCATCTGGGTATTGAAATAAATTGCATATTTGGAAACTAGGCTCCAATTACTACATTTTATGATCAACGACTTTTTCCAGGATTCCATCTCTAAGTGCTTCAAATTTTAAGGTCAAATGTGTCAAATTTTCAAAATCAAGGAAAACACTTCCACTAAATGGCCAAAAAGTGGACTCAACTTCTTTCCAACACCCCTACTACAAAGGCAAGATACATTGCAGCAACATCTTGCTGCACACAGGTGTTGTGGATGAGGCAAACCTTAAAGGACATTAGAGTAGTATATAATGAGCCAATTTCTATCTTATGTGACAATACAAGTATTATTAACATTTCAAAGAATCCACTAATGCACTCAAGAACATATCTCAATCCAATATCACTTTTTGAGAGAGAAGATTGCAGAGAATGAAGTAAAGCTCGAGTATGTGCCTACAAAGGATCATGTTGTTGATATATTCACTAAGGCTATTCCTAAGGATACTTTTGAGTATCTTTGGGAGAAGTTAGGGATTATTGCCCCTCCTTTGAACTAGATGCATAAGGATATGCACTAGTCTAGTGGATTTCAAGATTTATTCTTTGTCCTGGACTGATGTTGGAGGCTACCTCTTAGGGGGAGTAGGTAGTGGAATTGTTGGTTGTTGTGGTCGGGGGAGTAAGTATTGGTGAAATTTGGTGCTTCCCTTTGCTAGATGTGTCAAATATGCAGTGGTTTTTGGTTGATACAATTTGTTGTGTGATCCTAAGGGGGAGTATGCAAAATAATAAAAGGAAAAGATGTCACAGAGAAGGTACAAGTATGATTGATGTCAAAGTGGGAAAGAGATGCAAATATGTTTCCCTTTTCCATTGATGTAAAAGGGGGAGAGAAAGTAATGTGAAAGATGATTAGTTGAGAAAAGGAGAAAGAGAAAGAGTTGATATAGAGCAGTGTGTTGGTGATCAAAGCTATTATGCTTATTATTGATGGTTTTTCATACCATGTGTTGCCATCAATGACAAAGGGGAAGATTGTTGCAAGTATGAGCATTTGGTGTTGAATTGATTTTTTCATTGATGTCAAAAAGCTTATGTGTTATCATTAATGTTTATGATACAGTTGTTTGTGGCGATGCTTTGATTATTTGCATTATGTTGTCATTAGTAAGTGTTATTGGTGTCAACCTCTAGTGTTGATTTGATAAGATTCTATTATGGATGTATAGTTGAATTGCAGTGTTGCATTTGGTTTAGTGGTGATGAGTAAGTGTTGAAGATGATGAGTATGTGTCTCTAGTGCTTGGTTTCCAAGTTCTTTTTAGAAAATTTGAATAAAAGAGGAAACAATGTGTAGAAGAGGTGCTCTGGCATACAAAGTAATGTTTTGGTTTTTCTCCACATTTCTTTTGTGTTGAAGATCTGCTTGTGTTGTTTGGATATTTTGGTTAGAGGTGTTCATAGATATTATATCCAAAATTTCTTGGTTTGGATCATTGTGTAGAGAAAGTTGTGTTCACTAGTGTGTGAACTGTATGTTGTAGTGGTGTTTGGGAGAAATGGTTTTGCTCCACATTTTTCCAAAGTTTGGTTTTTGGTCTTGCGATTATGGAAATGTGTTGATAGGGTTCATATCTACCTTCAATCAAATTTGTTCATGGTTTGGTGCTTCACAAGTTAATTTCTTGAGTTACAATGTGTGGAAGATTATATAGGTGAACAAGATGAGTTTGTTCTTTAGGTGAAAGTTGTTTCGAAGGAATTTGTTAAATTTCAAGGTTTTTTGGAATATTTCAGATTGTGTTCAAGTGATGTATGTTTTCTGTGAGTTGTATTTGGATCCAAGGAAGCATGTAGTTAAGTGTTTAATGGTGTTTACACAAGTTCGACTAACCTTGGGTGTTTACACTAACTGTGGATTTGTTTTGGTGCTTATGGAAGTGTGGTGTGGTGTACAAGTAGATTTAGGTATGAGTTAAGGTGTGATGTGGTCTTCCTTCATTCCTTTCCATCGCGATAATGTTTTGGTTCCAACCTAATTTGAATTTGCATGATTTAGGTGCATAACTGACTTTGGAGAATGTTTTTAAGGTTGAAGAAGGTATAAATAAGTTATGTGTTGATGGAGGATGTGTGTGTAGTGTGTGAGATTCCATTTTTAGAGTTTTGAAGTGTGAATTTGTGAAGTGAAGTGTGAGCTTTAATGAGTTAGACTACTAGAAGGAGTGAGAAGGTGTTTACAATCTTTAGAAAGGCTGTGAATGTGTTGGTGATGCTGTGGACTTTTCTGTTGCATTGAGATGGATTTCTCAGTATAACATCCTTATTTCTTCTTTCTTGTAATCTAGTAGTGAGCCCTTCTTTCTTTTGGGAAGTGAGCCTATTGTATTCAATGTTTCTATTACTTTATACTATGATCTAATCCTCACCATTTTTTTCCCCTTCTTGAGTTTTCCACATAAATCGAGTGTTCTATTATACATGGTGTTGACGTGTTTCAATTTCTCTTATTTGCTTTCATGCTTAATCATTTTAACAGATTAAGGGTTAATTAAGTTGAGGTGGATTTGAATATTTTTGAGAATTTTGAAGTTTTAATGTACAATTGATTCACCCCCTCTCAATTGTCTTATGCATTCAACATCAAGTTGGTTACAAAACTAAAGTAGTTAGAAGGTGTCAAAAACACTTAGAAATGACCATTGTACAACAAAACATTGGGGGATATGCTAGTGTATTGTATGGATGTTTACATATTGTGCTCACGTTTAGGCAAAACCAACTTCTAAAAGTTTGAGTCAGTAAGGAATCATAGAAAAATGTAGAAGACATATTATCTTGCATGAGGTGAAGAAAGAAAAGAACATAAACATAACATTAACATCAAGAGTAAAACATTTGAAGAAAGGATAAAAAATGAGCCTAAATATGCTAAGGGGTACAAATGCTCATGTGAGTCAAAACATAGTGTGAGAATTACAAGGTATATAATTTTTGACATTACATTTTATCCCACTTTAGTGGGGTGAAAAATAAGTGATAAGCTACGTTAAAGTGCATCAATGAAATAATTGAAAGTAAATATCATGAAAAAGAATACTCAAAAAAGGATATTGTAGAGGATGTATAATGATTCTTTAATCAAAGGCACTATGCCTTCATATTGAGAACCTATAAAACAAGACAGTAAAAATTAGTATAATAAATAATGTTAGAATAACATTGTATAAAACCTACAAAATAGAGGGATTAGAAAAATACAATCTACAAAACAAGAATGTTAGAAAATCCTATACAATCTAATGCATATGGAAAAAAGGAAAGGTACATGATGAACATCATTAACAAAAACCTAAGAATAACACAAAGGAAAAGTGAAACAAAAAGAAATAATCATTTTCCAACAATGCATGTTTTTAGAAAACGATGAGGCATAGTTCCAATGTGCTATGTTGCTAGGAAAATGCAAGGTATGGTTAGAGGTCTAGCATATTTTTTATTAGAATAAGTGAATAAAACAAGGGTCTAATCCTTTTACAATAACTGTCCAAAGGAAAAACAAAATAGGTCCATATTGGCTTGAAACAACTCAACAACACAAAGGTAGCCTAATAAAAAACAACAAAGGCACAAAACAAGAGATAGAAAAAAGATCTGAGGCCTTAAGGGTCAATAATTTCCCCTTCTCTCAAAATGAAACTTAAAGAATTTTTCCTTCTCCATGGTAGAGCTGGAAGTTCGTCGCAGCTTGCAATCTTTGTCTTACAATAGAGAGAGGGTGGCAATAAACCTGTTCATGACCAAAGTGATAGACCTTATCATATTGTTCCCCTTTTTTTTCCATTCTCTTCATTATTCTCTTCATGTTATTGTTATCAATAGTTTTGCACCCTGCTGAATGTAGTATTCAGCAAACTACTGAAACATGGAAACCTCTTTCAGATGTGGGTGATCTTGCAGAAAGAGGAATCTCTAGAGTGAGCTGGTTCTCCGAATGATGAATTCTATTCTAGAATAACTCTGAGGAAAGGGATAAAAGATGACTTGAAAATAAAGCCTATGACTAACAGATGATTCACCAAACTTATGAAAACCCAGACTTAAACACTCATAACAGCTCATCTATTACAATAATTCTCACAATCTCATTAGCACATATCTCATCAGTGATTTGCATGAAGATCTGAAAATAGATACAGCATACAACCTTAAACATGTAATTCTGAAACACAACCTTATAATAGCAAGACATAAAATGATTCTAATTTGAAAACACAATTACATCAGATTGCCATTACAAAATCTGAGATAAAAGATAAGAAGGAGAAATCTGTTGTTCTATTAAAACTGAAAGAGTCTTTGCCTGAATCTGAAACTGAGTACCAAAAAGGTTTACAAGCTCAAGAGTGTATGAGCAAGAAAAACTCTGATCTCAACTACTGCCAATGGAGAGTTGAAAGACTAAGTCTATCAAAAGAACTCTCCAGGAAACCCTAATCCGAGCTCAGAAAAAAGCTCCAGGAAAAAAGGCTTCAAACAAACTCAAAAACTGCTTTAAAGCAGAAAAAAGCACAATGCTTTTATGATTACACTTTCAAGCCTCTAAAAATAGGCTAAATCTACTTTAAAAGCTCAAAAAACACCTTATCTCTCCAAGACAAGTCTCAAATTCGACCAAGAGGAAAAGTCAGTCAAAGATCTGCTAAAAATAGCTAGAAAACACAAAGCAATTTATAGAATATTGCTTTTATGCTTCTGCTTTACAAGATGCAGATTTTTACAATTTGCCTATTTTTGCAAATAAAGATTGAAAATATTTTGCAAAAAGAAAAATCTCCTTATTTCTCCATAATCAACATTCTAATTTTCTCCCAAAATCATAAAAACATTAACACATATTATCTTATTCCTATCAACTCCACATTGATTTCTTTAAAATCAATCAAAAATAAAACCCTAATTGAACAATTGTCCGAAAGATCCCTAGGTTATAACATATTTCAACATTCAAATTCCCTCAAAGTAATAATGCTAGAATGCTCAAGTCTCCTCCTCATTCTCCTAAGGCATAAGATAAAAAACTCAGATCCTAAAGACCCTAGATACAACTCTATGCATAAGAAATTCGGCCTCTAAAACATATTCAAATCACAACACATGACTACCCATTCGAATTTCCCCATGTGCCTTGACTGAAAAATCTAGTTAATGATAAGATTGGAAATAGGGTTCGAACAAAACAAGGTCAAACCCTAGTAATCATCTCATTTTGCACTCTCCACCTTGAAGGAAAAGAGCTCTGCCAGTGAATATGCCGCCATGATTGACCTTGAATCTATATTTCGGGTGCCTTGGAAGACTTCACCATGCTCTTCAGTGGTCGAGCTCTTTAATGGGTAAGCTCACTTTTGTATTATTGAGGTTCCTTTCACTTATTTCGAAGAGCAGGAAAACCTTAAGGCCACGACCTATATAAATTTAGTCTCTGATTCTTCCTTTGTACTCCTATTGCTTTGATGTGTCTTGGCCGACATGAACTCGAGCTCGGCTTCTGTCTTGCATTTCCTGTGCTTTTAACAATCATCGTTGTGTACCATTCTCCTAAAAGACCTCGGCCATCACTTAAGAGCTTGAACCTTGGCATTTGGGAAGCTGTTTGAAACTTCAGGCCGCGGCCATAGTGCTCTTTCAGGGACAAGGACTGGTAATTTCCTTTGCCAAATATTTTGTTCTTCTGAGGCGTAAAGAGTTTCCTCTTTAATCATAAGTTTCTGGCCATGTTAGGCCATGCCAAAGGCACACTGTAGGGAGCATTCCTTGTGGATCTTGGGTTCGACCCAAAACACAAAATCGACCGTTATGTCTATTTAAAAGCATTTCTGCATATGGGTATCACAGAAAGTTTAATAAATCCGCATTTTCTTCCCTCAATATTTCGAACCAAATCTGGGAGCTCACATTTGCTTTATACTTCTGCTATTTTATTCCAGATTTCACATGGGTTATCTTTGTAATTGATTTTTCTGCACTTTGAAACTAACCCTGAAAATGGATACTCGAAATCCTTAAGGGAAACTCCATTTTTCTGTATTTTGATGCTAAACTGAAAATGGGTCTTTGGAATTATTAAAGAAAAATGCATTTTCTTCTCTTCTAAAGCTCGACCTAGCACAAAAATCTGCATATCTTGTGATTTATTGCTGTTTTGGGTAAACACTCACATGGGTCGTCAAGATTAGTACATTTCCTATATTTTGAAAGCAATTGAAAATATGAAGAAATTGATGTTCATCATTGTTTACCCCAAAACTGAAAACACCTGTAGGAGTTAACAAAAACTGTGTATTTACATCATTAGCTGTAACAGAAAACTCCATATTGGCATTTGATATTTGAAGGAAAGATGTTCATTTCTATATCTTTCATTACTCTGTTTGTCATCTCCACATGGACTCAAGCTAAAATAAACAGTGACTTATTTTCAACTTCTGGAATAAAACAATATCGTGAGTGTTGAAAATTCTCAAAGCTAAAAGCATGCAGTCTTACTTTCTAACATAACTCGACCTCCCATATCTGCTTGAAAATGGTGATAAAACTGTATATTTGCTTGCATTTGTTCCTAAGTCTTTGACTCAAATAACCAATGATGTTTTACCTTCAAAAAACCAATATTGGCATTTGATGTTTGCTTTCAGATCTTCCTTCAGAAATGTACACTCATGGTTTAGATCAAAACAGTGTTAATCTATATTCAGTTATGAGCTCCTTTAAGCATACAAACTCCTTTAATCCACATTCTGCATTATTTGGACAATGAACTCATGCCACCTCCACTGAGACAGAACCTAACATGGTTAAGATCTAAAACAAAATTTGATCCAAAGTGAACTGCTGCTTTCCTGTTCTAGCCCTTATGCTTAATCATTGAATCATAATGGACTGTACCTAGTCCTCTATTCCTAGGCATAACCGACACCTCATAACCTCCTCTTAGTAACAAAAACTGCTTGCTCCTTCTTTCATACTTTGGAAAGCTCACTTGCTTGACACTTATAACTCCTTGAAGATATAACAAAAGAATCTCTGATATGCAACATTCGCTTAAAATATAAAAGATCAGTAAATCCAATGATATTGCAAATTTTGGCTTCTAAAGCGTTAAATTTTGTTGTTACCTCCAGCATAATTCCATACTCATGCATTGTGAAGGGAAAGACCTCTTAAATATACTGTATCCATGCTTACTCACTGTAAACACAACTTTTTCCTTTTGTCCCTCCTTAGCATTCTATACATCCTGAAAGAAAGCCACTCATTGCATTACTGTTGCTTGTTTAAATATGCCTTCAGAAG
The DNA here is from genome assembly GCA_007258455.2 of Sequoia sempervirens. Lineage (NCBI taxonomy): Eukaryota > Viridiplantae > Streptophyta > Pinopsida > Cupressales > Cupressaceae > Sequoia > Sequoia sempervirens. Next base: position 564,641,852 of record VDFB02271358.1, read on the forward strand.
TATATAAGAACATGATGGAACAACAAGAATTTGTGTGCTTGTTCATACTCATTTGACTCATATTTCATTTTGGCATTTCTGTACATCCTTTGATAGTTGTATGACACATGAACTTAATTCATAATTTTTTTCCTCTTTTGATAAAAGCATCTCACCTCTTGTCACAGCACTGTCATTGACATGGATCTTGAGAATGATTTGTATTTGTTCATTGTGAAGAAAAGGATCTCCATGCTTGTATTCTGCCTGTATTTTAATGTCTTTTTGACACTCCTTAACCTTATCATGGCAACTCCTACCTCCTATTCTTGAACTCCATAGGGAAACCAAACTGAAACATTGTAACATCATGACCACATGCTGCTCACTAACTCATATGTATAGCTTAACAACTCAAAACTTATTTTGGAAAGAAAAGACTTACTCTTCCCCTATTATCCTGGAATGATCTCTTTATTACTAAACCCATAATGTTGTATTTACTTTACTAGCCGACTAGAGCTAGAAATTCATTCATCAAATGCACTATTTGTGTTTGTATTCTTGAGCAGCATGGTACTCTTCATGCATTTTTATATTTTACTGCACAAATTGCTCTCAGAAACTATTCTCTTTGATGATGAAAATCAAAACAAACCATCAAGGCATAATGTATGCCTGTTCACTATCTGAGAAAGAATTGATGAATTGAAACTCACATGACATATGATTATAATCAGCACAGAAAATGAAGTAATTCAGCAATTTCTGATGTAAATGCACTCAGTTAAATTCCTTAAGTGAACTAAACTCACTGTTCACCTGTAGCCTTCAGAAAGAAACCTGATCGTTATGAATGAACAGTTGCTCTCGTTGCTTGGTGGATAACTCTGTTTTACTTCTTCAGTTGTATTTCATTTCATTCAATGTATATAATGAAGTATCTTTTAAAATCAGCCCATTTAATAAATAGGGCAGCATGTCGAGCTCTACCCTTGTGGGAGCCCGTTTTACTCCACATGCTTGGTCTTCAAACAATTTTCAGCTTCATGACTTTACCTATACCTGCACAAGGAAACAAACAATGTTAGCATAAAAAATAGAACATGTTGATTATGATGTTGCTATTTCTCCTTCAGCTCACTTCTTTCATACTGCACTTGATTGATTGTTTCAATGCATTGCTAATAGTATGATGTACTATTGTAGGTGTTCCATATAAGTTACATCATAGTCGGAGCCACTGACACCCCTCTTTTCCTCCTACAGGTCGACGAAGCTCGAGATGAGGAGGTGCACCATTCAACATCAAGTGTCGATAATCAGGCAATGATGATTATGCTGTTGCTTATGTGTTTTCCTTTAGCATCTTTAGTAGTGCAATGTGTTATTAGAAATATGTTGTCACAGTTATATCCACGGCTTGTGTGGATCTTTGATTTCAATTATGCTTTTCAATTGAAAAGAAAATGCATTCCATGCAATATTGTAATATCATTTTGATTACAAAATCAAAAGAATCCTTGTAAAAATATAAGTTTTACGAAATGAATAAAAGCATCTAAAATGCTATTTTGCTCATGTACTCAATTCTGTATTTCTTTTAAATCTGCAACATCTGAATGGCACTCTGAAACTCTATTCTTCTTTTAAATGCATAACTGTTACTCAATGCACAAAGTAATGCGAAACAACATTTGAACATGACACTGCAATTCCACTTAATGTTAAATAACAATCAGGCAGCTCCTCCATTTGAGCTGAGGCGAAAAATATATAACAATTATCAACTTTGTTGACTATGTCACCACATAGATAACATTTATTTTTTTTATATTAATTAGGATTTAGAATTTAGGTCCTTTTAACAATTGGAATTTGGGGGATTTTGACAGTATGAGCCTGGGGGCTTTCAACAGTAGGAACCTGAGGGCCTTTAGTAGTAGGAACTTGAGGGTTGTCCTTAGTTTCACTGGCTAATGGCTATCCACAACATTATAATTAGTGTATGGGGCACTCATCTCTTCAAATAAGCTATTCGCCTTCTAATTCATTGGAGGAGTGTGCTTATGGGTGCTATCCTCTATACTCCCATTGCTTTTATCCTTCTCCAAGTTAGAGGAGTCACTTGAAAATTCAATCTCCTATAGCTCAAGAGATTTGGTTTCTAGTCTATTAGATATTTCAACCATAATATTTTTACTAGTGAGCTTCTCTTGAGATAAAATGGCATTCTCCCCCTCCCCCTCCCCACCTTACAAAATTTAGTAGATGTAGGTTTCAAAGGAGCATTCCCAACAAATTGACTCTCAAGAAAATAACCCTCGACCTCTTTGTATTTACAAGAATTTTTTGTAGCATTCTTATTCACCAAGGTTTGAAATTTCCTCTTTTCCCTTTTCTTTCTCAAGGGGAGTTGGAGAAAGTTTGAGAGAATAGAAGTTTGCAAATACCCTAGCTTCACCTTTATTAGAGGAGGTAACAAACGAGGAGACAAAGGGTTTTTTTAGCAGCCCAAGGGACTATATTTTGAAGGACCCTCCTTCTTTTTGGCTAATAGTTCCTTTGACATGCAAATATTGGTATTTCAAGGGAGGCTTCAAAGAAACATGGGTATGCAAACCAAAAGTCTCAACTGAGTAAGAAACATGTTTTTAACCCAACTCTACAGGAACATTCTTCAAGGAATTATCAACCAAGTGGGTTGTAATAGGTTTTGTAGGGCATAGAGCTAGATGCAAATGGTACACACAAAGAATCAAAAGTATACTAAGGTTTTTCTTGTGAAGTATTTTGGATTCCTTCATAGTTTTCTAATGATCTCAAAAGAAAAAAAGGGAAAATTTAACAAAACCTTATGGTGTAGATGATTGCATAAAGGAAAGTGATAATGAACACATTTAAATCGACCCTAAAATGTAAATAATTTAATTAACATTCATCTTACTTGGTCCTAAGGAGAGGGTAATTTCTCCCTATTGAATCCATTCTGGAACTTGATAATACTCTCCCCATCATTCAAAAAATTATTAATTCTTTTCTGGTACTTATTTTTCTCAATATGTGCACTTTTTTCCCTTAAATTTTTAGCCTTGTTGTAGCAACTATGGCTTCTTTTGTGACCTCAAAGATAACTCCCCCAATTTGGACCAATCTTTTGTTATAGGACTCTACAAACTAGATATAGAGAATTCAAACAAATTCATTCAAGGATTCTAGATAAGGAGTGATACATTCTTCTTTGTAGATGTACCATGAGGTTATATCATTTTTAATTTCTTCAGAAGAGGCCAGTTCAACTCGACATCTTTCACCACCCATCGTTGGATTCATAACATTATAGAGATAACAATCAAGAGATTGGGATATGATAGAGCTTCTAGTAAGGACACTATCAATCTTTTGAGAGAGGCCACCTTTGTCATAAATATGTAATCATGAGAGAAAATCCCATACAAAGATTGTGTGATTTTCAAAGTTCTTTCACATAACAATAAGCACCCAAAGCTTTGTTTGAAGACCATCATTATGATGTAAGTTGTTGTCCTCAAGAGCTACCTCTTTGACATATCTCCCATGATTTTTCCCATTGATGATAGCAATATTGAAATCAATATTAATTTAAATCAAATATCTAAGATTCACTTGATAATTTAAAGGAATCTTGATCCCCCATCTATCCATAATCTTATTAAACTTTATCATTTCCAATTAGAGGTATAGAATTGAGGGCATCAATAACCCTATGCCATCAATGCCAATGATACATGTTAATTACCTCATTGTCTAGAGCACCAAAACCTTATTTCCTTATTAGAAAGTATAAAGAACTTCAACCTTCCCTAGATTGTTGACCATACCTTGTATGTCATGAATCATATCTCTTATCTTCCAACTAGGTACAAAAACACCATGAATAACTTCAATAATAATTTTGAAGTTATTCTTCAGGAAACCAAATTTTCATCTGATACATAAGAATTGACAATGCAGAAGTGGCAAATGTGGAAATATGAACATTCACCTACACAAGGTGCTTCAAGGGGTTTAGTAGTGTTGTGGAATCCGAAGCAGGTATCTTTGGTCTTGCATAAAAATGAATCTAACTTGAAGCTTCTGGAGGTAACGAAATTTTATTTGAAATTATGGATATTCAATGTTTATGGTCCATCATCAATAGCGTACAAAAAGCACCTCTAGGATCAACTTTCACAGGCTATCTCAAAGCTTGGAGATGCAAAAGTTATACTGGCAGGAGATTTTAATGCTATCACATCGCTCCAAGATAATTTTGGAGGTATAAGCCCACCACCCAAAGTGATGTATGATTTTAGCGCCTTCATCAATATGAACGCACTGCGAGATATCTTACCAAGTAAGGGAAAGTTCACTTGGATGAATTGACAGAAAGGTTTTCTACATATTGCAGTTAGATTGGATCAATTCCTACTTTCTTTGAACTAGTTCAACTTGTCCTATCAATTAACATAAGAGATTTTACCTTTCCCTGATTTAGATCATTATGCAATCTCTCTCTCATTAGCAGATACTTCTTCTCTTTCTCTTAAGTCTTCATTCAAATTCAAGAGTATGTGGTTCAGACACCCAAAATTTATTGAATTAATTCACAAACGGTGGGTCTCTACACCTTTTGAACCTGGAACAATGATGTTTCAACTCTATAAAAAAAATTCACATAAAGCATCAGCTCATAAGGTGGAATAAGGAAACATTAAAGAATATCTTTCAATAGAAATATTTGATCCGTAAGGAATTAGAAGCCATTCATGAGAAAATTATTTAGCAGGGCCTTGACGATTCATTGTATGAGGCTCAGAAGAAGCTACAAGAGGCCTGGGAAGAGCAAAGTGCTAGAGAAGAAACCTATTGGAGGTAGAAATCAAGGGAATTGTGGTTAAAAGAAGGTGATAGAAACAAAAAAAAAATTCATGCCTCTACCCAGATAAAAAGAGTTGTCAAGGTTGTTCAAGTAGTTAAAGAGCTTCCTATGGGTAATTGGATCACAAAAGAAGAAGATATAAAGAAAGAATGTGTCAATTTTTTTTCGGAGCTTTTAACTGCCCCAAAAGATAGAAACGCTCAGAATGATAAGGATGAAGAAGAGTTATTGCAATCAATTCCAACACTGATATCAGCAAAGGAGAATGAGGATTTATTGAAGCCATTCATGTTGGAGGAGCTCAAAAAGGTAGTCTTTTCTTTATCCCCTGATAAAGCACCAGGGCCTGATGGTTTTACTGCCCTATTTTTCCATAAATGCTAGGATATTGTATGCTTTGATATTTTATGGGCATTAGAAGAGTCAAGAAGTCAGAGTTCTCTGCTTAAACAATTCAATGTTAGTAACATTGTTATCCTACCCAAAGTACATGAACCCTCCTCATTTGCAGAATATAGGCCGATTTCTTTATGTAATACGATTTACAAGATTTTTACGAGGGAAATTTATTTGAGGTTGCAACCAATTATCCCAAGAATAATCTCATACAAACAGGGAGGTTTTGTTCTAGGCAAGGAAAATTTTGAAGGGGCAATTGTGGCTCATGAAATCCTACATTCAATAGTATCTAATAAAATCCCTGCTATTATTATCAAGCTTGATATGATGAAGGCGTGTGATAAGGTCAACTGGAGTTTTCTGAGAAAAGTATTTCTTGCTTTTGGCTTTTCAGCAAGATGGTGTAGATGGATCCTTGCATATTTGTCTGGAGCCAAATTCTTGGTACTTCTTAACAGTTCCCCCACTGGTTTTCTCAGTGCTACTCAAGGCGTCAAACAAGGAAATCCTTTATCTCCATTCCTGTTTATCATAATGGAAGAGGAGTTAAGTAGATATATATTGAAAAAGCATAATCTCGGCCTATGGAAAGGCATCCAAATTGATAATACAGATTTGTCAGTCACCCACTCTTTATTTGCATATGACACAAATATTTTTTGGGAAGCAACTATAGCAGAAGCTAGAAAAATCAAGGAAGTCATCAATAAATATTCTTTAGCTTCTGGCTAGCGAATAAATGCTTCGAAGTTTAAAATCTATATACTTGATGCACCTGAGGCCATTGAAAAGCAATGCTATCTTCAATTCCTAATTACTTCCTTGCAGTATTAAAGGAACCAAAATATGTTATTGTGGAAATAGAAAGTGTAATCAGAAGTTTCATTTGGAAGGGTAACATGGATGATTGCAACAAAGTACCACTTACATCTCTTGAAGCTATATCTCGTGAAAAATCTCAAGGGGGAGTGGGTATTTTGAACCTCTCCAAGCGGAATAAAGCTTTTGGTCCAAAGTTAGCCTGGAAAATGTATGTGAATTTGCAAGCCAAGTGGTGCCAGATTTTGCAAGGGAAATACCTTGATAGCAATGTCCCATCAAGGATCTTGATAGTTGTTGACCCTCTGTGAGGGTTAGCCATTTGGAATTTTCTAATCTCTTGTAGAAAACTAGTCACTTTTTTCATCTCCTAGGAAGTGAACAATGGTCAAAGCATCAATTTTTGTAGGGACTCTTGGAATGGCTACATTCCTCTTCAAAATAATACAGATCTCTTTCCAATAATGGAAAATTTACGAGGTCTTTGGGGTGATAATTTGTTAAACTATGTTCATTCGGTGGATCCTATATCAGGCAAAGTGTGTTGGAAAAAAATATCGCATCCATCTCTTTCATCCCAACACTACAATCTTTTGCAAAAAATCCTCGAATCCCAAATGGTATACCTTTCCTCCAAACCAGACAAACTGTTTTGGGCTCCCTCAAAGGATGGTAATTATACAGTAAGTCAGGGATGTAAAGCATTGAATTAGGACTCAGGTTAGTTTCTCAAACAAAGATCATTTTCATTTTGTTGGGATAATAAGATTCTTCCAAACGTAGGAAGCTTTGCATGGCTAGCTCTGAAGAAGTGTGTCTTAACCAGTGATCATCTAGCCAAGCTACGAATATGTTCCCCTTATGCACAGAGGAGTTGGAAAATGTTGACCATCTGTTAGTTAGTTGCAAGTTTTCCCAACAAGTGTGGGAATTTATCCTTAACAAGCTTAATTTGTATATTCCCCTCCCCAACTCCCTATGGGACTTATTTCAGAGCTGGCCAATCCTTTTCAAAACATCTTTCTTTGCTTGTATATGGAAAGTTGTACTAGTGACAGTAGTATGGGACATATGGTGGGAAAGGAACTTACGAATCTTTAGAAAATCTCCATCGTCTGTTGCTACAGTCACCAATAAAATTGAAAACACCATCTCTGAGGTAGTAAATGCAAATACTCAACAAACAAAGGATACAAGCTCACTCTTTACGAAATGGATAATACATTACTACAAAATTGGAAGAACATAAAACTCCCCTTTCCAGGTAGCTTGTTGAAACCAAAATCAAAGAATTAGAATAGGAAGGAAACCAAATGGAGAGCCCCACAAGAGGATTATGTAAAGTTGAATTTTGATGGAGCTTCGAAAGGTAACCCTGGAGAATCAGGAGTAGGGATCTATTTGCGGAATTATCAGGGTAAGGTATTACTTTTATGTTCAAAATATCTTCATAAAGGATCTAATAATTTAGCTGAAGCCAAAGCGTTACTTTTAGGACTAGAGTTGGCTCTTCAGTAGGGTATTGATAATATCCATATTGAAGGTGATTCTTTATTGATCATCAATGCGTGCAAAGAAAGGAAAATTCATAATTGGCACCTTCAATATGTCCTTCAAAGAGTTTGGGATATTCTGGATAAATTTAAAATTTTTGTGATATCACATACCTTTCGTGAAGGCAATATGATAGTAGATTTGCTAGCTAATATGGGTACCACAAAGCAAGAAATAATTTGTCTTGCTGACTCATCTTTGATTGACAATTTTCCTCACATTACTGAGATAATCCAGTGGGATACTCTTCATATTTAGTAAAGATCAATCCCAATTCAGTAGTAAAGTATTATATCCTATTAAATTAGAAGGCACTTTTAGCAGGGCATATCTAAAACAACTTTTGAGCAGGATATGTTAAACACTTTCCTTGTGCATGATATGCAAAAATTAGTACATCTGATATTCTATGGAATTTTTCACCATGATTACACCTTGGGATTCAAATATTATCAGTGCAAGATAATGATGTTGTTTGTTAATTTGAGGTACGTGTTATACTCTCAGTGGTACTACATGATTATCATCATACACTCCAAATATTCCTTCAGCGATATATAACTCTGAGGTGATGGGATGAGTCCCTCTAAGGATTGGCCAAAAATGTTCTTACCACCTCACCAATGAATATTGGAGGATTGTATGATGATGCCCATATGGTACTCTTCGTGGGGAATGTACCTCACATTTAATTTTGCAGCAGTTTATCCTCTTTGCATGATTCGACATATTTGAATTGATCTTGCATCATTAAACACCCCTCCGAAAAATGTGCAAAGGACTTTGGATTTTAAATTCTTTTTTCACACTTCTTTTTTGTCATCGAAAAGTTTCTTTGGCAAAGCATAGTTGAAGTTCCAATTCTGCAAATTCACAAAATCGTGGTGCCGCCATGGCTCTTCGACCATGGAACTTGAAGATTTGTTGCCCTGTCCAACACTGAGAATGACCTTTTGAATCTAGCATCTCATAGGGGTATTTGAGCCTCATTTTCAAGATGGATTCATTGCATGTGGAGGATTCAATTAGGGAAATTCTAGGTAAGGAAATAACTATACCAAGGGCAAGAAGGATCATCTTCCCTTTGCAAGTTCTTTTGTTTTTTCTTTCAAATGCTATGGATTTACTCCAGTATTTGAGGGATTTAGAATCAATCGTAGCAAAATTTGTGAATCCCCAATTTATTGAAAAGAAAAATTTGTTGTATGTTGTTCAAAGTTATAATTTGTTTAATGGAGAGGGATATATTGGTGGTCTATTCCCGCGTGAATATGTTAAGGAAAGATATGGCTCTGAAGAATTTTTTGAAGCCATCCGGTCAGGAATTGAATTAAAAAATGAATATGTTTTGATGTCTGCCCTAAAACAACATGGAAAAAGGTTTAGCAAATCATTGGAGTATGAAATCAAGGAAAAATTTGATGTCATTTTGTTCTTGTGGGACTATATGCAAAAACTATTTTTCAAACATGGTGCAGGGAAAAAATTATTAGGAAGTGAGGAACCAAATACCCATCTTTAGAAATTTCACAACGTCTCGCATGTAGGAACTTCCATTGTACCTAACCAAGGTTTGTTGCATCTCGGCCAGCACGGCATTCTGGCTTAAACTGAAGATGAAATAGCTCAGTTCACTGGTTACGACTTCTTTGCAAATGAAATGGTGGGCATGAAGAATGTACAAGCAGAACCACAGGATAAGAACTTGACATGCGATGAATGAATGGAAGAATAGCTAAAGTTTTTGTTAGTCAAAATTTTGTTTTTTCTAGTTGAGGCTTGTTATTGCGTCCTTTGCCTCATTTTTCCTTAGCCATGTAACTCTGAAACAATTTAAATTTTATAAGGTGGCAGTACTGTAGATATTTTTTTGATAATCTGCATATTGTCCCTATGATGCGGGGAAAATTTTGTAATCCTTGTAACAATCTGAGTAAAAATATAAAAAAGTTTGGGCTATAACCAGAGGTTTTCTTCCTGGTTCTTTCCTACCGGTATGCCCTCTGAACCAAGTATATGTATATATTTATTACATATATTAATATAATATTTTGGCTTGCCACTTTTATAAAAAATAATAATAATAATTTTGAATCACCTTCAATTTGTAGATTTTGAACATGTAGAGAGGTATCCAATTTCATTCCCCAAAAAGCAACAAAGACTTAAACTTCCTTATTTGTCTTGGAACACAACCCTTCAAAATAAGTTACAATCAGTTCTCCTTGATGTGATCTTATAATGCCACTCACCATTCACCACCTAAAGGTTACCCCTAGAGGCCCCATCAAAATTCAATTTGACCTAGTGATGAGGAGGTGGGTGGTTCCCAAGAGGTGTTAGCATGAACCATTTTTGTATTCAAGTCCACATTATCAAAATCTTTTTCTATACCCCCAAAATTTTGCAATATGAACTTCTCTAAGACAAGTAAAGCCATCCAGTTTCTTGGGTTTGGAATTGGAAACATTTTTAGCTAGAAGTTTAGAGTAGGTAAAGAATACATCATCAACACTTGAGGTTTGGCATGTTGTGTCACTTGGAACCATATAATACTTTAATGAATCACAAGAACTAGCAAATTGTGATGCTATGTGACCTATATGAAGCATGAAAATATAGCCCATATGAAGTGCCATAGTCTGAAATTTTCTAAAGGTAGGTGGCTCATGTGCAAATATAATATCAGAGATTACATGGACTAACATGCTCTACAATTAGGTTAGTAAGGTTTCCCAATCCAAACATCTTACTATGGTTGGGACCACTAGCTTATGCATTCCACAATAAGGATGTACATGTAAAAGTGTAAGCATGCTCCCCACTACAAATCATTGAATAAGTGAAGAGGATGCAATCAATTTTAAGGTAGAAAAGGGAAGAAAGGCGAAAGGTTTCTAGGAAGCATATATATTTATACATATGTTCCTAGAGTCATTGAAGAGAAATAGATGCCCCCATGGAAAGGAACAAAAGATATGCTACAAGCATAATACACTTTAAATTATTCCCATGGAATAACACCAAGAGAAAATACAATTCCATATAGAAACAAGTAAATATTGCACAAAAGTATATAAAACAATCTACATGCTTGGGTTTCATATATGTATATAGGAATGATAATCAAGGAACAAGGAATGGAATTTCATCATCCCACAAGCATGTAGAACTACAAATATATAGGAAGAAATGACACATAGTAGGAAAGCACATTTTTTTGGGTCAACATAGAAGAGACCTAAATGTTTCATTGCTTTTGCATTGTCTCCAAAATATCAAGAAAGAAAAACATATGATAAATAGATAGAATGCAAATATGAACAAAGGAATGTCACAACATTTCCTTCCTCTTGTATCCATGTAACTACAAGGGTAGCATGGGTCCTCCAAGAGGAAATTATGAACTATATACAATTGAAATTAGCATACTGTGTGATGGGGAGGTTGGAGGAGTCAATCACTGATTCCTGCTCTAGGTCTTGCTTGCAAGACCTCCTTGGTGTCTTGCTTCACCACCTTAACCTATAGGACCTTCTTCTTGGTTAGGTTCCCCTGGTTCTCTTTGCCAACCCCACTACCATCACAAATCAACCTACCAAGTCAATCTTGGTGCAATGTCTCCAACTCTTCCTTAGCCCTTAATCCACCCTAAAGGCTATTCTACTCCAAACCTTGAACTTAGCTTTGCAGGGGTGTGGAGAGGTTTCTAATAGGTTCTTTCCATCCCATCATGGCTCTGAAGGATCCTCCTAACTCCATCTTGTCATCGCTTCCACCAAACCCTCATTTAGGGTTAAAAAGACTACTAGCCTAGGAACCCCAATTAGGTCTCCACTTCTGAGAAAACAGGTTGTCTCTCCTAACTTTCCCAAAGAACACATAATCTTTCCTTTGGCTTCTTGGTCCTTATGCCTACCACTTGAAGATTTTAAAGGTCTTACCCCTCAACTGACCGTACACAGGCCTAAGCCACAATTTGGCAATAATTAGGTCTTTTTAAGCCATTTTCCTCTCCTTCCTACAACTGTTAGAGATTACTAACACCAGACGGTTAGATGGAGCTCCCTCCTACATTCAATACCTTGTCAAGGCTCATGTATGCCCTCTCCACACCGTGTTTTTCCAGGAGATGAACACCCCTGCAACCCAAGTGCTTCACACTTCTTGTCTTCCCTAGCCAGACTCTTCTTAGCTCGCCTAGGAGAAGACTCTCACAGTGATACCCTGACTACTAAAGACTCCTAACCCTACCATATTTACAATCATGGAGTCTAGCCACAATCCCCAAAAGCCTGTACACTAGGTACAATGAAAATGTGAACTAAACCTCCATTTTTCACAGTCGGCCAGTCAGAACAACAACTAAAAGAAACAAACTAATTACACAAGATTGCTTGAAACAAACTAGAAATCTAAATTTCTACCACACAGAGCTTAACCTATCAGTACACTACATCTTACGTACAACACAGTAACAATTTCAATCCAGTAAAGCTCTACTTTGAGACAAAATCAAAAATTCACACTAAAACACTTTTAGCTCTCAAAAATGCAGGTTTGAACCACGAAAGGTTGCCAAGCTTTCACAACATTTAAGGGTAACATAACAAGGCTTGAAAAAATCAAACCTTCTACTCTTCAGGTGCTGCTAGACCTAGGCGGGTGAACCTCTCTTGAACAATGCAGGCTTATCTTATGATTATCCTTCTAATGTGCTTTGTCCACAATGGTAGATAACAGTGAACAAATGAAACCAAACTCGATAACTACCTTCTGATCTAAATCCTAGAATGCTTAATTAACTGATAAAAGAGATTGCATGAGTTCAAATAATGAAATTGCAGAGACTAGTGCTTTATTGGGTATGCGGAGTCAAACAAAATAGAAGTGGGCAACTTATTCTGGCAGAAAATCAAATTGCAGGCATATGATCTGTTCATAACTTGTATAAACAATGCAAGATTATGACTACTGAGCTCTTCGTTAATAATCCAAATGAATCTTCCTGATTACTGTGATCAATGAAAAGGATTTAATCCCTACTTGAGAGAACCAGTTAATTAATCACACAAATGCAGCAAATGTGCACAGATAAACTAAAAATAAACTTGTTATTCCAATTTAAACAACCAAAAAAAATCAAATTGGAGACAACTTCAACAATACTTTTCAATAAGCTTAACAGACAATTGATACCAAAAATAACCTATCACACCAGCTGAATTTCATTGAAATCACCATTTAAAAACATGCACCATGGTCTCCAGAATGAGAACTTTATTCTATCGTGCCCATTCCTACTCTACTGTATCTATCTATATTATCCTCTTTTTCAATTACAATCCAGGTGCCATATATATACACCAGCATTAGAAAATATAACGCTTCAAATTCATGTCATCCATCAAAGAAATTGGGCTCAGGATCATGTTGGCCACAACAGTATTTAGAATTTCACATGTCGGCCAACAGCTTTTGAAAATTTTATTCACCAACCAATCGCCAAGACAATCTGCAAGTATGTCTAAGGAAAAATAATGTCAATCGCCACCTGCCAGTGTTCCCCTGTTCCGCATTCACCATGACCATGCATATTTCTCACCGATGTAATCCTTTCGTTTTGCTCACTGTCGCCGTAGCTTATCGTTCTTAGGGAGACCTCATGTAGACTTCATCCTGTTTCACTGAAAGTCATTGCTTACCCTGGGTCGCCGTAGCACCTTGCTTGTTACACCGAGGTCAAAGGATATTCTTCTAATTTTTTATGTCTCGCTGTAACCACACAACATTGGTGAGACTCCATAGTGAGTTAACTTCATTCAGCCGAAAGCCTCGAGCCACAATATATCGCCAAGACAGTAATGTTCATATACTGATAGAAACCCTTCGTCTCATGTTTGTCGCTATAACTTGTAATTGTCGGGGAAACCTTACGTAGATTATACAATGTTTTACCGAAGGCCTCTCACCCAACTCCGAGTCACCGAGACAAAGCAGCTCCTATGCCAAAAACCATTCCCCACTCGCTTTCGCCAAGACAAAAATATTTTCATATCGATGGAGTCTCCATATGCACTATCGGCGAGACCAAGGTCATTCGCCAAGATGATATATCAAAAGCTCCAGCTCACACTGAAATGTATCCCTTAAGTGTCGGTCGGTGAAACAAATGGAAATCATTATGACCTTATACCGAATACCCTCAGTCTGGTAGAGAAGAACATTCAATGTGATTGTCGGTGAAACCACGAGAGCTCGCCAAGATGTTATGCAGAAACAAAGTCTTACACCGATAAAAATCCACTTTGACCAGTCGATAAGACAAAATGATTTCGGCGTGACATTACAATGATGCCCAAACTCTTTCTGAAATATGCATCTTCCTGTCGCCGAAACCCTGTGAAAGCTATGCCGACAACCATTTGCAGATAAAATCTATTCGTTGAGACACCGGATGAGTCTTGCCGATAGGCAATATAGACTCATGCAAGCTGAAACACAAAAAATGGATCAGGGAGACATATACCACGATGTGAATCATGCAAGACTCGATGGATACAATGGACGAAAAATGAGCAGAATGATAGGAAAACAAACCCTAGTGTTTTAGGATGAGGACCATATGGAAACTTAGGGTCAAGCAAAATATGTGAAAATATTGCAGAAATTTACAACTCCAACAGTGGCTCTGTCTGGGGATGAATGATAGTCAGATCATTGCAAGGATCCAGAATCTTTGGGTGAGCAGACCAGACACAAAATGATGAACCAATGAGCAGAAATGGAATGAATGGCAATGGAAATGAATGCAGAGAATGCAAGATGGAAGTGAAATGGACGCAAAATGAATGCAAAATGGAGGTGAACCAGAATCATAAACTACTGTGCATGGAAAAGAATTTTAAAGAGGATAAGCAAGAGTTGTCCATGCACTGGCAACCCTCAATCCTCTGTGTTTTAATTTCTCCTGTTTTGATCTGTTACAATCTGAAACTCCAACCATGCTTTCCCCTGTCAAATACCTGGTTTTGTTTTGAGTTCATCAGATTTCTCTTGAAGACACAGATGCAATCCTTCCTATCACTATAAGTGCAAGTTTTGAGAAAACCACCAAGCTCAGCCTAGACCAACTTCCCAACTGTATTCAACAGTTTATATTCTCCATCATCAGATAAAACTTTGTTATCTCCAATATTCAAAATGCATACACATGAAATACAAAATTCCTCATTATCTCTCTCACTGTTATGTATTATGAAACACTCTCCCAGCTGTATAAGAATTTCACAATCAAAGTGCTTCACTTGAGAAACAAAATGTTTTGTTATATCAACGCTGTCTGAAACACACAAATCTGAAACCTTTTGCACCTCTTTAGTATCATTATTTGGAATCAACATTAGATTATAACTCACATCTCCAGTATCTAGCATATATGAATCAATCAAATATGGAATTCTATCGTCTTTGGTATGTAAATAAATGTCTTCTTCACATGAATTAGAAAATTTAGAACCACATACCTCCTTCTGAACAAACACAGAATTTTGATCAATACCAAAAGTATCACCATCATTCCAAGAAATACATAGGGAGTCATAAGAATCTTTACACAAATATTTTTCACTGTCAAAACAAAAGTAAGCTGGAGACAAAACTTCAAGATCTTCATCATGTGCACATCCCTGGTATTCAGAAGTAAACCAATCTACAATCTGTTCATTGACAAGTGAACAAGTCTCTATATTTTCATCACTACAATTATACTCCTCGCTTTTGTCATCATCAAACATAAATCCAATACCATCAGAGAATGGGAAATCAGAAACATCATCAATGCAATCATTTATTCCATCATTTTGCTTGTCTAAAATTATTTCCTCCTTTTCATAGAATGGATTTGAAAATATCTGAAACTTACTCATTGACACACCTTGGCAAAAAATCATCTGATCTTCATTTAACTCTTCATCATACAACGAGTTTGAAAAAAATTGGAAATCACTTTCAAATGTACAAACCTCTTCTTCATCTGATGTATCTTCATAACTTTCAACTGCAGCTAGAGGTATTGTATACTTACTATCTGATGAATCAATATCTCCCATTGCCTCTTCATCCAGATCCTCATAAGAAGTAGAAGAATCCCTTGACTGCATATCAAAATCCTTAGGTTCATCATCAGCATCAGAATATTCACAACAAACACTGCTCTCTCTGTGACAATCTATTGTGCAAGAGATAAGCCCTGCACCCTCATCCTCCTCAACATGGTGAAAAGTATCTGAGGCCAAATATACTATGTGATCTTCTTCATTGTTTTCCATCTACATTCCCTCCTCCTGTACTCTTTGGGTTACAACACAATGATCTGGGGAATGTGGCTTATCACAAAAATCACAAAAGTAATTGTTACTTACCATATAGGTTCCTTTCTTGCTCAATGGATCAAAAGCTCCCTCACTTCCAGGCCTAGCTGTTATAGGTTTGCTGTCCTTCCAGTTTGTATTATAAGGCATGCCATGCAACCTCGGCCTTTTGTTCCTGTATATGTTGCTTTGCTGAGAAACCCTATGAATATCTCTTTTACTGATCATCCCAGCAGCCTTCCTATTGTTTTCAATTTTTTGTGCCATCTTTTGTGCTTCAGCCAAATCTCTTGCGAATTTATTTCTAAGCTCATACCCTGTCTTTGGATCAAATGCATTCAAATAAATACTCAGTGCTACAAAATCTGGCAACTTTGATCCAATAGGTATTTTATTCTGCAACTTATTGAATCTCCGATTGAAATCATAAATTGTATCACTTTGATCTTTCTGAATGTGCAATAATTCACGAAGAGCAAAATATGGTGCACTTAGATTCCCAAACTGCTCGAGGAATTGATCTTGAAATCCTTGGAGAGAATCAATAGAGACAGCTGGTAAGCTGTTGAACCAATCCCTAGCATCTTCAACAAGTGATATCATGAATAGCTTGATGTGTAAATCTTTGTAGGGCACATCCAAATCTTGGATGAAAGCATCAAAACTTCTTAAATGATCTTCAACAGTGATTGCATCACACCCTATAAACTTTGGAACAATACCCCTCCAACTGCCATCCATTGGATAAGGGGATAATGGAATCCCTGACAAATCAAACTGTCTAATCATGGTTGTATACTGATAAGGGGGAGCATTATGTGGGTACGGATGCTGGTACATCAGACTATAGTACTGTGTATGATAATATGGCACATACTGCTGACCATGAGGAGCTCCAGCATGACCTCCCCTGAATTGAAATCCTCCTCCATTCATGTTTAAAAAACTGCAAAAAATCTTTCAGAGTCGCCACCTACTTTTCCAAAAGTAGGAAAATCATTATTTCTGATCTTTTCCCAGCGGAATCACCCTTTCTGAAATTTCTCAAATTACAACTCTTCCTCCAATGACTCTATAATGTGGTCTTCAACCGAATTTTCTAATATAATCCCCAGCAGAGTCACCAATTTGTTAGCTCTCAAAAATGCAGGTTTGAACCACGAAAGGTTGCCAAGCTTTCACAACGTTTAAGGGTAACATAATAAGGCTTGAAACAATCAAACCTTCTACTCTTCAGGTGCTACTAGACCTAGGTGGGTGAACCTCTCTTGAACAATGCAGGCTTATCTTATGATTATCCTTCTAATGTGCTTTGTCCACAATGGCAGATAACAATGAACAAATGAAACCAAACTCGATAACTACCTTCTAATCTAAATCCTAGAATGCTTAATTAACTGATAAAAGAGATTGAATGAATTCAAATAATGAAATTGCAGAGACCAGTGCTTTATTGGGTATGCGGAGTCAAACAAAACAGAAGTGGGAAACTTATTCTGGCAGAAAATCAAATTGTAGGCATATGATCTGTTCATAACTTGTATAAACAATGCAAGATTATGACTACTAAGCTCTTCTTTAATAATCCAAATGAATCTTCCTGATTACTATGATCAATGAAAAGGATTTAATCCCTACTTGAGAGAACCAGTTAATTAATCACACAAATGCAGCAAATGTGTACAGATAAACTGAAAATAAACTTGTTATTCCAATTTAAACAACCAGAAAAAAACAAATTGGAGACAACTTCAGCAATACTTTTCAATAAGCTTAACAGACAATTGATACCAAAACTAACCTGTCACACCAGCTGAATTTCATTGAAATCACCGTTTAAAAACATGCACCATGGTCTCTAGAATGAGAACTTTATTCTACTATGCCCATTCCTACTCTACTGTATCTATCTATATTATCCTCTTTTTCAATTACAATCTGGGTGCCATATATATACACCAGCATTAGAAAATATAACGCTTCAAATTCATGTCATCCATCGAAGAAATCGGGCTCAGGATCATGTCAGCCACAACAGTATTTAGAATTTCACATGTCGGCCAACAGCGTTTGAAAATTTTATTCACCAACCAATCGCCAAGACAGTCTGCAAGTATGCCGAAGGCAAAATAACGTCAATCGCCACCTGCCAGTGTTCCCCTGTTCCGCATTCGCCATGACCATGCATATTTCTCACCGATGTAATCCTTTCATTTTTCTCACTGTCGCCGTAGCTTATCGTTCTCGGGGAGACCTCATGTAGACTTCATCCTGTTTCACCGAAAGTCATTGCTTACCCTGGGTCGCCGTAGCACCTTGCTTGTTACACTGAGGTCAAAGGATATTCTTCTAATTTTTTAAGTCTCACTGTAACCACACAACATTGGTGAGACTCCATAGTGAGTTAACTTCATTTAGCCGAAAGCCTCGAGCCACAATATATCACCAAGACAGTAATGTTCATATACCGATAGAAACCCTTCGTCTCATGTTTGTCGCTATAACTTGTAACTGTCGGGGAAACCTTACGTAGATTATATAATGTTTCATCGAAGGCCTCTCACCTAACTCCGAGTCACTGAGACAAAGCAACTCCTATGCCGAAAACCATTCCCCACTCGCTTTCACCAAGACAAAAAGATTTTCATATTGATGGAGTCTCCATATGCACTATCGGCGAGACCAAGGTCATTCGCCAAGATGAGATATCGAAAGCCCCAGCTCACACCCAAATGTATCCCTTAAGCGCCAGTCAGTGAAACAAATGGAAATCGTTATGACCTTATACCAAGTACCCTCAGTTTGGCAGAAAAGAACATTCAATGTGATTGTCGGTGAAACCACGAGAGCTCGCCAAGACGTTATGCAGAAACAAAGTCTTACACCGATAAAAATCCACTTTGACTAGTCGGTAAGACAAAACGATTTCGGCGTGACATTACAACGAATCCCAAACTCTTTCTAAAATATGCATCTTCTTGTCGCCGAAACCCTGTGAAAGCTATGTCGACAACCATCTGCAGATAAAATCTATTCGCTGAGACACCCGATGAGTCTTGCCGATAGGCAATACAGACTCATGCAAGTTGAAACACGCAAAATGGATCAGGGAGACATATACCACGATGTGAATCATGCAAGACCCGATGGATACAATGGATGAAAAATGAGCAGAATGATAGGAAAACAAACCCTAGTGTTTTAGGATGAGGACCATATGGAAACTTGGGGTCAAGCAAAATATGTGAAAATATTGCAGAAATTTACAGCTCCAACAAACACCACTGTCTTTTCTTGAATTCAAAAACTCCAATCAAAGTAAAATGCTTCCAACCTTGCTCTTAGGTCGAGGCACACCCTATATAGGTCTACAAAAGTAGTTATGCCTCCCCTTGGTCAGACATGTCAGTTACATTGTGGCAAAGTTGCGAAATGCACCATTTTGCAACTTTTGCCAATTTCTAGTAAACTAAGTAAGATGAGTTTCTAAACTCATCCACCGTTCCTCAATTTCTATCCTAGAGATCAAACATATCCCTAAGCTATCTCCTCTACTCAATGGTCAACATGAACTTCATGGTAACACATCAAAAACAAAAATTCATTCTAGATTTCCTAATTGCCTAGTGTAACTGCCTAGTGTTTCTTAGGTGCTCCTGCACCATTCTCCCCCTCTCTGCACAAACACTAAGGAATGTGAGGAGAGATCAATGACACATCAATTCCCTGCTTCTTAATCTGAGCTTCATCTACCCATGTAGCCTCAGACTCTGGCTTGTCCTTCCACTTGATGAGGTGCTCCATGTACACTTTATGCCTTGTAGATTTCTTCACCCTTGACTCCAAGATCCTTTCTGCCTGAAGCTTGTCTTGAGTAGGTAAGGCTATGTTTCTTACATCCTTGAAGATATCCCTACTGTTATGATCCATGTCATTGACTGTTCCCTTATATCTGATCAGATCAGCTACATTGAACACTGGTGAAATCCCTAAATCTGCAGGTAGTTCCACCTTGTAGGCATTCTTTCCATATTTGGCTAATACCTTGCATGGTCCCACTCTTTTCATCTGCAACTTGGTTGATATCCCCTTCTGCAACCTATACTTTTTGAGGTGGACCATAACATAGTCTCCTACTGCAAATTGTAGATCCTTTCTAGATAAATCCACCTCTTTCAACTTTTGAGTAGCCTTGGTGACTGTCTTCTTCACCTGCTCTTGAATCTCCTTCATGGTTTGAGAGAAATCCTCTGCATGTCCACTCCTATGCTCCATAGTTCCTAGATCCCTGAGCTCACACACACCTCTTGGGTGCATTCCATACACTATTTCAAAAGGACTCTTCCCTGTAGTCCTGTTCACACTGTCATTGTATGCATACTCAGCCTATGATATGACCAAGTCCCATGTCTGTCCATACTCTTTGGTTAGGCATCTTAGAAGGTTACCTAACACCCTATTAACCACCTTTGTATGCCCATCGGTTTGAGGATGGTAAGCTGATCCAAAAGATAGGTTGGTACCTAATCTGCTCCATAGAGTCTTCCAAAAATGACTCATGAACTTCACATCCCTATCCGATACAATGCTCAAAGGAAATCCATGGATCCTTAGAATTTCCTTGAAGAAAAGGTGAGCAATGTAGCTAGCATCATGTGTGGTCTTGCAAGGGATAAAGTGACTCATCTTGCTGAATCTATCTACCACCACATAGACACTATCAAACCCTGTCTTGGTTTTAGGGAGTCCTACCACAAAATCCATGCTAACACACTCCCATGGTCTATTGAGAATGGGTAGAGGTTGATACAAACTTACATTACTAGCTCCCCCTTTGGCTTTCATACAAACTACACACTGCTCCACATACCTCCTAACATCCCTTGGCAACTTGGGCCAATAGTAGAACCTTTTCACTTGTTCCATTGTCTTGTTGATGCCAAAATGACCACTAAGACTACCATTGTGCTTCTCCTGGATGAGATTCTCTCTCATTGATCCTCTTGGGACACACAACTGATTTCCCTTGAATAAAAATCCACTTTGCAATGTATACTCTGAGAACTGACTATGAAAATGATTCTCAAAATCAGAACATACCTTATATGCCTCTGAGAAGTCTTCATCTTCTCCATAGAGATCCTTGAATCTCTCTATCCCAATGCTCTTTATTTGTATCTCTTGCACTGTCAACAGCCTCCTACTTAATGAATCTGCCACCTTGTTCAACTGTCCCTTCTTGTGTTTAATGGTAAATGTGAAAGCTTGGAGGTATTCCATCCATTTCAAATCCCTATTGCTCAACTTCTCTTGTGTGTTGATGTAGCTAAGTGCCTGGTTATCAGTAAACACTACAAACTCTTTAGGTAGGAGATAATGCCTCCACTTTCTAAGTGACTGTACTAGAGCATAGAGTTCTAGGTCATAGGTAGAATACTTTTTCTTAGCTTCATTAAGCTTTTCACTAAAGAAAGCTATAGGCCTACCTTCTTGGCTTAGCACTCCTCCTACTGCAATTCCACTAGCATCACATTCCACAGTAAACAACTTGTCAAAACTAGGTAATAAAAGAATAGGTTGAGTTGCCACTTCTTGTTTTAGTTTCTCAAAACCTTTCTCAGCTTCTTGAGTCCACTTAAACTTAGTCTTTAAGCCACCTTTGATTGTATCTAGGACTAGTGCACATATGCCACTAAAGTTTCTTATAAACTTCCTATAAAATTGAGCCAATCCATGAAAACTTCTTACCTCTGTCCCGGTGGTTGGTGTAGGCCAGTTTAGGATAGCTTCCACCTTGCTTGGATCCATTTTCAATGATCCTTGGGATACTACAAACCCCAAATACACAAGCTCTTGTTTAAAGAACTCACATTTCTCTAGGTTGATGGCTAACTTCTCCTCTTGCAACCTTTTAAGTACCATCTCCACATGCTTTAGATGTTCTTCTGCTGTCTTGCTAAAGATGAGTATATCATCAAGATATACCACCACAAATATCCCTGTAAAGTCTTTGAGCACTTCATTCATGAGCCTCATGAATGTGCTAGGGGCATTAGAGAGGCCAAATGGCATAACTTTCCACTCATATAACCCATCAGTTGTCTTAAAGGCTGTCTTCCACTCATCCCCATCCTTGATTCTGATCTGGTGGTATCCACTTTTGAGATCCAACTTGGTGTAGTACTAAGCTCCTCCAAGACAATCCATCAAGTCCTCAATCCTAGGAATAGGAAACCTATACCTGATTGTGATTCTATTTATAGCTCTAGAATCAGTGCATAACCTCCACTTGCCTCCTTTTTTGGTTGCTAAGACCACTGGTACGACACATGGGCTGATGCTCTTCCTAATCAATCTTTGATCTAACAACTCCTGCACTTGTCTAGCTACCTCTAGATTCTGATCTGGTGTAAGCTTGTAAGCTGATTCATTTGGAAATGAAGCTCCTAGTATGAAGTCAATCTGATGGCTAATGGCTCTCTTTGGAGGTAAGGTTGCTGGTGCACCATCACTCACTATGTCCTTATACTTCTCAAGCAACTTCTGGACTGCTCTGGGTATGATTGTTTTCTTTGCTTTGTCTTCTTCCTTGGGTTGCACCATAACCACATATCCTTCCCCTCCTTGTTGTAGAGTGTTGATAAACTCTTTGCCACTACTTAACAAGACACTAGGGGTCTTTGACTATCCTTCTTCCTCATCTGACAGTGATTGTAGTTTGAATGTCTTTCCATCCCTTTTTGAATGAGATAGTGTTCTCCTTTCCATCATAGATGGCTCCTCTGTCATACTGCCATGGTCTGCCCAATAGAAGATGGCATGCATCCATGGGTAACACATCACAAAACAACTTGTCCTTGTACCCTCCAATGGAGAACTCCACCGTTGTCTGCTCATTTACAAGAACACTCTGCCCTTTGTTCAACCATGTCACCTTGTAAGGATTAGTGTGGGGTACTTTCTCCAACTTCAACTTCCTCACTGCCTCCTCAGAGATTATGTTATCAGTAGACCCTGAGTCCACTATAACCTTACACACCTTCCCAAGTATTTTGCATCTTGTCCTGAATAAGGATCTAATTTGCTTTGGCTCTTTGATTGGTTGTCTGATTAGAACCCTGCTAAACATTAGGTTCTCCCCCATTTCTAATTCAATGTGACTAACCTCTGGTGATTTGGTACTCATGGTGTCCTCTTGTGCATATGCCACTCTCTTCTCAGTATTTGATGAAGATGCTTTCTCCGGGCACCTATAAGCTGGATGACCTACTTGACCACAGTTGTAACACTTCATACTAGCAAAGTATGAGTTACTTCTGCTTGCTCCTCTTCCTCCATTTGAACCTCCTTGAGGTCCTCTACCTCTGTTATACCCTCCTCTAGAAGGTGTCTCACTTCCATGCTCTGTGAGTTTGGACTCTCCTTGGTTTCTTTGTTCAGTCCCTCTACCTTGGTATCCACCTCTATGTCCTCTTTCATCTCTGCCTTTTCCTCTGCTCTTAGAAGCCTATTCTTGTTTCCTCTTACTCCTCTCTTCAATCTTTATAGCCAATTGATAGCATTGGTGCACTGTCTTGGGACTTAGAAGAGTCATCTCCTCTTGAATGTTCCACTTCAAACCGTTAAGGTATCTAGCCACCTTAAGACTTTCATCCTCAGTAACATTAGACCTCATGCAAAGTTTTTGAAACTCCTCAGTATAAGAATTCACATATTGGTCTCTTTGTCTCAAGCTCTATCTTTTCTTGTGCAACTGAATTTCATAATCATCAGGCATGTATGCTTCTCTCACTTTGGCAACCATTCCCTTCCAAGTAGAAATAGGCTTCTTTCCTTCCTTTTCTCTCTGTGCTGAATGAACTTCCACCATGTCAAGGAGAACCTCTCAATCTTGATTTGGCCACCTTTACCTTTTGTGCCAGTGACTCCATCACATTCAAAATGGTTTTCCATTCCCTCTATCCAATCCATGACTAGATCAGCTTCCATTTTCCCACTAAACAGTGGTGTTCCTTCAAGTGCTTTTCCACTCAAAGCCTTCAATGCCTTCAAGAAAGGCTCTTCTTGCAAAATAGGGTCAGGTTTAGGGATCTTGTCTTCCTCTACAACCTCTTCTTTCTTTGGTACCCTTCCTTCCAACTGCACACTACTCATTACTTGCTCAAGTTGGGCTATTCTTTCCCTCAATAGCCTATTGTCTTCCTCTTGTTCTTCGAACTTCTTGGCCAATTTTGCATTTGTCACCATGTCAGTAGAACCACTAGACTCAACCTCTGACATATATTATTCTATCCCAAATCTTTTGCTGCTCTGATACCAATCTTATGGGGAGGTTGGAGGAATCAATCATTGATTCCTTCTCTAGGTCTTGCTTGCAAGACCTCCTTGGTGTCTTGCTTCACCACCTTAACCTATAGGACCTTCTTCTTGGTTAGGTTCCCCTGGTTCTCTTTGCCAACCCCACTACCATCACAAATCAACCTACCAAGTCAATCTTGGTGCAATGTCTCCAACTCTTCCTTAGCCCTTAATCCACCCTAAAGGCTATTCTACTCCAAACCTTGAACTTAGCTTTGCAGGGGTGTGGAGAGGTTTCTAATAGGTTCTTTCCATCCCATCATGGCTCTGAAGGATTCTCCTAACTCCATCTTGTCATCGCTTCCACCAAACCCTCATTTAGGGTTAAAAAGACTACTAGCCTAGGAACCACCATTAGGTCTCCACTTCCGAGAAAACAGGTTGTCTCTCCTAACTTTCCCAAAGAACAAAAAATCTTTCCTTTGGCTTCTTGGTCCTTATGCCTACCACTTGAATATTTTAAAGGTCTTACCCCTCAACTGACTGTACACAGGCCTAAGCCACAATTTGGCAATAATTAGGTCTTTTTAAGCCATTTTCCTATCCTTCCTGCAACTATTAGAGATTACTAACACCAGATGGTTAGATGGAGCTCCCTCCTGCATTCAATACCTTTTCAAGGCTCATGTCTGCCCTCTCCACACCGTGTTTTTCCAGGAGATGAACACCTCTGCAACCCAAGTGCTCTGCACTTCTTATCTTCCCTAGCCAGACTCTTCTTAGCTCGCCTAGGAGAAGACTCTCATAGTGATACCCTGACTACTAAAGACTCCTAACCCTACCATATTTACAATCATAGAGTCTAGCCACAATCCCCAAAAGCCCGTACACTAGGTATAGTGGAAATGTGAACTAAACCTCCATTTTTCACAGTCTTCCAATTAGAACAACAACTAAAAGAAATAAACTAATTACACAAGATTGCTTGAAACGAACTAGAAATCTAAATTGCTACCACACAAAGCTTAACCTATCAGTACACTACATCCTACATACAACACAGTAACAATTTCAATCCATTAAAGCTCTACTTTGAGACAAAATCATAAATTCACACTAAAACACCACTGTCTTTTCTTGAATTCAAAAAATCCAATCAAAGTAAAATGCTTCCAACCTTGCTCTCAGGTCGAGGCACACCCTATATAGGTCTACAAAAGTAGTTATGCCTCCCCTTGGTCGGACATGTCAGTTACATTGTGGCAAAGTTGAAAAATGCACCATTTTGCAACTTTTTCCAATTTCTAGTAAACTAAGTAAGATGAGTTTCTAAACTCATCCACCCTTCCTTAATTTCTATCCTAGAGATCAAACATATCCCTAAGCTATCTCCTCTACTCAATGGTCAACATGACCTTCATGGTAACACATCAAAAACAAAAATTCATTCTAGATTTTCTAATTGCCTAGTGTAACTGCCTAGTGTTTCTTAGGTGCTCCTGCACCACTGTGACTTCAATTTTATCTTTTGTTATTTATTCTATAATTAATCATTTGTATTTGATTTTTTTCCATGATTAATTAATAATATTTTATTATTATTTATTTAATGAAACCACTGTTCAGCTGATTCTATTTCTACCACCTAATCTATAATTTTTTCGTTCTTCTATAATCCACCTTAGATAAATAATTCTAATGTTTAATTATCTAAGCTTATCCCACCCCATCCTAAATAAATAAATAAATTTTGTATTTATTTAGTATGCTTATTTTTTGCATATTATGTTAAGTCAACTAATCAAATCAATTAGGCTCCCTAATTGTTTGCACATGTTTATCAATGATTAATCAAGGCTTTACTACCCCAAGTACATATATGAGTATTCTTCTCATATCATTTGTACACATGAGATACTTGATGCATGGAAGAAATCTCCATTTCCTTCCAAAATTTTTATTTTGGATCTTAGCCCTCCACTCTCTCTAATGTACATTCCTTATCCTTGATCTTCTTTGGAACTAAGAATTCCCTTTCACCTCTAGTATTGGCATGACACTTGAAGGCTTCTCAAGGCATGCAAGAAATTGATCTTCTCAACACACCATAGCCCTCCACCAACATGGTGGAGTCATGGATGGAGGGATCACAAAGAGTAGTCCAAACCATGTAGCTTAAAGTCAACACAACGGAAATAACATAAGAAAGTATTTTGCAAATATAAATCTTTATTTAATTGGAAATATTACATGCATCATACGCCTCATTGGTGAATAACCAGGACTCATAGGCCTGTTGCAAGAGCATTCAACATTACAACTAGCCAAAGGCCTTATTACAGTCCCCAAAAGGGTTGATGCAAAAATCTAATTTGTAATCATGAGAATCCTAACTCACTGGCTAATGAATGATTACAATGAATTAAAAATTCTCTTAAATATGATTCTCCATCTCCAACAAAGGTCCAAATCAACCATAAGGGTTTACAAAACTCGATGAATGATCAATGTGAAGGTCAGCCTCAAAACATAAAAAGATAATCCTTTGCAAAATGAAATGAATTGTGAATCTCCAAGATAGATCTCATTGGACTCAACATTCTTGTATGATGGCCCATTAAGCTCTGCATATTCTTGAATAGGTTTGCACTAATAAATATGGACCAGGTCAGCCCCAAATGCTCTGACAAGTAATTACAGTGAAATTCTGAGATCGATAACTTTGTGAAAACAAATGCAAATGACTAAAATTTGGATATGTTGTAGATGGCTTCATGTAGATTCCATATCCTAATTCACGAGCTAATAAACAATAATGCAGTGAAATGTGGAATGAAATGGTGAAACTACTACTAAATGAAATGCAAGAATTTTTTTTTTGGTTGATACAGGATTTCTTTACAACTAGGGATGCTCTTGCATCAGACACCTAGGGTTGGAAGAAAATTGAGTCCCTCACTTTCCAGGGCTAAGAGGAAAACCAAAGTTGTCCACCTTAGCCTGAGAAATACTTGATGAATCTTCCATTTGTATGCCTTTCCATTTCACTAAGAATTCTTTGTATGCTTGTTCCTAGTGCTCCTTCCAATTCTTGTATCCAAAATTTGTTCAATCTCCTCCAATGGTTGATGTAACTATTCCTTCAAATCCACTTCACTAATATTGCCACTTGATTGTCCTTCATGATAATCATGTATGTCTTCAATGTTGGAATTAGGTGATATACCCAATGTCTCTGGTAACTCCACTTCATATGCATTTCCAGAATCAAACTCTCTTAGAATCTTACATGGTCCAAACCTTCTCATCTTCAACTTATTTTATGTTCCTACTAGAAATATTTCCTTCCTCAGATACACCATCACTTCATCTTCAACAACAAACTCTTTATGTGTCCTTTTCTCATCTACCTTCTCCTTATACTTATTTTTCATGTTTTCCAAGTTCTTCTAGAATTGATTATGCAATGTCTCCATGAAATCTACAAATTCTTCTACTTCTACACTCCTCTTGTTCTCCATACTAATATATCTTAGCTATGAAACTCCTATGGGATCTACTCTTGTCACAGTCTCAAATGGTGTCTTCCATGTACTTCGGTTCACTGAATTATTGTATGAAAATTCTACTTGTGATAGAACTATGTCCCAATTTCCCAGGTTACCCAAACTTCTTTTTACTACCTCTATTTGTCCATCTATATGTGGGTGATATGTTGAACTAAACTTTAGGTCTATCTTCATTTTCTTCCACATTGTCCTCCAAAAGTATATGATGAATTTAGTATCCCTGTCTAAAACTATGCTCTTAGGTAATCCATGCAATCTCACAATCTTCTTGAAAAATAGGTCAGCAACATGCATAACATCATTAGTCTTCTTACAAGGACTGAAATGTGCCATTTTGGAAAAAAATTCCACTACTACCATTATAGAATCATATCCTCTCCGTGTTCTTGGAAATACCAATATGAAATCCATGCTTATATCTTCTCAAGGTTTATTTGGTACTGTCAAAGGTTTGTACAATCCAATATTTTAACTACTCACTCTTTCTAATTGACAAATTCTACAATTTTGAACATGCTTCCTCACATCCTTATATATCTATGGCCAAAAATAGTGTTCACTCACCAAAGCTACTATCTTATCCACTCTAAAATGTCCTAATAATCCTCCACTATGCTTCTCTTTAATTAGATTCTCCCTCATTGAACTCCTCGGAATACATAAATGATTTACTTTTAACAACATGCCTTTCTGAATGAAATAATTTTCAACCATTGGCTCTAGACTATCACTATTTGTTCCTTACATTCTCTCCAATCCTCAACAAAATATGCATCATCCTCATACATGTGCTTCAGTTCTTCAAAACCCAATACTTCTATTCTCGTCTTTGTCAACAAATTTCTCCTCTTGCTTAATGCATCTGCAACCTTGTTTGACTTGCCACTCCTATGCTTGAACACAAATGTATAACTCTGCAAGAACTCAACCCATCTCATATGTCTCTTGTTCAACTTCCCATGACTGTTCAAGTACTACAAGGCTTGGTGATCAGTGTACAACACAAACTCCTTAGGCAACAAATAATGTCTCCAATTCTTCAAGGCTTTAATTATGGCATAGAACTCTTGGTCATAAACTAAATATATTCTTTTGGAATCATTCAAATTCTCACTAAAATAAGCTATAGGTCTTCCTTCTTGACTCAACACTGCTCCTATTACATTTCCACTTGCATCACAATCAACTTGAAATACTTTGTCAAAATATAGTAATACTAACACTGGCTGCTATGTCCCCTTTTGCTACAACAATTCAAAACTTCTTTGTGCTTTGGATGTCCACTTAAAGTCCTTATTGTCTCCTCTCATTTTCTCTGTCATGGGTGTACAAATGCTACTAAATATTCTGATAAACTTCCAAAAGAAACTAGCTAATCCATGGAATGATCTAGCCTCTCCAATATTCATCGGTGTAGTCTACTTGACAATTGCTCCAACCTTTTTAGGGTCCATCTTTAATCCTTCAATATAAATAACAAAACCCAAATATACCAAATCTATCTTAATAAAACTACTCTTTTTGACATAAATCAACAACTTCTCTTCTCTCAACCTTTGCAATATTTTTCTGATATGCCATAAATGTTTCTCTCTAGTTTCACTAAAAATCAAAATATCATCCAAATAAACAATGACAAACTTACCCAAGAATTTATTTAGTACCTCATTCATCAATCTCATGAAAGTGATAAGCGCATTCATCAATCCAAAATGAATTACTAACCACTCATAAAATCCTTCATTAGTCTTAAATGTAGTCTTCCATTCATCTCCTTCTCTAATTCTGATATGATGGTATCCACTCTTGAGATCAATCTTTGTGAAATACTTTTCTCCACTCAAATAGTCCATAATGTCATCCATCCTTGGAAATGGGAATCTATACTTGACAATGATCTTATTGATTTCTCTTGAGTCTGTACACATTATCCACTCTCCATCTTTCTTTGGTGCAAGTACAACACGTACTACACATGGGCTTAAACTTTCTCTAGTCAATCCTTTCTTCAAAAAATATTGTATATGTCTATTCAATTTTGCATTTTCTGTCGATGTCATTCTATGTGTTGCCTTGTTTGGAAAACTTGCTCCTTGTATTGGATCTATATTATGACTGATGCTCTAGACTGGAGGTAAACCATCTATTACATTCTCTGATATGATGTCTTCATACTCTATCAACAACTCTACTACTTCTATCTGCAGTGGATCCTCACCCTTTTCTATCTCCAGACTACCACCATTCTTTAGAATCAATACAAAACATATATTCTCATGCCTCAATCCCTCTAGAATTTTTCTTCCATCTACCAAACATAGTTTGTAAGTGCTACAAAATTTAGTCTTCTCCTTTTCCTCTAAAGGTATCAACTTGATTCTTTTTCTATTTGAAGTTATAGTGTAGGTACTCCTTCCATCATTAATATATTTCTTATCATATTGCCATGGTCTTCCTAATAGTAAATGAAAAGAATCCATAGGTACAATATCATAGAATACTTCAGCTTTATATGATCCTATATGAGATTTCACCAAACATTGCTCATTCACCAATATCTTATGTTCATCTTGACTCCATGCTATCGTATAGGGGTTTGGGTATTTCAATCTCTTCAAATTCAACTTGGTTACCATATCTTTTGAAACTAGATTATTAGTGCTACCACTATCAATGATAACTTTACATACCTTTCCTCTAGACTTACATTTGGTTCTGAACAAACTCTTCCTTTAAGATGGTTCCTCAATAACTTCTTCATGCACCAAAGATCTCCCCATCACTAATGGTTCACCTTTCTTAGGTTTCCCAACTAAATTAGGGGACTCAACATGTTCATCCACATAGACTGCTCTTCCGGTATGCTCAGTTTTCTTTCTAGTACTTCCTTGATGACACTCAAATGCTCTATGTCCTTCACCTCCACACTTGAAATAGGTTCCTCTAAATGTATCCTCTCATATCTTTCTTCATCCCTCTAGTATCCATCATTGTGGGTAAGAATTATGACCTCCTCTATCATTGTGATATAAATTTATATCTTCTCTTCCTTTGCGACATGAATTGTGATCCTTTTCTTCACTCTAGTAGAGTTTTCCATCCTTTTTTTATCTACATAAGGTCTTATTTCTTTGGATTGTGATCCACTCCTCTAGAATCTACCTCTTGCACTTCTCTACCTTTGTTCAAATTTCTTGTTCATCTTCCCCACTTTCAGTTTAAACTGATATGCTTCTTCAACTGATGCCATCTTCACCAGGCTCAATTCTTCTTGAATGTTTGTTCTCAGTTCATTGTCCTCACCACCTTTTCCTTGCTTGCTTCACTATGTCCAGTCCTAATGATCATATTGTAGAATTCTTCAGTATACTCCACAGATTTCTCCTTTTGCCTTAGGTCCTGCAATCTTTTCAATAATTCTAGTTCATAATCAATATGTATAAATTGATTCTTCACCTTTGTCACCATTCTATCCCATTTGATGATTTTCTCCTTTCCTCTTCTATTTCTATCCAATTGAACTTCTTTTCACCATAAATCAACATGACCTTTTGAAATTTTTTTTGCAAATCTTACTCTTTCTATATTTTCAATTTCTTCATATTCAAAGTATTCTTCCATTTCATTGATCCAATCAATCAATTCTTTAGGGTTTAAATTTCTCGCATAATTTTGAATTTCAACTCTCAGTTGCTTACCAATTTTTGAAATATCCTTCAACATCTTCATCTGATCTGATTCCTCTTCTTCTTCACCTAGGGCTTTTGCAATTTGATTTGCAACATGATTTGCTTCATCATCTTTTTCGTCCCCATGCCTAGGGTTTATGCCCCGCCTTCTATCTTCTTCTACTACATCTAATAAGACTCACATTTCACACATCATTTCTAACATCTCATCCATTATTCTACCAAATTTTTTCATAGCGGGCACTCTCTTCAGTGACATCTCTCCCCTTGAATCTAGTGCAACTACCTCAATTCGGTGATCTAGCTACAAGGGTTTCAATTACCTCACACTCGGTGATTAGTTGAAAACACATGCAGTCTACCTCAAGTTGGAGATCTATTCACAACAAGGAATGATTTTAGGACTTGCAAACTTGCTTTGATACCACTTGACCTATAGTCACGAATGAAGGTTTTAGAAAGAATAGTCCAAACCTTGTAGCTTAAAGTCAACACAACAAAAATAGCACAATAAAGTATTCTACAAATATGAATCTTTATTGAATTAGCAATATTACATGCAACATATGCCTCATGGGAAAATAACCAGAGCTCACAGGCCTACATCAAGGGCATTCAACATTACAACTTGCCAAAGGCCTTATTATAGTCCCCCAAAGGGTTGATGCGAAAATATAACTTGTAATCATGAGAATCCTAACTCACCAATTGATGAATTATTACAATGAATTATAAATTCTCTTAAATATGATTCTCTAGCTCCAAAAAAGGTCTGCATCGGCTAGAAGGGTTTACAAAACCCAATGAATGATCAATGTGAAGGTTGACCTCAAAACATAAAAGGATAATCCTTTGTGAAATGAAATGAATTGTGAATCTCCAAGATAGATCCCATTGGACCTAAAATGCTTGTATCATATCCCATTAAGATCTGCACATTTTGGAATAGGTCCGCACAAAGACATCTGGACAAGGTCGGCCCCAAATTCTCCAACAAGTATTTACAGTGAAATTTTGAGAGATAAATTTTTGAAAAAAAATGCAAATGATTTGAAATTTGGATATGTTTTAGATGTCTTCTTGTAGATGCTATTTCCTGCTCCGCAATATGAGAAACAATAATGTGGTGAAATGCATAATGAAATGTTGAAAATGATAATAAATTAAATGCAAGAAAAGAAATATTTTTGGTTGATACAAGATTGCTTTACAACTGGGGATGCTCTTGCATCACCACATCCCCAAAAATCTATAAATACATATCACCACAAGCCATTTACAACACAATATTGAATGTTAATGTTATGTTTCCCTTCTCACCACATTACATACTATCTTATCCAACCTCAAATACTAGACCTATTCACTATGAATTGGTGCATCAAGGAGGCTTGAGTGAAGGTATATTGTGCACTTTGCTTGTGGTTTTGAGTTTTCTTATGATCTAGTTTTAAACGGCCCATTCAATGTGAATTAAATAGATTACCTTAGTTTAACTTATTCTTTTATGTTCACATTTTGGTGGATACATTTGCGGCATGCATAATGGGACCCATGTCCCTTTTACTAATTATTTTCTAGTATTTTTAGTTGTTTGATGTTGTATATCATAGTTTAGCAATTCCATTCTATTGGTGGAAATTGACACATCTACTTGGAATCCATTTCTAACATTTTTTTAGTGATTCTTGGGCAACTAACTCTCAATTTTCTTACAAAATATCACTTTCATAGGTTTCCATACTATTTATTTGGATTCTCATTTGTGTTTTTGCAGGCATACCATGTTTTATTGTAGATTTGAGTGATTTGTAGTAGTTTCAATATCAACCAATGGTTTCACTCTGCATATTGGTGAATACACCAAGACTTAGTGTATGCACTTGGGGTGTTCTTAAATGCAATTTTAATAAATTTTGGAGCAACAAATTCTAATTTTTCTAACATAAATAAATTTTGTAGGGATTTACAATACCAAAATTTCATATTGACTAGTGTCTTATATGTGCAAATTAGAATTAAACTCAATCAACATTGACACTAACACTTGTCTATGCAACAAAATAGATTTCGGTGTGATTGTTTTGTGCTTTGGTAGATTTTTTATAATATGGTGTTTCTAGTTTGCTCATTTTAAAATTTTCTTTTTGATAAGTTTGGAGTAACGTGCTCTCTGTTATGCTATCCAGGTCCTATTGTAACATATGCCAAACACTAGAAAAAAGGCCTAAAGTACTCAAACTAACATTGTCTATTTTTCTTTGTAGAAATCATATCTTGGTGGGTGAACACTATATTTTAGTAGATGCATGCATACTTCAATGGTTGCGCTCCAAGGTAAAATATTCTATCTTTTGGTGTATCCATGCACTATTTTAGTGTTTCATTTTTCTTGACACCTTAGTGGTTTTGATTGTTTTGATAATTTCTAACACCACTAACCTGATTTTTTTAACTGTTTTATATTCTTTAACACGTGGTTAGTAGCTTAAAAATGTGGGTCTAAGACTATTAAATCAAGACTACTAATAAATTTGGTGTAGAAATGCTTGTTGAAGGCAATAGTTTTTTTACTAATTTAGGAATATTTAATTTCTAAAGGGAATGAACAATTGTATGTTGTGTTTGTGATCTATTTTAGGCACATGTTTTCTTCTTGCATCTCTAGGTGATCTTGGGGATCAAAACTTTAAATTTTATCAATAATATTTTTATATCAATGTCTCACTATGTGTACTTCCCTTATGTTGAAAGAAAATCTTTAAAACAAAAAACACAAGTCACATTTTCCTTTAGGGGGGTCTACCTAAGGATTTCATCACCATAGGTGATGAACCCAATTCCCTTCTTTTGGTGAAATATAAAGAGTGGGGGTTGAAACAAAAAGACATGCCTCATGGAAGTGAAAACTTTTCACTCAGGCTAAGCTCAAAAAAAATTTATACCTTGGGGCAATGAAGGTTAAGGGTGGGTTACCCCCTTTTCTAGGTTGTTTGACCTAGTTTCCTTTCACAGTAGAAGATGAAGGCCCCATTTCATACCATTGCGATAAATTGGGGAAACTCTTTAGAGAACTTGTTTAAATCTTAGATAAGAACCATCAAACACAAATCCTTGTAATGCACTAAACACAAGTCACTTTGGGAAGTTACAACATATCATGATTGGTAGTCATGGTAGTAATCCAAGGGTAGGCATTCATAAGTCCCCATATTGGTTAGGTTGTGGGACAGACTATTCTCCCTACAACCCAAGCTCCTTTAAAAGGGGTTGAGCTTACCTACTCCTTGAAAGTGGTATATCTATGGTCCTATGTGGGTTGATAATCCTACTTGAATAATATAGGTTGTTAATGTGTCTGGTGTGTATTCTTTCTCAAAACTAATAATTTCTTTATTATCCTATTGGTATTTCAATTCGCACCTCTGGAATGTGCATTAGGAATAGACAACTATGCACAGTTATACTGCTCTTCAAATTAGGTGGGAAATCTCCCTCTTTTCTGATTATGCTTAAAAAGAAATACTAAACTACTACCAATATTTTTATTCTCATCTTTAGAGCACAATGTTATAAAACTCTTTGCATCGTAGCTGAGGTTTTCTCTAGTTATGTAACTTCAACTACAACTAGGCCTAAAGTTATAATGATGCTTCTAATATCTAAAGTAAATTTAGAGCCTAAGAATTGAAAGTAAACAAGGAATGATTGATTTGACACAAAATCTTAAAATAAACTTCTTCCAGAACACACCCAAAGACTCATTGTACTTATTAGATGCAATCTGAAATAAAGATTACTAAATCAAAACATAAAACAAAGTGCTGAAATAGATTGAGATTGTAGATCAGAGCAAGGTAGGAATGAGATTTCCTTCCTCAATTTTATAACAACAAATAAACTTCCAGGATAGTAGATTGTAGCAAATATAGGCTTACAATATGTGATCAAACCGGATTACAAAGAAAAATATTGAATAGCAAAGTTGTAGGAAAAATAGGCTCAACAAATTTGTTATCACAACAACGGTTAAAAAAATAAATGGGAAAGGTTGCCCTTATTTATACACAAACAAGGAGTAGGGAACCCTAAAATCTCTTTGTATTTAACAACTAGTCTTGCCAACATCCAAACTTTATTTCTAAAAATAAATAAAAGATAACTAATAATTAACTAACTACCAACATCAGTTAACTAAAAAGCCTCCAACTATACATTGATATTTCCATAGAATAGATATGCATGAATGAGAACATCAAGTTAAACTCGGAAAAGACATCAAGTTAATTGCTACCTTTACTTGAGTTCTATTCCTGGAAATATTTGCATGCTTCAACTGATAGTTCACTCCTTGATAGCTTGGGAAATCATATCATCCAAAAAGCTGCTAACTTCCTCTTCTTCAAGAATATTGATACTATCTAGAATGATGTACTATTTTTCCAACATCTCCTCACCATCTGTGATCAAACTTAGCAATTCTTTCCTCTTTTTAGTTTCTTCATCAAATTTTGCTGACATTGTGGCAACATGATTCATCTTGCAAGCAATATGATCACCATTAAAACTATCATGGACAAGGTTTTGAAACTTTGTCTATACTTCACCAAGATCAAAGTAAATGTCATCTTCATGTCGATATTGACAAGGGATCTGTGACACAAACGTACTTACAAAATTGAGAGTATCAGAAACCTTTTGTCTATATCCAACCAATTCTACAAATATTCCTTCATAGGTTTTTAATTTGAAGAGGTGTTGTTCTCTCCAAGCCAAAAGCTTCTTCTTGTGTTCTTCTATAATGATTGAATCATAAGTTGTCCTCAAGTTGGAAATGACAATCTCATCTCTTGGTTTCCTTTCCACTATATTTTGCTCGAACTCTTGAACCCCTGAGCAAATATCATGGCATTACACCTCAATCAGTACATCTCTACAAGTATAAATATGCTCCTAGTGACAAACTCTTTTATCCAATCTCTCATATGTTTACCATAGATGACCAACTAACTCAACTAATGTTGATTTGCAGGTGACTCTAGAATTTGTGGAAGCAACAATGTGGCTTGTGAAGAACCATGAAGGAGGTTGGAAACATACTATTGCAGTTGTTGAATCTCAGCCTTGAGGGCTGCCTTATCTTCTCCATCTTTGAGTAGTTGTTCCTTTAGATTATCTATTGCAGCCTCAAAGAGATTCACATTAGAATGTCGAGTTCTTCTTCCAAGATTGGATTTGACAACCTTGAAGTCATAAATTTAAACCTCATCAATGTTCTTGTCCTATGGAGGTGTGGAAAACTCAAGGATGATATTTCCTTCAGAATTATTCTCCATATGAACTTTCTTCTTAAGTTTCTTTTTTGTTGTGTCTTAGTAGACACTATCAAGCTTTGCAAATTTCAACTGGTAAGAAGGATTCCTCCTTTTCCTACCTAGCAAGTTATCAAGCCAAGATGAGGAGTCTCTACTGACCTCTCAGGGAGGATTGATTCCAGCTCCAACAACTCCTGATGGTTCAATAGGTGTTGAGAACAACTAGTGAATCACCTTCTAAATCTATATGACTAGGAGAAGGCCTCGGTGATGGTGGAAGAATAGGAGAAGAAGGCATGGTCTCAACTTGTGGTGCTGACTCAACTAGAACTTCTAGTGCTTCTGAAAACTATTCCTATTGATTCACCTTTTCCTTCAAGCTCTTCATAATTCTGTTGATCTTGGTATCTTCTGGAGGTTTTCTCATACCTTTTTTCTCTCAATTTTGATTTAGAAGAAGGTAGAGATGAATGAACTACTGGTAGCTCTACAACTGGAATAGCTACCCTTTGTGTCCTCTTACTGCTCAGGAAAATCTTGCTTTTCTTGAAAACTAGGCTTGTTCTTTCCTCGATTGAGGTGCTCTCTTTGGCAAACCAATCAACTTGTGAAAGTGACTGTTGCTTGACCTAATCTTGGGCATACATGGGAAGTAAAAATTTCCCATCATAATATGAAAAACCCTCCATATCTTCTGATAAGAAATCAACCATTTGTTGAAGGGTAAGTCTGGAGTAGTTGCACTTGTGCACTTCAAACTCATCTTCATAATTGGACTAGGAATCTTCAATTGTAGGTGCATGTGCATGATTCTGACTAAGAAGGGCTACAAAGACACCACAAGGATCATATAACCATTTCTCTTTGAAAATATTGAGACCAAATCTTGACATTTCATTGCTCATCAACTTAGCACCAATTGTTGATCTACATCTATATATGCTCATCTCAAATGGGAAACTCAATGCAATCTTGCGTTTGTTATGCAAAAATATGTGCACCTCATGTAATTTCCTTATAAAATCCATGAACATGATCTTATCCATTGGATATAGGTAACATGACTAGATCACTTGATAAGCCATATACTCTTATGTAGGAGAATGTGGGGAATTGGATAAACCAATCACCCCACTTTTCCATTGATAATATGGCATATACTAAAATCCTTATATGCAACTCATGATCAAGATCTCACACTATATGCATCAAGAATAGATCATTCACTTGCTTGTAATTCCATTCATATTCTAAAAACTCTAACTATGGGTAATGATCATATACATGCTGAACACCCAGAGTTCCAACAATAGTCAAATCTTTAAATTTTCCTTGAAAGGCCATTAGATGTACAAGGTACAATATCATGTGGAATTCATGGGCCTTGAAGAACTCTTTCATTTGATGGCGAAGACAATCATTGATCAATGTTGCCCATTCATAGTGTTATGTTCTATCAACAATTTGGGAAATGGCATAAAACATCCAAGGCTGAAATTTATTTGCTTCTTCTTGATCTGTGAATCAGTTATGCAAATTAATTCTGACTAAAAATTCATTCTTGAACTCACTACACCCAACATTCCTCGGAAAAGTATTTTGCTTCTCCTTCAACCACTTCTAATCCATTCTTTTTTGGCACTTGTCCTTTTGCGCATACCACACTTTTTCACATTCTTCAATAGATATGATGAAATTTTCTGTCCATGGTGGTATTGCAAAACACTTCTCAATATCTTCCAACTTGAGGCTGCAAATAATATGCCCATCTACTGATATGATTTCTCGTGAAGTTGGATTGTAATGCTTGCACAAGCAATTACAAATTCAAGACTTTGCACTGAGATGGGGATAGAAGCTACTGCAAGCAAACCAAAATGATCGATATTTTTGACTGTAGTGTTTCCTGCACCTTCCAAAGCATGCAAATAAAACACTAGATGTACATGATGCAAGTCTATTTTGAACGTTCTAAAGAAATCTTGGAGCAACATTGATTTGGTCCTTATTTCTATTGGAGAGTACTACATGTTGAAAATCTTGACTTTTGACTGTGAACACACCTATGTTCGAACAAGTTCTACATAAGAGCTAAAAATAGATCGTTGATTTTTCCTCAAAAAAGGGTGATTTTTCAAAAAAAGGATGAGATCTGGGATTTGTAGATAATCTTATTCTGAAGAGACCCAGATCGTGAAAATTTGAAAAAAGCATATTTTTTTAAGAACATGCAAGATTCCCTAAAAAGTAGGGTAAAAAAATAAGGTTTGGGTTTTGTAGACAATCTTGTTGTGAAGAGACCTAGATTGTCAAATTTTTGAAAAACTAAGTTTTTCCCAAAAAAGAAAGATCTAAAAATAGGGGCCAACATGCAAAATTTTTTAAAAAAATTGAGGTGTGGGTTTTGTAGACAATCTCGTTATGAAGAGACCTAGATCATCAGATTTTGAGAAATCAAATGATTTCTTGAACATGCATGAAAAAGTAGATTCTCTTGAAAATTATAAAATTTTCCAATCTTCAAGAGGAGCAAAGAACAAGTAGACCTAGATCGATGAAAGTTGAAAATTTTGACCACCTGTTTTTGAAAAAGTGATGCCCTAGAAAAATAGACCATGAAAATGTGTGCTTCTATGCTTCCCAATCTCAAATCCACAAAGAATGCTGAAAAATTACTTTGTTTGAGCCTCCAAATCTTGATGGGAAGAAAAATTTATGTTTCTTCCTTTGAATGCCAACCTAAAATTTATGAAAAATGAATGCTCAAAGCTCTCTTAAATAGGGTTTTAAGATAAAAAGGCATTTTCATGCAAAACCCTATTATTTTGGAGTTTGCATGCGAAAATATCTAACTTCATTTTCATCAACACAGAGAATTCTTAAAAAATAGGGCAATAAAAAGTATGCATATGAAGATGTTTTTTCAAAAAAATTCTAAGTAAAGATGACTTGGGTGCCTTCCTTGAAATAAGGTGCCCATCTACTCTAGACTTAGTTTATTTTTCAAAAATTTCAAATTTTGTTTGCCTTTGCCTTCGTTGAAGTCTGCTTCTATCTTTGATGATCCGTCAAATTGGCAGTGTTGACTGATAATCACTGTTTGACCATGGAAATCTGATCTTTGACCACTGCTGAAGTGATCCCCAACTTTGTTTCAACATCTGACATCATCTAATTGTGTCTACAAACCCTTGAAGATGTTGATAGAGACCGAAATGGAAGAAAGCATGACGTGAATCAAAAAGTTTCTAAGTGTTGGGATGTTGGGAACCCTCCTTGAAAAAAGGAACCCAACCTCTCCAATGTTAGTTTATTTTTTAATATTTTTAACTTTTTGCATTCTCCATTTTGTGTGAAACCAAAAACCCCTGTTCAAACGTCATTTTCCATCAATTTGTGAAAAATTGAGATTGAAAGTCAGTCAAACTGGCAAGCCTAATCAAATTTGAAAAGAATGATACCTCATACCAACCTCCATTACTACATCTAAATGATTTCGCAAAAGTCAAAACCAAGCTGACGAAGACGTTTTGATAAATTTTTTGAATGGACGAAAAATATTCTAATGTATGGTAGTAAAGGCGCCCTCCTTGAAAGGTGCCCAACATCTCCAAACTTAGAATATTTTTGAGGATTTTCAATTTTTACTTTGAATTTCTTCATTTTTTGTGTTTTCATCTCCGTTAAATATGTAGTTCTCAACATCTGATAGATCCTCTAAATTGTGTGATGGATTTGTTGAATATCCTGAACATATTTGATGATGATGTCTAATTTTCCAAACCCTAAAAACTATTTTTGACTGTATTTGATTGGATCTAAATTGGGATGAAGAGTCAAATTACACATTTTCTGAAAAACACGAAAAAAATTCTAAGGCATAAGATCTTGGGCGCCCTTGACTGATAGGGGTGCCTTTCTTTTCCAGAAAACCATTTTTTGAAAATTTTAAACTTTTCTCATTTCCCATTCACCACCTTCGTCGACTACATTGACCGTCATTGTTGACACGTTCACTGTGTTCACCATTGTGCATGCATGATCTATGAAAACTAAAAAATATGGCTAAGGCATTGACTGCTAGGTGCCTCCCTTGAAATAAGGTGCCTTTATTTTCTAGTGTTAGAATATTTTTCATAGTTTTTGCTATTTTTAGATTCCCCTCCCCCATTCACTTTTTTTCGAGCATCTTTCACCGTAGATTGATCTATACAACATTTGAGAATTTGAATCTGACACCTAGCAATTGGTCATCCTCCATTGATGACCTCAGAGGTCCTAATTTTTCTTTGGAAAAAGTGAAAAAGACCCACTAGAGAAAAATTGACTTTTTTACAATTCTGACAAGACAACTTGATCATGACGTATTTTCAACCAATCAAAATTAGTTTGAGCCCTCCATGCAAATATTCTATTTTTAGACATTCTCCTAAAAATTAGGGCTGAAAACTAAGGTCTGGGTTTTGTAGACAACTTCATTATGAAGAGACACATATTGTCATATTTTTGAAAAACTGAGGATTTCCTGAACATGTGTGATTTCTTAAAAAATAGGGGCCATCATGCAAATTTCTATTTTTAGAAAATTTTGTGAGCATCTTTTTGACAATAAACCTAGAAAAACCCTATGGTCCATTTAATTTTAGAAATTTCTAAAAATAGAAAATTTCTATTTTTAGAAAATTTGACCTTTTTTGACTTTTGATGATAATTTTTATAAGATTCTAATCACTTTTACAAAATTCCTTAATTAAGCAATTTTTTTTTTTAGGTACAACATATCTGAACTCCCAAAGTCCAAAACCAATGTGTGGTTGTTTGGTAGTTTCTAGCCATTAAGGTTCCTTTTTTTCAATTCTAGAACCTTAGAACAATGAATCAAAATTGTAACTCAGTGGTTTTTCTCATAGAAAACTTCTTGAGTCTAGATAGTTAGAAAAAATAACCTTAGAATAATGCATCTAAACAAAAAATGAACGTTTTCACTCATAGCGTACTTTATGAGTTTAGGTTGTCCAAAAACTTTAACTTCAAACATTTTTGAAACACAAATTAGCATTCGCATATAGCTTGACCAAAAATTTTAACATTAAAATAGTATTTTCCGCACCATAACTTAGTGATTGCTTCTAGATAATCTACTAGGAAAATTTTATATCAACACATTTTCACCTCAAATTAGTGTCTCCAAAATAGCTTGGCATATTTTCTTTTCATAGGTAGCTAAACCAAAATTTTGTGTTAGCACATTCGATACATATTTTAGCACATTCATGCCTATTTCAATGAATCGCTTTAATGCTTGAAAAAAATT
The DNA here is from genome assembly GCA_007258455.2 of Sequoia sempervirens. Classification (NCBI taxonomy): domain Eukaryota; kingdom Viridiplantae; phylum Streptophyta; class Pinopsida; order Cupressales; family Cupressaceae; genus Sequoia; species Sequoia sempervirens. The sequence goes on from VDFB02271358.1 coordinate 564,684,060, forward strand.
ATAGGATCAAAAAAATACTTGTCTAAAGCCTTCATTTGGGAAAAATAGTTAAGAATCTAAAGTTTTCCATTTACTATTCACATTGAACTCCATTCAAATGACATCCCTTGTTCGACTTCCATTCCATGCCAATTAAACCTCCATCCCACACCACTTATCTTAGTCAAAATCAAACCAAGCAAAATCCAACATCCAACATTTAAACCAAATTAAACCAAATCATTCAAAATTAAACCAAGTAAAATCTAATATCCATTTTTCACCAAACCATATTTTAGGCTTTGTTGAGACTTGCTAAAATTTTGGAGGAGTTGGTGTTTCTATTCAAGCCCTAGGGTTGTTATTTTTCCTTTGGTGCTTGCAAGGCCTTGGGCCATGGGCCCCAATAGGAACTTAGAGCCTCAAGGTTTTGGTTCCATGTCCCCATTTTTCATTTCCAAAAGCTGGGCTTTGATAGGATCTTGGAACTTTGAGGTTCCAATTCCAGGTCCACTTTCGCTCCCATTTATTGACCCATTATTCCTTCTTGAAAGTCGAGTCTCAACATGAACCTAGAACCTCAAGGTTCCATTTTGAATTCCATTGTTTCTCCCACTCCTCAACCCATTGTTCCTTCCAATAATTTGGGGCCTAATAGGAACTTGGAATCTTAATGTTTTGGTTCTAGGTCCACTTCCACTCCCTCTTTATGACCCATTTTTTGTTATTGAAATTTGGGCCTCGGTAGGAACCTAGAAGCTCAAGGTTCAAGCTCTAGGTCTACTTTTTCACTCGCTCCCCAACCCGTTGTTCCTTCCTAGAAGTTGTTCCCCAATATGAACCTAGAACCTTAAGGTATTGGTTCTAAGTCTACTTCTCTCACTTCTCGACCCATTGTTCCTTCTAGGAAGTTGACTTTCGATAAAAACCTAGAACCTCAAGGTTCCTATTCCAAGTCCACTTCCACTCCCACTCCCCAACGTATTATTCCTTATTGTAATTCAAGCCCCAATAAGAACCTAGAAGCACAAGGTTCCTCTTTTAGGTCCATGTCCACTCCGACTCTCTGACCCATTATTCATTCCTAGAAGTTGGGCCTTGGTAGGAACCTAGAACCTCAGATGTATTTTTTGAAAAAAAATTGATGTAAAAACTAAATGTCCATAGAGTGCTCCTAGCTACCAAAAATTAATGCTCAACACACCATTCAATCTATGATGTCCATTTTGGAAGGGATTCATCCTTGTCCATGGATTTGGCACTGTTAGAGTGTCATGACCTAGGTTTCACCTTGCTGAGTGTTATTGCTTGGTCTAGTCCTCATTTTGATCATCAGACAATACTAGGATGCATAAATAGCAAAGGAATAATCTAGAAAGGAAAATATGTATAGAAAATCAGCTTTAGAGCAGTTGTAAGGGGATAGAGACAATATCAGACTATTAAAAGGTTATTTTAAAGTTATTGTTCATTTTTATGTCTCCAATAATGTATGGATAGATTCAAAAAAATCCATTTTTGAGATGTTCTCGTCAATAAATTTTAATTGTAAATGTAAGCACTATTTTATGAATGAGGTAGGATTTTAAACTTATTATAATAGATTATTTCAATATGAACTTGTTCAACTCATTAAGGAATAACTAAGAATATGGAAATATAAATAATATATTTTGATTGCATTTAAATACTAGATCAAGTTGGTTTTTATTATTGTCTCTTGTCATCTCTCCTTATCAACGATGACGCTATTTCCCTTGGATTAGCACTGATATCCTATGTACTTGCTCCAATCACATAAAATCAAAACAAATCAGTAAACACTTTCTCTTCAATTTAGTTTTAGTCTATGCAGTTCATAATATCATTGCATGCAAGGAATAGTATTTATCAATTTCTCAAAATATTGTATATTGCTCCCACCTTGTACTCACTAATATGGTGTTGAATCAAGTATTCATAGGTAGTAAGGTAGTTAATTTCTCTCATCCTAGTGATTTTTTTTTGGGTTGAATGAATAGCTTGGGTTTAACTACTAGTTTCATTTATTCATTTTATACTCTAACTTCTAGGATTCCCTCCTAGGTCTAACATGAGATCAAATTGTCAGATATAAACCCATTCTTTTAGAGTTGAACTTAAACCCTCCACTATTCTATTGATGAACCAACTTTACTCACTTGATGAAAACCCTAGCCTTGTGAGTGGAATTATGTTCTGGGAAGTGGAGCAACAATTTTGAGACCCGAACGAATGACATCGTTGCTAGGGAACAACTATTAAATATTTTCTTCTTGCCTTATTAGATTTATCTCTAAAATAAGAAATGGGTCTCCCTCTTGAATCAAAACTCCACTAATGCCACATTCACTTGCATCACAATCTACTTGGAATAATTTACTAAAATTTGGAAAAGAAGATATTATATGTTTTATTACATTTTTCTTCGATAAATAATTTTTTTTATTTGTTGCAATTTGCGAATGAAATTATTTTATAGTCCACTTCATTTTCTTTGTGATTGATGCATAGATGCCACTAATTTTTTTTATGAACTTCCTATAGAATCTCACCAAGCCATAATTTTTTTTGGCCTCAAACATACTTCTGGGTGAAGGCCAATCCACAATTGCTTTAACCTTCTTTGGGTTTATTTTTAACCCCTCTTCAAACACAATAAAATCTAAATACAATTTTTTTTTATTCATAAAAATACCTATTTTTAAATTTACCATTAATTTCTCTTCCTTTAATCTTTGCAAAACTACCCTAACATGCAAATTTTTTTCTTTGTCTTATTAAAAATCAAAATATCATCTAAATAAAAAATGATACAATTACCAAGGAGAGGTTTCAACATCTCATTCATCATTCTCATAAAATTACTAGGGGAATTTTTCAATTTGAATGTCATTACTAGCCACTCATAAAATATGACCTTTTCTTGAATTCTATTTTCCAATTGTCCCCTTGTTTGATCATTATTTGATGGTATCCACTCTTCAAATCTATCTTGGTGAAGTAGTTAGGTCCACTCAATCAATCCATCACATCATCCATATAGGGTAATGGAAATATATAATATATAGTAATCTTATTTATAGCCCTTGAATCAATACACAATTGCTATTCTGTATCCTTCTTTGGTATCAATATTGTTGGTACTTGGCATGCGATTGGACTTAATCTTATCAAAACCTTATCAAACAAATATTGTACCTATATATTTATCTCCTCATTCCCCATAGGTGTCATTTGATATGGTGATTTATTTGGAAAACTATCCCACAAGATCAAATTCAGGCAATGACTTATGCTCTTCATAGGTGGCAATTCATTAGGCAACTCCAATTTTTTACAAAATCATCCAAAATATCTTGAATCTTCATGGGTATTTCTTTCTCCTTATTTTGTGTCCTAAAATTTGTACAATTAGGAATGAAATAAATGCATTCCTTCTCCTTCTTAAAATCCTTCAAAAATTTCTTCTCATTCACTAAACAAACTTTGGGATTTTTTTCCACCTCCTCATCCCTATCTTTCATGGGATTCAAAATATATTCTTTTCCATGCTTTTTTTATCTTATAACAATTTTATTTTCCATCATGAATGTCTTCTCTATCATACTACAAAGGTATACCCAACAAAATTTGGCACATATTTATTGGCATAACATCACACAATATCTCATTCTTACAACTACCAATATGAAAATTTACTAAGCACTATTCACTTATCAATAACTTGTTGGGAAAATGTGTCTCAACCTTGCAATTATGTAACAATTTATTGTTGATAAGATGTATATATATTTATATATATATTTCCTAGTTACACTAATAGGTGTATACAATGGCATAAGGGTGGGGGAGAAGTGGGATGCGTGTAAACAATTTTTTGTTAACTTTTTTCAGGAAACTTCTAGAATGACCGACATACATTGTATAAATGATACATTGTAAATCTAGACCATTAATTATTAGGTTTTAGATCTAATGGTGAATATTTTGTTGGCATGTCTTGCCCTAGAATGTAACCCTATTTTATGAGGGTGTTGCATTATGGCTGCGATAGAGAGAGGCAGTAATGTATTATGAGAGTCTGATAGCAATTGTGTTGTCTCTTGATCTTTGAGTGGTGATACTCCTGTGAGAAGCTTGCTTTGCAGGTATATTGTAATCTTTGTGATCTATTGAATAATATATTGGGTGGATTTTGGAGTGTGGGGTTTTTCTCCTAAAAGGGTTTTCCCCATGTAAATTACTGTGCCATGGTATGCATGATATTTGTGTTTATTTCTATTTAAGTTTCTATAACTATTAAAGATATGTAAAAGTATTGCATTATTCTCCTCTCAAGATTAGTGTAGGAAGTTGTTCCGCTACCTTAGCTTCATTACAAGTGGTGTCAGAGCTTGATCACCTTTGGTTTTAGTTGTGGGTTGTTGGGTTTTTTGGACTAATCCAAATTTGAGTGGGAGCTTGTGCAAAAGACACTTTGTGATCTTGTTATAGGAATTTTCAGATGGAAATTTCATCAGGGAGAATAAAGGTGGATAAATTTTTTGGAAATAATTTTGAAATGTGGAAGCTGAAGATGGAGGATCTGTTGATAGATCAAGATCTATGGGATGTTGTTGATGAGAATGTTTCAAGGCCTACAGATCCTACTCAGGTTGCTCAATATGATGTTATGGACCATAAAGCCAAAGGTCTAATCAGATTGTGTTTGGAAGACTCTATTTTAATTAATAACCATGAGGAGACCTCTGCATAGAAACTATGGAAGAAGCTTGGTGAGATGCATTAGGCCAAATATTTAGTGAGCAATATTTTCTTGAGCAAGAAGTTGTATTCCTTGAGAATGGAAGAGGGTGGATGAATCACAAACCACCTGGAAGCATTCAATATGTTGGTGGCTCAATTGGCATCTATTGGTGTCAAAATGGATGAGGAGGAGAAATGTCAGATCTTGCTTTTTGCTTGATTCATGGGATTCTCTTGTTATGGCTATTGGGAGTACTTCTATTATTTTAAAGACTAAAGATGTGGTGGGTTCTTTGCTTTCTGAAGAGATGAGGAGGAAGGTATTTGTCACTACCAAGGAGGCCCTAAATGTTCATGGAATACCTAAGGAAAAATGCAAGAAGAATGAGAAGCATGACAAATCCAAGTCCAGTGGGAGATCTAAATCTCCTAGAAAGGGGTGATCCCACAATATTGGTTTACAATTTTTGGCCAAATTGGACATTGAACTGAACTTTTTTTAACTAAATCTTCACTTTTGGGCACCTATAGCAGCTAAACCATGAGGAATTTGAAGATGATGTAAACAAGTGATTTGTGACATTTTTCTATGGATTTTAAATATATTTTTTTCAACATTTTTGGAATCAGATTGCATTTCTTTTTCCATCTAGTTCGAAAACTAGTTTTTAACAGTAAACACCATTTTTAAAGAGTGGTGTTACTGGCTAACACATAATTTATTTTCTATGAAGGATAAAATAATTTTTTTTTTGAATTTAGATTCATAACTATGATATCTAGTGCATGGAATTGGTTTCATAGCATTTCATTGAATATTTTTTTCTTAATTAAGTTTCAAAGTCAAACCAATTATAATTTAGACATGATTTACTAGCCAAAACATAACATTTTTTGTATGAATCAAAATTCAATTCTTTTTTTTTTGTTGGATCAAGGACTTCAATATCTAGTGCATAGATATTTTTTAGACTTTTTTTGATAATTTTCTATTTTTCCACATGTGAAAAATAGAGAGCTTGATTTTCGATGAAAAACCTACATTCACAAGAAATAAAAAATAAATATAATTGTAATACCCCCATGTTGCTGATACTCTTTGCTACTATTTGTTACTCTTATGTGTTAGCATGATACTGGTTTGTGATGGTGATTAGTTCACCGTCTTGGTGTGTGTGGATGCACAGTTTAGATTGATTGAGGATTATGTTACTTCAGTTGATGACATTATGATTACATTGGTTTGTGATGTTAATTTTATTTTAGTTATATATTTTGATGCAGTGATTTAATAAGTTATTTTATGATGTGATTAGTTACTTAGAAATGTTATTCATCTTTGATATTATAATTGTTAGTATAGTTTTGGTGAGAGGACAGTGTAGCACCACTCGTTTATGAGTGCCCTGCTATGCTGCAATTCCTTCTCACAATGTAATGCTTTGATTATATATATGTATGTACATGTACACAAACTTGTTTGTATGCAGGGATTGTAGGTACAGAGTCTCGATTCCACCTGCTTCGACAGGACAGGGCGAGCATCAAATTACCCAACGGGCATAATGTTGAAACAAAGATGACAAGGAAGTCACCCCATCCCATGTCTGTCAAACTGTCATGATTGAGTGGTATTGTGCGTCTTTGTTTCTTGTCATTGTTGCAATTTATGGTAGTAATTTGTGTGAGTGTATTTTGGTATGCATTTGGCATTGGTATTTTGTATGATGTGATTTATTTAATTAAATGATGTTACTAAATGTTTATATTAGTGTTGGATTAATTTGTATTAAAATATTTAAAAGTTTTATTTTAAAAGTAATGTGTTTTATTTAAGTGTTAATTAAATATTAAATCTGTATCTTGTTAATTTAATTAAATTAGATTGTTGAGGATAATTATGAAATAAATAAATTAAATAAATTAAATTTTGTGAATTGCAAGTAAAGCTTGCAAAATCAAAATTAAAGCAGAAAGTATTGTTAAATAGGAAAGAAATCAATAAAAGAAAAGATAAGATAAAAGGATGAATGAGTATTGAGTTTGGCTGAAAAGCTAGAATTAAAAATTAGAAAATTTCTTTTAATGTAGATTTTTAGAGCTTTCAAAAAGGAAGAGCTATATTGTTTATTTAATTGCAAATTTGAGAGACTTTTTGATTCACGAGAATATTACAGAAGTTACAGAAAATATGGAGTTTTTGGAAGTGGGATTCTCCCTTGTTCTTCTTCTGCAGTAAATTATTTTAGTTTTCTTTGTTCAAAAAGAGAGGTTATTCTGGATTAAGTTTAGATCAGAGAATCTATCAAAGTAAGTTGGAGACGAAGTTCTGAAGGAAGGAACAAAAGTTATTCGAAGGGCTTTCTGGATCAAGCTAAGCTTCATCAGATTTTTTAACAACACAAGACTCCAGGTTCCATTTTCTTCTTCTTTAGTTTCCTTATTCAAAAAGAAAAATAAAATAAAATTAGATATGATATTCTGTGAAAGAAAAATAAAACTTTAGGATTTAGAATTTGTTGAATAGCAAATCTTATGGAGGAAATTAAACTTGCTTTTGAAAATATTTGTGTTTTGCAATCTGGCTATGGAGAAATTTATTGATTTAGCTTGTGAAAATGATCTATATGTCTATAAGTTTGATTTATGGAAAATCTATTTCCCCTCTGAAAATGATAGATGTGGATTTTGAATATATATATATATACATATGAATATATTTATATTGTCTTTTTGTATATTTTTTTGAAATAATAATATGTATATATATATTTATATATATATACATACAAAATCGTGTATATATATATATTGACAAGATGATTGTTTATTTTATCAAAGTTATTAATGGTCGATTTTTTTTTAAATATAAAACAAAGTTTAAAAGGTCAAAGTGTTGATTCTGGCGCTCAACAGCCCTTGGGACTGCCGCAACAGTCCTTTGGATTACAAACAGTCCTTTTTGGATGGCTGAGCGCAGTCCTAAGGACTGCATACAACAGGCCTTTGGACTGTCGTGCGCAGTCTTTAGGACTGCGCGTGCGCCCATATGTTCCAATGGTTTGTTTTTTTATATGTTATGTTTTTTTTATATATAATATTTTTATATATGTATATTATATATAAATATATATAAAGGTTGTCTCTGTTAAATGATTATTTCTGAGATTCTGTACAGATGGAAAACAATTAGATATAATAGAAAATTAAAATATTCATACTTTATATGAACATTTGTTATATATGTAATCTCATAGTTATACAATTATTCATTTATATAATGTAAAGGTTAGATATCCATTGATTTTTGTATAGTTGTATCAAAGTAAATAGAGATTATAAAATAAATTAAACCAATTGTTATTTTAGAGTTGTGATAACAATGTGTAAAAGTATTATGTTGATTTGAGTTGGGATCTTGAGATTTTGTTGGACATTATTTTATAATTACATTATGGTTTTGATTCTTCGATGTGGGAACCCAGTTATTTTCTTTGTAAACCTTAGTGTTCTAAAGGCGCGATTTTACCATTGGAGGTTATCCTCGTTTATGCGCTCTTGATGTTGCATGATTTTAGTAGTATTATTTTGGAAGGGTTGTACGAACGTGTTGAGATTTGATTATGTGTTTTTAGCGAGAAGGGTAATGCCTCGCATGTCCTTGATTGAGTTTATATGCTTTGTTCCTATGGTACAACCCTTGCCTTGTTTTGGTTTATGTTTTGGGGGTCTTCTAGGAGAGTGGCTCTTCGTGGGGGTCGACGGCTCAAAAGGAGGAAGAGCTCAAGATAACCCATGTAAGAGTAGGTTAACAAGTGAAAACCTAATAATAGAACTTAGGGGGATGGGTAGTAAAAACACATAAGATAATATTGGATACCTCGGCTATGCATTAGGGCTATCACAGACTAATGATAGACTGCGAAGGCCATGGTCGACAAAGTCATAACCTCATCCTCATGAGAGGTTAACGACTCTGCATGAGCTACCATATGGGTTCGGCGCCTCAAGGAGGAGGAAGGGCTAGGATAACCATAGATGGGGGCCGACGCCTCATGTTGGAGGAAGGGCCAGGATAACCCATGTAGGCTATGCGATGACACTCTCAACTAGATACCCTTATGTCTTGTTGCTTTGTTGCCTTTGGAATTGTATTCTGATAGTTGTTTCAGTTTCATTTGGAAATGTTTCATGATTGTTCCTTGGTTACTTGGTTAATGGTTATTGCCTTGTGTTGTTGTGATGAGATTTATGACTTTAAGTTTATTATGCTGACTCATGAATGTTGTCGTTTATGTCCTTTGTAATCCTTGATGTTGTTTTGGAGTTATTGTCCTATGTTGTCTTTTATTGGGATTGGTTTATGGCATTCATGGTTGTGATTACTTCCTTGTCACCTTTGAGCATGGGGGGTGGGTTATTTATAATCCACGTGGTTGGGTGGAACATGCTCCGCACCTGTTGGGTTCCCCATCGACGTCCATTCTTCTCAGCATTCGTCAGTTGGAGCTTATACCTGATGTTCATTTGTAATTCAAACAATTATTGTACTATGTATTTATCCCACATGTATGGGAGATTTATTGTAATTCATTTATCGAGAACATGTAATGTAATGTTTAAACGATGATGTATGATCTAGGAACCTTTATAAATGTTATTTTAAGAGATTCATTATAATTGTATCATATGATGTTAATATAATTTTACTTATGGTTCATGGATGTACTTCTGTAAATGGTTATTGCAATATTATGATGGATGTAATTTTAGATAAGTTATTCAGTTTCATCTTTTACCTTTTGTTAAGAGTTGTTATGCGATGTGACCTCATGTGCCCCAAAGGACTAGACATTATAATGTTACTGTGCAATGTGAATATGTTTTAATTTTTAGTGGCATGTTTACTTTGTATTTAAAAAAAAAAATTGTTTGCAATGTTGTTCTCTAGGGTTTGCACGACGGGTGGTACAACTTGGTATCAGAGCTAGGTTTGTAAACGCTGGGGTCTCTGGGTAGTTAAGTCCATTAGGCAACCTTGCGTTTGACTCTTGTGCTCACTTGTACCTTTATTTTGTGTGTGCTTTCGATGTGTGTGGGTGTATAAACTAAAACCTATTCCTTGGTGTTTTTCCAGGATGAAGATAAGGAAAACACCTCGAAAGAAGGTCTGGGACCCGATAGTCAAACGACTTTGGAAAATCAGGCTTCAGTATGATTATTCCAAATGCTCTATGCTTTCAGATCTTGAAACTTTGGCAGAAGCTCTAAGGAGACTTCGTCGTGAAAGAAAGGAATGGATGCCTTCCAGTAAGGAAGTCGTTAAAGCGGTCAGTCTAGCTAATTTGGAAACAAACTAGTCAGTCTTGTGTGCTTACTTTATTTTATTTAATGGCTTCCATGAGTAAGCCATGTCCTAGGGGGGGAGGATGTAATACCCCCATGTTGTTGATACTCTTTGCTACTATTTGTTACTCTTATGTGTTAGCATGATATTGGTTTGTGATGGTGATTAGTTCACCATCTTGGTGTGTGTGGATGCATAGTTTAGATTGATTGAGGATTATGTTACTTCAATTGATGACATTATGATTACATTGGTTTGTGATTTTAATTTGATTTTAGTTATATATTGTGATGCAGTGATTTAATAAGTTATTTTATGATGTGATCAGTTAGTTAGAAATGTTATTCATCTTTGATATTATAATTGTTAGTATAGTTTTGGTGAGAGGACATTGTAGCACCACTCATTTACGAGTGCCTTGCTACACTGCAATTCCTTCTCACAATGTAATGCTTTGATTATATATATATGTACATGTACACGACCTTGTTTGTATGTAGGGATTGTAGGTACAGATTCTCGATTCCACCTGCTTCGGAAGGACAGGGCGAACATCAAATTACCCAATGGGCATAATGTTGAAACAGAGATGACAAGAAAGTCACCCCATCCCATGTCTGTCAAACCATCCTGATTGAGTGGTATTGTGCGTCTTTGTTTTTTGTCATTGTTGCAATTTATGGTAGTAATTTGTGTGAGTGTATTTTGGTATGCATTTGGCGTTGGTATTTTGTGTGATGTGATTTATTTAATTAAATGATGTTACTAAATTTCTATATTAGTGTTGGATTAATTTGTATTAAAATATTTAAAATTTTTATTTTAAAAGTCATGTGTTTTATTTAAGTGTTAATTAAATATTAAATCTATATCTTGTTAATTTAATTAAATTAGATTGTTGAGGATAATTATGAAATAAATAAATTAAATAAATCAAATTTTGTGGATTCCAAGTAAAGCTTGCAAAATCAAAATTAAAGCAGAAAGTATTGTTAAATAGGAAAAAAATCAATAAAAGAAAAGAAAAGATAAAAGGACAAATGAGTATTGAGTTTGGCTGAAAAGCTGGAATTAAAAATTAGAAAATTTCTTTTAATGTGGATTTTTAGAGCTTTCGAAAAGGAAGAGTTATATTTTTTATTTAATTGCAAATTTGAGAGACTTTTTGATTCACGGGAAAATTATAGAAGTTACAGAAAATATGGAGTTTTTGGAAGTGGGATTTTCCCTTGTTCTTCTTCTGCAGTAAATTATTTTAGTTTTCTTTGTTCGGAAAGAGAGGTTATTCTGGATTAAGTTTAGATCAAGGAATCTATCAAAGAAAGTTGGAGATGAAGTTCTCAAGGAAGGAATGAAAGTTATTTGAAGGGATGTCTAGATCAAGCTAAGCTTCATTAGATTTTTCAACAGCACAAGACTCCAGGTTCCATTTGCTTCTTCTTTAGTTTCCTGATTCAAAAAAAATAAAAAAAATTAGATATGATATTCTGTGAAAGAAAAATAAAACTTTAGGATTTAGAATTTTTTGAATAGAAAATCTTATTGAGGAAATTAAACTTGTTTCTGAAAATATTTGTGTTTTGCAATTTGGCTATGGAGAAATTTATTGATTTAGCCTGTGAAAATGATCTATATGTCTATAAGTTTGATTTATGGAAAATCTATTTCCCCTCTGAAAATGATAGATGTGGATTTTGAATATATATATATATATATATACATATAAATATATTTATATTGTCTTTCTATATATTTTTCTAAAATAATAATATGTATATATATATACATATAAAATCGTGTATATACTCTTATATATATATATTGACGAGATGATTGTTTGTTTTATCGAAGTTATTAATGGCCGATTTTTTTTTAATTTTTTTAAAAATATAAAACAAAGTTTAAAAGGCCGAAGTGCTGATTCTGGCGCTCAGCAGCCCTTGGGACTGCCGCAGTAGTCCAAGGGACGGCTGAGCACAGTCCTAAGGACTGCCACAGTAGTCCAAGGGACGACTGAGCGCAGTCCTAAGGACTGTGCGCAACAGTCCTTTTTGGATGGTTGAGCACAATCCTAAGGACTGCGCGCGCTCCCATATGTTCCAATGGTTTGTTTTTTTATATATGTATATTGTATATGTAGATATATATATATATATATATATATATATATATATATATATATATATATATATATATATATATATATATATATATATATATATATATATATATATAAAGGTTGTCCCTGTTAAATGATTATTTCTGAGATTCTGTACAGATGGAAAACAATTAGATATAACAGAAAATTAAAATATTCATACTTTATATGAACATTTGTTATATATGTAATCTCATAGTTATACAATTATTCATTTATATAATGTAAAGGTTAGATATCCATTGATTTTTGTATAGTTGTATTGAAGTAAATAGAGATTATAAACGAAATTAAACCAATTGTTATTTTAGAGTTGTGATAACAATGTGTAAAAGTATTATGTTGATTTGAGTTGGGATCTTGAGATTTTGTTGGACATTCTTTTATAATTACATTATGGTTTTGATTCTTCGATGTGGGAACCCAATTATTTTCTTTGTAAACCTTGGTGTTCCAGAGGCACGATTTTACCATTGGAGGTTATCCTCGTTTATGCACTCTTGATGTTGCATGATTTTAGTAGTATTATTTTGGAAGGGTTGTACGAACGTGTTGAGATTTGATTATGTGTTTTTAGCGAGAAGGGTAATGCCTCGCATGTCCTTGATTGAGTTTATATGCTTTGTTCCTATGGTACAACCCTTGCCTTGTTTTGGTTTATGTTTTGGGGGTCTTCTAGGAGAGTGGCTCTTCGTGGGGGCCGACAACTCAAAAGGAGGAAGAACTCAAGATAACCCACGTAAGAGTAGGTTAACAAGTGAAAACCTAATAATAGAACTTAGGGGGATGGGTAGTAAAAACACATAAGATAATATTGGATACCTCGGCTATGCATTAGGGCTATCATAGACTAATGATAAACTAAGAAGGCCGTGGTCGGCAAAGTCGTAACCTCATCCTCATGAGAGGTTAATAGCTCTGCATGAGCTACCCTATGGGGTTGGCGCCTCAAGTAGGAGGAAGGGCCAGGATAACCATAGATGAGGGCGGACGCCTCATGTTGGAGGAAGGGCCAGGATAACCCATGTAGGCTATGGGATGACACTCTCCACTAGATACCCTTATGTCTTGTTGCTTTGTTGCCTCTGGAATTGTATTCTGATAGTTGTTTCAGTTTCATTTGGAAATGTTTCATGATTGTTCCTTGGTTACTTGGTTAATGGTTATTGCCTTGTGTTGTTGTGATGAGATTTATGACTTTAAGTTTATATGTTGACTCATGAATGTTGTCGTTTATGTCCTTTGTAATCCTTGATGTTGTTTTGGAGTTATTGTCCTATGTTGTCTTCTATTGGGATTGTTTTATGGAATTCATGGTCATGATTACTTCCTTGTCACCTCTAAGCACAGGGGGTGGGTTATTTGTAATCCACGTGGTTGGGTGAAACATGCTCTGCACCCGTTGGGTTCCCCATCAACATTCATTCTTCTCAGCATTCATTAGTTGGAGCTTATACTTGATGTTCGTTTGTAATTCAAACAATTATTGTACTATGTATTTATCCCACATGTATGGGAGATTTATTGTAATTCATTTATCGAGAACATGTAATGTAATGTTTAAACAATGATGTATGATCTAGGAACCTTTGTAAATGTTATTGTATGAGATTCATTATAGTTGTATCACATGATGTTAATATACTTTTACTTATGGTTCATGGATGTAATTCTATAAATGGTTATTGTAATATTATGATGGATGTAATTTTAGATAAGTTATTCAGTTTCATCTTTTACCTTTTGTGAAGAGTTGTTATGGGATGTGACCTCACGTGCCCTAGAGGACTAGACATTATAATGTTACTGTACAATGTGAATATGTTTTAATGTTTAGTGGCATGTTTACTTTGTATTTAAAAAAAAAATTGTTTGCAATGTTGTTCTCTGGGGTTTGCACGATGGGCATTACAATAATAATCAAATTAAATTTATTTAAAACTATACTTTTTGGGAAGCTTATAATAAGGACTACATAATTACAAAAAATAAATTTTAAATGAATTCATTTGATCCCCCAAAAGGTAAATCAAAAGTGTTTTTTTATTAGCATTTTGATAGGTGTAAAGGAGACTCCGTTATAGGTATGGTTTAAAACTAGCGGGGTTCTATCTAAGGGGGTTTGATCTAAGGTGGTTTGATCAAACCCTCTTCAATTGCAATCCTTTAAATGAAAATTTTCAAGGCTTAAATCATTATAATTTCTAAAAATATGCGTTTTTAGCAAAAATCAGGATCTCCCAAAAAGTGTAAACCACTATTGTGGGATAACCCAAAGTCCAAAGTTATTTGCTAGAATTGTGGTAAGCCTGGACATGTTCATAAGGAATGAAAAGAAGAAAATAAGAAGAAAAAGAAGAAATTTGATTATGATTTTGATTCAAAGAAGGAAGATGGCGACACATTGATTGTAGCTTTGGCAACTCGTGCAGGTAATGACGCATGGTTAATTGACTTAGGTGCATCTTTCCATATGACCTTTAATAGAGATTGGTTTTCTGAATACGAAGAATTTGATGGAGGTAAGGTGTACTTGGGTGATGATTCTCATTTAGACATTGTTGGCTATGGTAAAGTCAAAATTGGGTTTCTTGATGGTAGAATAAAAAGGATTAATGGTGTGTTGCATATCCTTGGATTAGCATGAAGTCTGTTATCTGTAAGAAAACTAATAGATGTAGGTGTGCAGGTAGTATTTCCTTATGCAAGATGCAAGATGGTTAGAGGTGCTATGGTGATTGCTAGAGGTGTCATATATGGCACATTATATAAGCTTGATGTATGCACTATTGAGTGCAATATTAATTCTATGAAAAGTGAGTCTATGAAAGAAGTGAGGGTTTAACCTTCAACAATTGGTCATGGATTTTGGGTACCTAAGGGTACTCTTTCTTCTGAGACAAATTTACCTGCAGAGAAAACTATGTTATGCCACTAGAGACTTGGCCACATTGGAGAAAAGGGTCTAAGGACCTTGAAAAATAAAAACCTTGTTGAAGGTTTGTTTGATTGTAATCTTGATTTTGATTTTTGTGAGCATTGCATTTATGGAAAATGAAACTGTGTTCAGTTTTACTCAAGTTCTCATAAATCTTATGGTGTATTGGATCTTATTCATTCTGATGTGTTTGGTCCTGTATATGTTCCTTCGATTAGTAAATCCACATATTATGTTTCATTTATTGATGATTATAGTAGGACATGGGTACATTTTTTAAAGAGTAAATATGAAGTTTTTAGTCGATTTAAAGAATTTAAAGCAATGGTTGAGTTGCATATTGGAAAGAAAATAAAATGTTTGAGGATTGATAATGGTGGTGAATTTTTCTCTAATGATTTTGATATAATTTGTAAAGATTATGGTATTCTTAGACAAAATACAACTCCGTATTCTCCACAACAGAACGAAGTTGCAGAAAGAATGAGCATGACACAAATGGAAAAGACTAGGAGTATGTTGAGTGGTACTGGCCTAGAACAAAGGTTTTGGGCTGAAGCTGTTGCAACTACCTGTTACCTGATTAAAAAATCTCCTACATCAAATCTTGTTGGTAAGACACCTATAAAGGCATGGTCAGGTTGCAAGCCTTCATTAAGACATCTTAGATTTTTTGGTTGCAAGGCATATGCACTTGTGCCAAAGGATACGCGAAAAAAGTTGGAGAACAAGGCTGTGAAATCTATCTTCATCGGATACAGTTATGGTGTGAAAGGATATAAGATTTAGGAACCTATTGCACAAAAGGTAATATATAGTAGAAGTGTTATTTTTAGAGAAACTAAGCCTTCTTCCATTACATTGCATCCAAAACAAAGTAAACTGGAAGATGTGATTCAATTTCCTTCTACACCTAAGAAAGTTAAATCGAGGCCCAAGGATAGATAAGAAGTTGAGGAGAGCTCATCTAGCTTTGGATCTCTAGAAGAGGAAGAACCTCCAACTCAACTTGTTCATAGGTCTACAAG
Source organism: Sequoia sempervirens (assembly GCA_007258455.2). NCBI lineage: Eukaryota > Viridiplantae > Streptophyta > Pinopsida > Cupressales > Cupressaceae > Sequoia > Sequoia sempervirens. Next base: position 564,700,277 of record VDFB02271358.1, read on the forward strand.
GAATAGACAACCACCTGAAAGGTATACACCTAATGATTGGAGATGTATTTTTTCTTTGAATGCTAACATGGATGAACCTAGATTTGTAGAAGAGGCATTAGGTATGAATGATGCAAAATCTTGGAATATTGCTACGGATGAAGAAATGACATCTTTGAAAAAGAATGATACATGAGATCTTGTACCATTGCATGAAGGAAAAAAACCTATTGGTTGCAAATGGGTGTTCAAGAAAAAGATTGGTTCAGATGGAGGCATTAAGAAGTACAAAGCAAGGTTGGTTGTGAATGGTTAATCTCAAGTTCAGGGTGTTGATTATGGTGAGATATTCTCTCTTGTTATAAAAATGACATCCATTAGATTTTTGCTTTCTATTGCTGCTACTTATGATTTAGAGGTTGAGTAAATGAATGTGAAAACTACTTTCCTTCATGGTGATTTGGAGGAGGATATTTATATGACACAGCTAGAGCACTACGTGGTGAAATGTAAAAGTAAATTGGTTTGCAAATTGAAGAAATATTTGTATGGCTTAAAACAGAGTCCTAAGATGTGGTACCAAAAATTTAATACATATGTGTTCAGTTTGGGATTTGAGCGTTCTAAATCAGATCATTGTGTTTATTATAAAACTGATGGTGATCATTTCCTTTTTATTACATTATATGTTGATGATATGTTATTTATTGGCAAAGGGAAAGGTATGATTTCAAAACTGAAATCTCAACTTGCTGCTAAATTTGAAATGAAAGATCTTGGTGCAGCTAGGCACATTCTTGGGATGGAAATTAAAAGAGATAGAGTGAATAGAAAGCTATGGCTTGGACAAAGTAATTATTTAAATTCAATTTTACAAAGATTTAACATGCAATATTGTAGACCATTGTGTGTTCTTGTTTCAATTGGAACAAAGTTATTTATTTTAGATTTTCCAACATCTCCACCAGAGATGGTAGTCATGAGCAGAGAGCCTTACCATAGTGTAGTTGGAAGTTTGGTGTATGCTATGGTTTGTACTAGACTAGATATTTCCTAAGCAGTGGGAGTTCTTTCCAGATATATGTCTAATCCTGGTAGAGTTCATTGGGATGTAGTTAAAAGGGTCTTGAGATATTTGCACGGTACCTTAGATTATTCCTTATGTTATCATATTAATGTGACTGAAGATGATATTTTCCTTGATATTCATGGTTATGTGGATTCAAACTGGGCAGGTGATATTGATAGCAGATGATCCACCAATGCTTATGTGTTTACTTTATTTGGTGGTGCAATCATTTGGATGAGTAAGCGATAGGCTGTGACCTTGATTTTTCCACTACTGAAGTAGAGTATATGGAAACTACTCATGCATGTAAATAAGATATTTGGCTTAAGAGACTGTGCTCAGATATTGGAATAAAACAAGGTGCAGTGTCAATTTATTGTGACAGTCAAAGAGCGATATGTCTAGCCAAGAACCCAACATTTCATGCCAGGACCAAGCACATTGATTTACAATATCATTTTGTTCGTGATATGGTCGAAGATGGTAGGGTGAAGTTGGTTAAGGTAGAGACTTTGATGAATGTTGTTGATTCATTAACTAAGCCTGTGAGCACAAAGAAGTTCAAATGGTGTTCAAAGATTATGGGCCTTTCAACCCCTAGCATCTAAGAGACAATGTTTACTCCCTCCCATTTCTCTTACAAGGTGTTCAAAAAGTGGGAGATTTGTTGGGAAAATGTGTTTCAACCTTGCAATTATATAACGATTTATTGTTGATAAGATGTATATATATATATATATATATTTCCTAGTTACACCGATAGGTGTATACAATGGCATAAGGGGGGAGAGTGGGATGTGTGTAAATAATTTTTTGTTAACTTTTTCAAGAAACTTCTAGAGTGACCGACATACATTAATAAATGATATTGTAAATATAGACCATTGATTATTAAATTTTAGATCTAATGGTGAATATTTTGTTGGCCTGTCTTGCCCTAGAATGTAACCCTATTTTGTGAGGGCACTGCATTACAGCTACAGTAAAGAGAGACAATGATGTATTTTGAGAGTTTGATAATAGTCATGTTGTCTCTTGATCTCTAAGTGGTGATAATCCTGTGAGAAGCTTGCTCTGCAAGTATATTGTAATATTTGTGATTTATTGAATAATCTATTGGGTGAATTTTGGAGTGTGGGGTTTTTCTCCTGAAAGGGTTTTCCCCACGTAAATCACTGTGTCATGGTATGCATGATATTTGTGTTTATTTCTATTTAAGTTTCTATAACTGTTAAAGATCTATAAATTTTTTCCATTATTCTCCTCTCAATATTAGTGTAGGAAGTTGTTCCACTATCTTAACTTCCTTACATAATTGAAGTTCCTTTTGCAACCAAGAAAATTTTAGGGATTAGGGTGCTCCATTATTTTCAACTTTAACTTCTCCACCATCTCTTTTGACACTATATTGTTAGTGCTACCACTATCTATAATGAATCTACAAAATTTTCTTTGGTTTTAATAAAAAATTTCTCAACATCAAAGATTCTCCATCCTCTAGTTCTTCTCCAGGCTCGGATGAAGCCACATATTCTTCTTCAACTTGGGCCACATGAATTTTGGCCTATTTTCCCTTTCCACTACTTTGTTGTATCTATGGACATTCAAATTTCCTATGCCTAATTTCTCCATATTGATAACATGTACTAGTAAAACCTCTCCTTATTCCTCTTCCAAACTATCCATGAACTCTAGAATAGTCTCCTCTACCTTTGTAATAATTCCCCTTCCTCCAGTTTCCTAAGTGTAAGAACTCATCTGAGAGGTGCTGGATTCTTCTTATTTTATTGGATAACCTCTTCCAAAATTGAAATTTCTTCTACCATGTGAGTTTTTTCCCCTTCCTCTTGAATTATTTTATTTTTTCCTTGTTAATTTATCTTCTACCTTTAGGGCATACTAGTAGTATTCTTCCACATTGTGTATTCTAATTAGAATAATCTCATATTGAATTGATAAATTTATCCCATTCACATACCTTCACATCTTATCAACATTATCATCAACATTTCCTACCCTAATATTCAATATATATAATTATTTGGTATAATATCTAAAACTATACTCTCTTTGTTTCAAATTCTACAACTTTCAGAATAAACTTAGGTGATAATCAACTGGAAAAAAAACTATCCTTCATTTTGGTCACCATTCTATCTCATGATTTGATCTTTTCGTTTCCTCTTCTTGGTCTATTTGTTTGTAGACCATCCCACCATAGGGATGCATGTAATTTTAGTTTTATGCAAGAAGTTTCACTCTCTTAGGATCCTCTATTGATTCAAAGTAAAAATATTTCTCCATTTTAGAGATCTAGTCTACAAATTCTTCAAGAGTCAAACTATTTTTTATAGCTAGGAGGATCTAACCTTAATTTACTTCTCATTTTGGATATTTCTCTCAAAAATATCTCTTATGATTTGTATTCTTATCCTTCATTCATTTCATCTTCTCCATCTACCACTTCTTCATACTTACTAACATCTTCCACATGTAACTCTCTTCTATGCACTGCTTCCATTACATCTAACCTTGTTGTAATCCCTCTTAACATCTCTACAACTTCCATATAACTAGCCCATGGTTCTCCTCTTAAACCATGCCCTCTTTGTGCCATGCATCACTTAAGTCCTCTATAGTTGTAGGATTCCTCTCTTCACTTTCTTACAACAAATATTTATTAGGAATTCTTCATTGACATGATCACAAAAACAATATACTTTGATACCACTTGGTGTAGTCGAGATTAAGGTTTCTTAAAATATAGCCAAATCATGTAACTTAAGGCTCATTCTACAAAAAACCCCAAAATTTTCATTGGTGTTGGAGTTGATAGTGAACCCCATAGTTCCCATAAATCACTTGCAACCAAAATTTCTATCACTTATGAAGAGAAAAATAATGATAATGTTCATGTGACTGTGAGAAGACAATTGATCCACACAAGAATATAATATTGAGATTAACATGTATTGTAATGTGAATTAATGAAATGATTACAAATTAAAATGAATGCTTATAAAAGAAAAAGTGCAAACCCTAGATGAGGATTTGATTAGATTGTGATAAGTGTCCTTTTCCTATGTAATGAGATAAATTGACCTATAAAAAAATCAATCTAGTAATAAAAAACACTCCTAAGTTTAGCTTAAGTGTAATAAAGTAAAAGGTGCCTAATAATTAATTAATCCTTAGGTGATTACCTATTTACTCCAACACACCCCTTAAGATCAACTTAGGGAGAAGCTAGAAACCTGATAAAGAATGTAATAATGGATGTATGGATGGATCTTGAATAAAAGGCTTGAGGCATCCATGCACAAACAAATGAATCTCTCATAACTAGAGAAAAGGAGAAAATTACATGGGAAAAAATCCTCTCCAAAAGAGAGAAAATGAAATAACTACACTAGTGAAAGAAGAATAAGAGGACTCAATGTGACCCCCCAAGGACTAATTCTATCACACAAGTACAATAGATGTCCCCTAATAGGAGAGAGAAAATAAGAATATAAATTCCCCCATAAAGAAATATCTCATGTGCTAATGATAAACACCTAAAGGAAAAACAAGATCCACTTCCTACAAACAACATTTCTCCCCTTAGGAAGAAATAGATCCATTGGTGATTGGAGAAGCCATTCCCAAAAGATGGAAGAATCAAGAATCCAAATCCATATGATGTGTTCCTCTAAAAACTACTAAAGTGCCTACATGTTGGAATGAAATGATGTCAATCCAAGATCCTGTGAAGAATGATGTAGAACAAGATGCAAAAATGATGAAGATGATGGGCCAACAATGATGATGCGACTATAAAAAAAGTGGAGTGAATGTCCTAAAATTAATCTTACAAATTTGCAATATGAGACTCTACAAATAAGGATGATATGTCTACAAGATACGAATCCCAAGTAGTTGTGTCTAGAAGAAGATGAATTTCCTACTATACTGAACCAACAGGGGCCAAGTATGTGGTGATGTTAATTATATTAGGAACAAAAAATATGGAGAATGGGTATTGATTTAAAGAGTGGGAACATGAAGACAAGTCTTTGAACCATTAGAACATGCAAGAATTGTGATATACTCAACTCTTCTAAAGTATCATCATCAAAGGGTATGGAATTTTCATATGCAAGGGGAATGAGACAATCTATAGTAAGATCCTTTGGGTATGGAGAGATACGAGGATCTCAATGAATCTCCTAAAGTCGAGTCCAAAGTGTACGGGGAGAATCAATGTTTGATACAACACACATAGTTTCATGATCAACACTAGAACAAATCACTCCTACAACATAATAATTGATAATAAAACATTCTGATATACTCCCTAGTGTGTTTAGTGTAGGTATGAGTCCATATAGATAAGGAAAAAATCAATCCACCTAGGATGTTGTGGGATGTCATTTCACCAAGACTCATAATTATCGTTTTCTAGGCTGACCACAAAAGGATGAATAGAAAAAATCATGATACTTCCTAAAATAAAAGAATTAGGCCAAATATTGAAAACCTTAGTTCATGTAAAGTAGATCAAATGAAGTCATCTCACACAAATAAAACCTTTCTAGGTGCTAAGATGTCCAAGTAATTGAAAAAAATGTGAAATCACAAAAAAATGAATAAAATATACTTGGGGAAGATTGTAGAAAAAGTACATGAATGGATTTGAAGACCTCTAAAATACCTTGCCAATGCCACAAGAATCATGAAAATTGGAGTTATAGGAAAAAAATTATGAGATTGAAAGAAGAAAATGATGATATAGCTTTGATCAAGAATAAAATGAACTAGTAGCAAAATTTTATGACGAGACCTTTACCACTAGAAATTAAATGAAACCAACTTTTTGACGATATCTTGTTTTCCCAATTTTGACACTGTATGCTCAAGTTATGCCAAAAATTAAAAAAAATCTCCTTTAGAGAAAATGGGGGCTAGGAGGGGGCAAGGGGCTAACTGTACCACTAATGTCATGCTAAAGTCAACACATATTCTTTGAATATTCCTCTTGATAGAAAAGGCATCGATTTCCTAAAAGATTTATGGTCATTGGAATATTTTGTATGGATTCTAAAATAGTGGAACATTCTATTGTACTTGCATGTTTTTACTGTCACCATCGAGGAAGAATTATGTTGTCGAAGAAAAGATGTGACAAAATATTTAAATATTTTTTCACTGATGTTGTTGATATTTGGTCCATCAGATGGTTGGTGTGTCATTAGGCAGTAGGTAGTAGATTGTTGAGGATGGTTTACCAACAAGTGAGGAGGGTGTGGCCAATGGGAGACATGTGGAGCTTGTCATGCGGCCCACACAATACAAGATCTGCAACAAGGTACAAACCTTGTACAAATGTTGATGTAGAGAATTAATTGCAAAAGGGTTATATAGATTTTTATGACCATAGAGATTCATACGACCGTACATATTTGTATAGCCATACAAATTTCCCTACTATTTTTTTTCTTTTTTTCAACTACAATTTTGATGAAACAACAGGTGATCCTTATATTTTTGGCCATTTTGGACTCAATGGTGATGCCTATTTTACTCCAAGATGCTTTGATTTTCCATCAAGGTTGTATCTCTTAGAATTTAGTCATAGATTCAATGCTCTAATACCGTGTTGGAGTTGATAGTGAACCCCACAACTCCCATGAATCAGTTTGACTACAACTAAAACTCCTATCACATCTAAAGAGAAAAATAATGATTATTCTCATGCAACCTTGAGAAGGTAATTGATCCACACAAGCATCTGATATTGAGATTAACTTATATTGTAATTTGAATTAATAAAATGATTATAAAATATAAATGAATTCTTATAAAAGAAAAAGTGCAAACCCTAGATGATGATTTGATTAGATTGTGATAAGTTTCCTTATTCTATGTAATGAGACAACTTGACCTATAAATAACACAATCTAATAATAAAAAATCATTGCTAAGTTTATCTTAAGTGTAATAAAGTGAAAGGTGCCTAATAATTAATTAATGACTAATTAATCATTAGGTGATTACCTATTTACTCCAAAAATTGGCAACATTCAAGAGTACAAAAAAATTATATCAGTTGCAACCTTGCATATATTGTTCCTTTTGACTTGACCTTCCTATAAATCTAAAGAAAAAGATGCTAAGAAAAATTCCTCTCCTACTAATTGTAATGTCGTAAATTGAATCCTATGTGATTTCACTTCCCATGAGCCCCCCCTTTAGAAAAATTAAAGACAATAATGCAATGTTCCTTTTATTCAACTTTAATTTAATCCTTAATTGCTTAACTCATTCATTTCCTATCGCTAAGGAAAATTTATGTCTTAAATGAATGCTCAAACGTTCTGAATAGATTCCTGACTACAATAGTTGTTGACGTTAATTTTCCCACCTATCAATAAATGTAACACCTCTACTAGCTCACAGATGCAATGGGACAACTCTTGCATGCATAAGCCTCCCTAAAACACTTCATTTTAACTCTCTCTATATAAGAAGGAATTTCACAATCTCTTCATTCTCTCTTGCTCTTTCTTCATCACAATGGCTTATTTTCCTCCATTGCATCTTTTTGCTATCACAACCATACTACATTGAAGCTTTGGTATTATCAACATATTTCTCTCAAGCTTGGAGATTGCAGCCTCTCCCTTTTAGCATTCTTATTTTTCTAATGGAGGGTAACTGTGATTTCTTCATTGCATTTCATTTTAATCTAGTTAGCATATTGTTCTATTATATTTATTTCTTCTTCTATTGAATGCCTATTTTATTTTTGTCTATCCCATTTGGATATTTTTGGAGATGTAAAATTCCAAAGCATGGGTTTGACTAAGGAAAATCCCTAAACAACCCCAAAAATTTTCCTAGGTCTTATGTGTATAGGTATTGAAGAAATTTCTTTGTTGGAGGATTCATCTCTTGGTTCTCTATGATTTTTTTCTTCCTTTCCTCTTAATTTATCATCTATCTTTTATTTAGTTTAAATTAATTTAATTTGTATTATTCTCCATTGTTTTCTCGCATTTTAAGACTTTTCAATTATTAGAACTATTGGTAGCCACTTTGATGTTTTCTAAGACATTCTCAATTTTTAGTCCATATGAGATGCCATTATACCTCAAGGATGTCTACATGCCACACTATCATCCTTGTCCAAGAGCTCATCACTTTTCCCAAAAGACCTATGTGACCTACTCTCTCGATTTCTAGAACTCTTTCCTTTTAATTGTACACAAAACATTAAAAAAGAACTCTTCATCATTTTATCTTGTCACCTGAGTTGGATATATTGAGGTAGTTGAGGGCTATTTTCTCCTTGAGATATCATCATCTTGGGAATAGAAAATCCCCTCCTCTACACTAATATACTCTTTGAGCAAGGTAGTTCAACTGTCACCTCAGGCCCATCATTTCCTTTTCTAGTCAGTTTAGATTTATTTTGGTTCTTCTTCATCAGGGGTTTCCACTCTAGAAGGAATTGGGAACTAACCACCATTTGTTGGTGGTTCCTACTTTCTTAGGAACCTTTTCTTTGCCATGTTATTGTTTCTATCTTCTGATTAGGGGTTTTGACCCCATTAATAACTGAACACATTTTAGTAGGTTGCATTGGGGGTTTCAGCCCTATTGGGAACTAACATCCTTGACTTTGTGTTGGGGATTCTAGCCCTACAAGGAACCAACACCCTTGGCCCTTTGTTGGGGGTTCCAACTGCATTGGGAATCAATGCCCATGGTTCTATGTTGGGGGTTCTAACCTTATTGGGAACTTGACATATTAATCTTCCAAAAACTATCCTTGTTGGGGGTTCTAGCCCTATTAGGAACCTGACATTGTAGTCTTCCAAACAATATCCATGTTAGGGGTTCCAACCTTAATGGAAATTGATGCCCTTATCTTTTGTTGGGGGTTCTTGCCTCGTTAGGAATCAATACTTAAATGTTCATGTTCAACTCAGATAGAGGTTCATGTATTGTAAATAATTATGTAAACACTTGAACAAAGTCACTTCATTCGAGATTTAGAAGGAAAATAAAGAGATCAGATCTTACACATTGACTGTGAAATCATCAAAGCTAGGGAAGGAACTAGGAGCTTTTCAAAGATAGCATGTGTTCTTGGAACACCTAGAACCTTTTCTTGGTTCTTGGTGTCCACCAAACCTCTGACCAAGTTCATAACTTCACCCTTTTTCATTCAATTTCCTCCAAATTTTACTTGAAGATATCATTTTTTCTCGTCTATGAGATGAATAATTAGCTAAAATATGCAACCAAGAATTGCCTCCTGCAACAAATTATGAAAACCAATAGAGAAAAATCAGATAAGGAAAACTAAAAAATGAAAGTAAGAAATATTTTTTGTTGATACAGGATTCCTCGCGAACTCAAATGCTCCTACATCATCTAGAAAGTAGTATAAATGCATAGGATGAATTTATGAGTCTTTAAATTTCAATATAGAGAGAGTTCATCTGAAGTTTATAATTCATGAGATGGTTTCTATCAAAAATTGATAAATGAGAATCTTGTTGATTTCAATAGTAGGTTTGGGTATGTGCAGGATCATGATGGGCCAAAAAGTGGCGATATAATGGGTATGTGTAGGGTTTGTGGTTGACGACTTTTTTTTTACCCAAAATTGATGAAACGAAAAGGGTTTTTAAAGGAGATTCTTAGCTTTCCACCAATAAAAATTATAATTTACATTGAATTTAATAAATAATTATTATTCATTTTCTATTTGAATTACGACTAAAGTTCTGATTGATAGGTTGATTGAAAAACATCTATAGCTTTCAAATGGTATCACATTTTTTGAATCCGAAACATGCGTCACATTCTATGCTTTGCATACTATAGGTTAAAAAAAGAAGGAATTTCATGAAGTTTTGACCAAGTTAAGGTGGTCAGACATGCAAGTTTTTATATTTTTTCAAACTTGTAATAAAAAATTCATAATAATTATTTACTTAGAAAAAAAAATTACAAAAAAATATGCATCACATCCAGACATTAGTCCTCTATTTATATCTAAAATATTATAAAAAAATATTATCATTTTTTGTGGTTATGGTGGTCGAGACAAACACCTACTTCTTATTTTTTCCCTGAAATTTAAGTGCTATTGCATTGAAATTTCAAATTTTCACCAAATGATTTTTTTAAAAATAAACCAAGTAGTTTAGAAACTACATTCAATTTTCTACAGATTCTATTCTTACATATTTTTGAAATAATATAGATAACTTATTCAAATTTTTACGTCAAGTTGCCTAGCTCTGATTTTTTTGAATTTTTTGCCACTTAAGGGCCTATTTTTTCCATGATGATCTTGCGCATACCTGTTTATAATGTGTGTTGAGGTGGAGGCTATGTTTACAAGTGTTAAATATGTTGTGGACAAAGGATACTCTAAAATATGGGTCGAAGGTGATTCATTAAATATCATCAATTATCTACGTGGCATTCATCAACCTAGGTGGAATGTGGAACAAGTTATTAGAGATACTATAATCATGTTAAGATCTTGTGAAGAGACTCGTGTCTCACATTTTTTGAGAAGGAAATTCATTGGCCGAATTTTTTGCAAATGAGGTTGTCAGGTTAAATGAGTATTGTGCGTGGGAGGAGGGATCTATCCTTCTTGAGAAAGCTAGGAGCTTATTGAGAAACAATGGTGTGGGTTGAGTTGATGTGGCGGTGGCATTTAATCTCTAGTACCATCTCCCAACTCACATGCTTTGTGGATTTTTCATGGATTAGTGGCATTTAGTTGAGTGATTATCATAAGGGTTTTCTTCTTCTGGTGTTTGAAGATGTTGGTGTAATTAAAAGTGTTGTACCTTGTCCTAGGTCATGATTACACCTTAGTTAATTTTACTTAGGGACCACATAGGAGGTTGTTGGAGAATTTCCACTTTTGGTGGACTTGACATGTCATTACTTTATCACTTCCACCTTTTTTGGACACATCATGTGATTATCTCTCCACCTTTTTTGGTGATTATCACATTATCACTTTCCACTTTAGGTGGAGTGATAGCTTTTCATAGTTGTCTCATGTCATAAGATTACGACAATTGTCATAATCTTATGCCCTTATATGTTCTCACCTTGGCTATATAACCAAGGGGTCCCCTATGTACATTTTCTCATTCCATTCTATTTGCATTATTGGCAGAATACAGTTTATTCTTGTCATCTTGTTCCTATCTCTCTTATGCTTGTGCTTTCTATTAGGCCTCTAAATCTTGGGTGGCTACCTTCATAGCCAATTCTTACATTGTATCAGAGTGATTGGAGTTCCTTTAGTTAGTCATTTGGAGATATTCTTGGAGGGTTCCATTTTTGGCCTTGTATTGCAGGTGCATTTTGGGAGCTTGTTGCATCAGATTTGGGCTCACCATTGCGTCCAGAGTGTCTGAGATAGTCAGATTTTCCTTTTGTTTCGTCTCAGTTGGACGTTGGAGGAGAAATCTACAAAGGGTTGAAGATTGGAGGTGGTTTCCAGATCCAGGAGCTAGCTACCACTTCAGAGCATTTTTAGCCAAAAAGGACATCGCCATTGTTCTCAGAAGGGCCAAAAACCCATAAATTGACTGCCAAATCGTCCAAATCAGAGCAAGTTGTCCGTCGAGGAATTTTTTTTTTTGCTGGCCGAGCCATATGACCTAGCCATTATGACAGTCGGTACGATTTTTATTTTTTGAAAAAGAAAATATATATATTTTATTTTCTGCGAAAATTATTATTCAAAAATTTATTTCGTAGTTTTTATTGTAAAGTTTATTTAATAAAAATAAAAATTCAAAAAAGTTGGTCCGCAGACTATAGTCTGTAGACTTGCAAAGGCCACGGTACTTGGGCACTATACATGGGCCCCAACTGTCACACCTGGCAGGAGGCCACTGGCCCACCAGCCCCACGTGTACCCACCACCGGCAGCAACAGAGAATCTAAAACCAGCAGGAGGCCGAAATTCTCCAAATCCGGCAATGGAAATAATACACGGCGGCCTAAGAAGATTCTCAGGAATATTCCACCAGAGAATATTCTTCGAGAATATTCCTTCAACCAAGATTTCATCAGCGACAACTGCAGAGAATATTTCAGCGAAAAGTAATGGCGACAACGGCAGTCAAACAACCGTCAAATTTAACCTCGAATAGCATGTGATGGGGAAACGCCCGTCAAATTTAATGTACTAAATTGCTGACGTCAGCACTGCATCAGTCACTCTTTGAAAATTTGCAGACCCCTCTCCATTGAAGGTTTTGATTTTGCAGTTCATCTTCAGAGGCTCATATCTTGGCCATTTTGAGGCCTTTTTTGGTGCATTTTTTTTTTATTTGGGCTAATTTTTCATGTACTTCACAATGGTGCAATTATTTTTTGATTTTGGTGCACAAATTTTCTAGAAAATTCGATTTCTCTCAGGTGTAGCTGAATTGTCACCATTTTTGCAACTTCTGGGGCTCCGTTGAGGCTCATACGAACTCCTTTTTAGGTGTCATTTTTTTTTAAAGTGCATGATTTTTTCTGAACTTGATAGTTGTGCTATTAGTTTGTAGTGATTCTGATAAGAAAATATACTTTCAACACTTGGTCATTTTTGGCCTATTTTGGAATTTGTAAAGATAAGATCTCAGTTTGGTCTTTTGTATCAGTCATTTGAGTCTGTTGTAGCCTACTTAAGGCTGTTGTAAAATATTGAAAATCAAAAGCCCACTTTTCTTGGCTTGCAAATGGCCATTGTACACGCACTAATTATAAAGTGCCAAATCATCTTTTTTTGGGGGGGGTTCTTTGATTGAGTGAATTTGGGGGGTGTCTTGTGTGATTGTGCCTCTCTCTCTATCTTGTTCTCTTTCATTTTGTTGTTATGGGTTCTCCTAAGTTTCCTTTGTTAACTCCACATAACTATGCTTCTTGGAAAATTGATGCATGCATGGAGTAAGTTAATGGAAAAAGGATTAACTCATTATATTGATGGAATTGTTGTTGCACCATCTAATCCTAAAGCTGATCCCGTTGCTCATATGGATTGGCTCACTAAAAATACTATGGCTCTTGGAACTTTAAGGAAATATGTATCAAAATATCTAATCTTTCAAATTGAAAAGTGTAAAACAATCAAAGAGGCTTGGGAAAAGTTTGGTCAATTTTATGGCCAAGTTGATGAGATTAGAGGTTATCAACTTGACAATGATCTCACAATGTTAGATCCCAAGAATTTTGATACAATCCAAGACTATGTCACTAAGGAAAATGAGCTAAGAGCACAACTTAAGGATTGTGGCATTGATAAGAAGGATGCACGATTGGTCTACAATTTGTTGGGAAAGCTTCCATCATAATATGCAACATTTGTTTCTAGCTTCCAAACCCATCGCTTGATAGTGGGTAGTTCTTTCACTATGCCTTCATTTGATGCATTCACATAAATGATGATGTTAGAGCAAGAAAACTTGATAAGCATGGGGGTTCTCAAATCTTCAAAGTCCAAAGCTTTGGTGGCTAATCAAGGGAATCAAGGGACTCAAGGAAAGGGTTCCAACAAGAAGCAAAAGAAATCTAATCCAAAGAAACAACAAGATAAAGAAAAATAATCCTCTCCAAAACAAGGGAATTCTTCATCACAAGGGAATTCTTCATCTTCTCCCAAGAAGGGAAATTCAAGCAAGGAGAGACCAACTTATTCATATTACAAGAAGTTTGGTCATGATGAGCATCATTGCCACACTAAGCAAATTGATGAGTTGAAAAACATCATCAAGAAGAACAACATCAATTTGTCATCTGCCTACAAGAAGAAGGATTCATCTCCTTCCACTTCCTCACAATCAAAAGGAAAAGGGAAAGCATTTGTGGCTACTTCAAGTTCTTCACAACAATGGATACTTGACTTGGGTGCCACTCATCATATGGGTTCTACAAGGGAGTAGTTTTCTTCTTTGGAGCCGTCTAAGGTACCTCACATCTTCATAGGAGATGATACTCAAGTGGAAGTTGAAGGCGAAGGTTCGGTTGCCATGGATAATGGAACATTTGAGAATGTTATCTATGTTCCTAACTTGAGTGCCAATCTTCTTTCAATCTACCAAATCACTCACTTTGGAGATGGCAAGAAAGTTGATTTTCTACTAGATTCAGTTGTGGTCAAAGAACTTAAGGATGATGTCTTGGTTGCAGTGGGACAAGCCAATCACAACACACGACTTTACTCATTCTCCCACTTTGTGCCTAAGTCTCCTTCTACAGCCTTGCTCACTCATTCAAATTTAGAAAGTAAGCTAGGGCATGAGCATTTTGGACATCTCAATTACTGCTATCTTCAGCAGCTTAGCTCCAAAGATATGGTTACAAGACTCCCTCAAATTGGCTTTTTAGAAGGTGTTTGTTTAGGTTGTTCCATGGGTAAGCGTCCAGAAGAGAAGTTTGAAAAGGGGAAGTCTTGGAGAGCTTTGGAATTTCTTCAGTTGGTTCATAGTGATGTAGCAGGTCCATTTCCAGTACCATCATTTAGCAAGGCCCGCTATGTCCTCACCTTCATTGATGACTAATCCTGCTTCACATGGGTCTACTTTGTTGTTCATAAGAGTGAAGTGTTTGACAGATTTCTAGCCTTCAAGGCTCATGTTGAGAAACAATCAGGGAAGCAAGTCAAGATTCTTCACACAGACAATGGAAGGGAATATGTGAACAATAGACTTGAGGAATTTTGTACTATTGAGGGGATTGATCTTCAACATTCAGTTGCATACACTCCACAATAGAATGGTGTAGCTGAAAGAAAGAATAGAACCCTTAAGGAGATGGCTAGCTACATGATTCATGCTCATTCTCTTGGTTCAAAATTTTGGGCAGAATCTATCAGTTGTGCCACTCACATCCTAAATCGGGTTCCCCATAAGGCTTTGAAGGGTATGACTCCTTTTGAGGCTTGGTGTGGTAGAAAACCGGTTGTGAGACACTTCAGAGTTTTTGGTTGTCCAGCTTGGGCACGCATACCTCCAAAGAAGTGCAAGGCATTGGAACCCCAGATTAGGCCTTGCATCTTTGTTGGATATCCTGAAGGTGTTAAGGCATATAGACTTTTGGATCCAGAGACACATGAGCTCTTCATTGAGAGGAGTGTTCACTTTGAGGAAAGCTCTCCTAGCTTGGCCTATAATCCTCCTCTTCCTTCCCTTCCTCCCATAGGTAAAGGGATGATGGTGGACTCCCGGATGATGATTCCTTCCTCAACTCACCAGGATTGCCAACCTGCGGATCCAATTCTGTGCTGAGGGCAACCCCGCCCCTTCATCTCCTGGCCGGGAGAATCTCTTGCTGGGATCACCGTGACCTCTGAGCCGGTGAGAGGGTTCTCTTGTTGGGGATCCTTTAGATACTGAAAGAAATCGGTCACAACATCAAAATTTTCCACATACTTATATTGCTAGTGCTTCAGATCCACAATCCTTTAAGGAGGCTTCAGGCATTCCTGAATGGGATTCAATAATGGAGGAAGAGTATAGTTCCTTGATGAGGAATCACACATGGGATTTAGTTCCACTTCCTAAGGGGAGAAAGATGGTTCATTGTAAGTGGATCTATCAGACCAAGTATGTAGTGGATGGAAGTGTGGATAAATACAAGGCTTGGCTTGTGGCAAAAGGTTTCTAATAGGTTCCATGTGTTGATTATATAGAGACCATTGCACCTGTTGCTAAGATGAACTCCATTCGCTTGACACTTGCTATTGCTGCAGCTCATGGTTGGGTTGTACATCATATGGATGTAAAGAGTGCATTTCTTCACGGGGATCTTCATGAGGAGATTTACATGGAGCAGCCACAAGGATTCATACAAGATTCTTCTTTGATTTGCAGATTGAGGAAGTCTATCTATGGCCTCAAATAGGCCCCTACGGCTTGGTATGCCAAGATGGATTCCTTTCTTCTCTTAGCAGAATTCATGAGGTGTCATTCAGATCTCCACTGCCCATGCATTTTGATATTAGCAGGACTCCATCCTCACTCTACAATTTCCCTGGTGCTCTTGCAGTGCTGATGACTTTGATTCACATGTGGAGTACCCTTAATCCATCACAGTAAATAGCCGCAGATGGCCAGTGGTGGATAGGATTCTTGCCAAGGTGGACTGACTTGGGCCTTTGCACTCATTTTGGGATTGAGACTTCCATAGTCACTGGGATTTCTTTCCCCAATCAAAGTATGCTTCCTTGATCTCTAGCCTGCTCTCACATGGGCTGATTGTGTTCCAGACCTCCCTTTAGGAAGCTGCTTGAGGTGGCTGCTGGGTTCTCCCAACTTGCTGATGGTAATTGTACTTGTCAACCCAGCTTGGGAGTCTCATCCATCTCTGACTCCCTGCCACACACCTGGCGGGCCCTTTCTATTCTGGTATTTGCTCTTTCATGCCATGAAGGAACCATGAGCCTTCATTGGAAAGCAGCAAACTGCATCTCTTGCATCAGCATATGCAAGGTACACACTCACCATGGGATTCATACTCATGCGTGAGGGTACTGGTGGATCACTTTGGTGGGATATATATATCTAATTGGGTCAAGGACCTGATGGATCAAACCACCTCCCAAGGCTGCCAAATCCTATCTGGTTTCATCCCACTTGTTGGCAGAGTAAGCAGCTGCTACGCTACTGCTCTTCTCTCAACCTAGGCTGAGTATCAGGGGCCTAATACGCCACCGGTGTGGCCATTCTGGGCTCTAACATTCTAATTGGAGTTTGGCTTCTACTTTTATTCCAAGGTCCTATGAAGGCCACTCATTAGACAACCATGTGAGCTTAATTCAAATCTTGAAGAATCTGGTTCACCATCAAAGGACCAAACACATTGAGATTCATGTGCACTACATTCGAGAGCTGATACAAGAGCAATTCATTGACTTGCAGTATTGTCCTATAGCACAGCAGATTGCAAATATCTTCAACAAACCCTTCACTAAGAGTATATATCATCATTTGTGAGCTCTCTTGGGGTGCAAGATGTTTCATCTGATGAGGTCACTTGAATTCTTCAATCTCTCTTTTGGGGGGCTTTTTCCTCACTTGAGGTTTTTCCCTTCTCATCTTTTGAGTGTAGTTTTTTTTTTGTTTTATCTCTCTTTCAGGGGGGAGTTTTTTCCTACTTGGTTTTCTTCTCCCTTTCTCTCCCACTTTTAAGAGATTGCATTCTCTGCATTTGTACATGGAATCTTGGCCATGCCTCCAGTAGCTTAGACCCATTTCTTTGCATTGTTTTTAGCCTTTAGAGCATCTCCCAAGCTGCATGTATAAAAGCAGTAATTGCTATGTAACCTGGGTCCCAGGTCATGATTACACCTTGGTTAAGTTTACTTTAGGGACCACATAGGAGATTGTTGGAGAATTTCCACTTTTGGTGGACTTGACATGTCATTACTTTATCACTTCCACCTTTTGTGGACACATCATATGATTCTCTCTCCACCTTTTGTGGGTGATCCACCTTTTTTGGTGATTATCACATTATCACTTTCCACTTTAGGTGGAGTGATAGCTTTTCATAGTCTTCTCATGTCATAAGATTATGACACTTGTCATAATCTTATGCCCTTCTATGCTCTCACCTTGGCTATATAACCAAGGGGTCCCCTATGTACATTTTCTCATTCCATTCTATTTGCATTATTGGCAGAATACAATTTATTCTTGTCATCTTGTTTCTATCTCTCTTATGCTTGTGCTTTCTATTAGGCCTCTAGATCTTGGGTGGCTACCTTCATAGCCAATTCTTATAGAAGAGATGGGTGGCGATAGAAGCAGAATAGAGCCACACTCTTGTGCAGGTCTGAGGAAGAAAAAGAAGCTATGGAAGATCCTCCATCATGGGAATTTCATGATTTTTTTAGAAAGGTTGCATGGGCATGACCTTAATGCCTCGGCAGAATTTGTTTCATGCTGGCATAATCAAAAGCTTCAGATAAAGGGTCTAGAAGTGGATGTAAATGAGGAGATTATTTCTATTGTGACTAGGATGTTGATGGTTGGCCATAAGTTTTACAAGGACAAGAAGAGCAATGAGGAAGGGATGGCCCAATTCTTCAAGGATGATGAGCGGAAAAAAATTGGTTAAGATGGAAAGTTGGGGTTATGAGTGCAAGTCCCTTAAGAAGATTTGGGCGAATGTTGCAGAGGTGATAATGCGATATGTGACTTTGGAAGGCGGGTTTACTGCTATCCTAGGTCACCATTTCACACTTTTAAATCATTTCAGGCATTGTTTGTTTATCTCATTTCCATTTTTTCTATTATCTTCCATGGAGGTTTTTTTTTATACCCATTTAAAAAATAGGAGGGCCCCTGTGCTCCATGAAGGTCTCATTCTTTTAATCATGGGGCATGTTAAAGCTCTTCTCCCTGCCCTTGCTATTGAGGATAAGGAGAAGATTCTGAGTGAAATTTCTTGTTCGTCTAGTTCGGATACCAGGATTGCAGATGAAGAGGAGTGGAATGAAGAGGAAGATGATGTTTCCCTGTCCCCTGTGACTACCTCCTCGAAAAAGAGGAAGATGGGTAGCCTTAAAAGAAATCATGATTCCAAGCACCTTTTTCTTTCTGAAAATGAGGATATGGAGGTGGGCTTAGATGAGTCCTCTCCAAGGAATGTGGATTTGGTTGTTGGCCATGGAGAAACTAAAGGTGGAGGTAATGAGGAGGGTTTGCAGAGAATGTGTTGGATATGGAGGCCAAGGAAAAGCCGAGGAGGGCATCCAAACACATTGCCAAATTGAAGTACCAGGCCTTGAAAGCTCCAACAGAGGATTCCAAGAAGATTTGTGAGGAGAAGGCTTCTAGCGAAAAGGCGGTGAAAATTGACGACTCCCCAATTCATATCTCGCCCAATGTGGAGATGGATGAAGAGAATAAGGGTCAAGATGAGGAGAATGCTGAGAAGAAGAGTGCTAAGTTAGAGCCTCTAAAGGTAAGTCTCCTTTCTGAGAACTTTTCTTATCTCGATGATGATTATACCTCTATGTTTGAGTTGCTAGAAATGGCTAGGGTTAGGGCCACTATAACTTTTAAGTTAGCAAAATGGACTCTTCAGGATTTTAATAAGGTTAACATTAAAATAAGGGGTTTGAAGGAGAACTTGAAGAATGTTCCAAAAGGCTAGGTGTCAGAAATTCTTATTGACAAAATTGTGGACCTTGAGGGTTCTTTCCATGACTTCAAATCTCTATGTAAAGAATGTCTGGTTGGTTTAGAAGCCAACATATTGGATACAAATGCGGACATAAAGAAACTTCTCCATGCATGTCACATTTCAGTGAAGAATAGTGTGGACTCTTTAGAAGTCCTATTCAGAAAGATTAGTGAGCTCAAGGAAGATCAAGTGTATTTTTTTGAGTTAATGGAGAAAGAACATTTGACCAAAGGAAAAGGTAAAAAAGGTGCGAAAGGTGATGGTAACGACTCGACTGTTAGAGGGTCTATTGAATGGAAAAATTCCTTTGAAGCTAAGAAGACAAAACTGTTGTACATAGTTGAAATGCACAGGAGCCAGGAGCTTGAGGTGGCCAACACCTTAAGCAGTATGAAATAGTGTTTGACTATATTTTTGTCTGTTGTCTGTTTCTTGGTGGGTCTCGGTTTATTTTATGTTGCTTTGTTGTTTTGATGCTATTGGGTGCTGCTTTTAGTTTATTGTTTTTTCTCTCATGCAACACCCTTTTTTTCTCATTTTGGGTTTGGTATGTTGTTGGTGTTTTATTGCACTTTCTTTTAAGTAGCATTCTGTGTCTTAAGTTGTAAAGGGTTTCGGGTCCCTTCAAAACTTGTTTTTCTCGTATAATCAAAATAGTAGGTTTATAATGACAATTAGAAAAGTGCCTACCCATTTGAGGCTAAATAATTCAATGTGGTTAATGTTACATTGTGGAGAATTTAATACAAAACTAGATATTGTCTTCATGATAAGAACACTTAAAATTTAAGAGAAACTTACACTATGGCTATCGATATTGAGAGAAACATGAGAACATCTGGTAAACATGTTAAGAGAGTTGATGTGAAGATCTCAAGTGAATTTAAATGAATTTATCCTAAATTAATATGTAGGTACATCAAACAAGCCCCTAACTATGGACACTAGAAGTTCATGGTAGTTCCATTTGAGTTGACAAATGCTCCTTTAGTATTCATGATTTTGATGCATAAGATATTTCATACTTAACTAGAATAATTTATCCTTGTGTTTCTAGATGATATTTTGATCTATTTAAGGATAGTAGAGGAGCATGAGGTCTACTTGTGCCATGTTCTTCAGTGTTTGCATGAGAATCAAATTTATGGTAACTTGGAAAAGTATGAATTCCATATTTAATTTGAAGTGAGGTATTTCAGTCATATTATATCTAGTGAGGGTATCTTTGTGGACCCCTTAAAGATTTAGACCATTATAGATTGGCTACCACCCATGAATATCTTAGAGGTTCGTAGTTTCATGGGTTTGGCGAGATATTACCAATATTTTGTTATAAATTTATCTGTCTAGTGGCTTGCCCTATTACTTCTCCCTAGAGGAAAGGAAAAAAGTCTTTTTGGTTGGAGAAATGAAATTCAACCTTTTGATTTCTATAACGACTAGAAAGGCACAAATACTAGTTATATCCTTAAGTTCCCGAAATTACTTTCACCATTATAATCAAATGGAACAATATACATCAATGAATCAAAGTATATTGAAACAAGGCGGTTCCTTCATTAGATTTAGCCATGTAGGCTTACAAAAGAATGATCATCTCAACAATACATGTAAACTCAAATGTCATAATGCAAATTAAGGAAATAGCAAGATCATACATGCACCCACAAAGAATCCATAACACAGAGATTTAATGAGTGGAAAACCCTCGTAGGGATGAAAAACCGCTCGTAAAAGTGCCTCACTGGCTTAATGAAATGCCTCATCGGCAGAGCCTTACTGGCTACAAAATCTCAATAGTTACAAGATGCCTCATAAGCAATGGTCATACTATCTCATTGACAAGACCATTCATTACATATTTCTAGATATCATGAGTGTCACACATATCAAGGAGCATATGGAAGTTTTTTTACTAGTCACATAAGTCTTCACACAACATTTTCAAGTTTCACCAATGCATTATCCTTATGTATATGAAATTTAGGAAGTGCCAACACTATCATGAATTGCTCCCAAGTATTTGCAAATAAGACCATTCTACTTCCAATGATCTCTCAAATATCACACAAGTACACTGCAATCACGTAAAGCTTCATGAAAATAATTCTAGTCTTTCTAGGATGCGCACATGCCTATGCAATTATAAGTAGAATGTTTACTTCTAAACTCAATGATTCATAGAAGTTTTATCAATAAGTGAATAATACTAAAAAGGAATTTAGAAGGTATAGCTCATGTATGTATGAGAATACATATATAAGCTAATGAATATATATATGATACACATTCTTATGCAAATAAAACTCAAGTTCAACTAGATGAGGGAATTTCTATTTTCTTCGTATGTGCATGATAAACCATGATGCATGAGAAGAATGTCATCATTAAACTTAAACTTTAATAAGGAAAGGTATGATTTAACATTTGTTTATCTTTTCATAAACTTTCCAATTGATTCACCTTACATAATATGTGTAGATTAATTGCAATCTACATCTATATATATTTATTGATCAAGAGTTATAAAATAGAACAAATTTCATATTCAAATCTTAAATTTTTGTCCTCCTATATGAGTCTCATACTTAGGATATTTTTCTTCAATGGAGTATATTAAATATTATTTTTAAAGTAAATGTAATAACTTAATTTGATTTCATTACTTTGTTAAATACTTATTCTTTCTAAAGTATTCTTATAATTCCAAGGGTTCGCTATTTGATTACATAAGGGATTAGTTCACAAGAAATAAACTCTGTATCTGGTTCAAACATCTCTCAAACGACTCAATTTAATCAATCTTTTAGTACTCCAAGGACTAGTAGCAATTGAATGCACATATGTACCTTTCTATTTGCACACAAGAATTTAATAACTTATTTCTAATTTTAATGATTTACTAAAAAAATTACAGATTTATACAAATCGAATGAAATACTTTCAGATCAGAAATATATTTACATTTTAGCAAATAAACTTGCCCATTCACGAATACACATATGTATATATTCAGTAATACATCACTCTAAGTCAGATTTTTATAACTATTCTTTTCAAAATTTAATTCTAGCTCTTACACATTATATATATATATATATATATATATATACAACCCGAAAATCATATTTACAAATTGAAGTAATTTTGAACATTTGTAACGAAATGGTATATTTATTTATAAATAAATAGGCATACAGGAATTTACATCTTCAGAGTCTACATTCTGTCATAAATTGGTTTGATTTAATGTGTGTGTATATATATATACTTTCTTACCAAAATCACTTTTGCAATGAAATAAAATAACCACTTTCACCTAGATATAATATATATACACTTTCTCAAAAAAAATCACTTTTGCAATGAAATAAAATAACCACTTTCAACTATATATATATATACACACACACTTTCTAGCAAAATCACTTTTGCAATGAAATAAAATAACCACTTTCACTCAGATATATATCTACTCATTTAAATTCTACATTGATATGTTTTTCAGCATGTTTCATATAATTATATACGCAAATATATAGCAATTCATTATTAATTTTCCAGCACCAACATGATTGTGAACAATATATACATAAACAAATGCATCTGTAAGTAATCTTCATAATATATATAGACTACATTCTAAAATAGCTTTAGGCAAACATTTCATTGCCCCATAATTAAGATGTTCTATATTTTTAAATATATGTGTATATATTTGTATATATTTATTCACATGTAATTCTTTTTATATCCATTTTGAAAATAATACATTCACAGCCAAAGTGTTATATAAGCCTACAACATATTATATACACAGAGGTATATATATGTATATTTTTAGATGAGTAATATATATATATATATATATTTCAAAGCTGTTTATTTTCAGTAATATATTTTCAACAGAAGTAGTAAAATGTTCAAATGAAGTATTCATTTGCCACATTAAAATCAAATACTCATAGTGGTGTTTTGTATATATATGTATATATATATATATATATACTTATATATTTTATTATTTTTAACAAAAGAATAAAGGCATTTCTAAAGCATGAATTCAAAATACAATGGGAAATGAATTAAAAACCTGGATTCACTTCTTGTAGAATTCTCTTTCTTTAATTTTCCTTTCTTTCTTATTTTTCTTTCCCTTCTCCACTATGCTAGATTCACCATGCTTCAAAACCCTCTTCTCAACAACCAATTTTCAGTTATTTTTGCAAAGCAATAAAGAAGATTATAAAAAAAAAACAATCGGGTAATGATTTTCCTTTTTAAAGTTTTTCCCTTCCATTTTCATAACCTAATCTTTAAAATCAAAAATAAAATTTATTTTCATGTACGATATTTATCTTTAATTAATAATAATAAAGAATTATATTTTTATTGTAACTACGTAACTATCCAAGTAAATAGTGAGCAATTGTTATTTGTAATTTACAAAAGAAATATTTACCTTAATAAGCAAATAAAGAAATATTATTCACGTGCAAATTAAATATTTATTCTAAATAAATATTAACCAAATGTCACTTACTTACACATAAAATAATTTTCCTAAATAACAAAGTATTTTCATTTAATTACAATTAAGTTAGTCATTCTAAATAATAAGCATTATCAATTAATTGAAAAAATGAATTCTCTAATTAAAATATAATTATTTCCATTTTGTTTGTTTATAACTTAATTTAATTAAACATTATAAAATTACGAACAATAAAAATAGGGGTCGTGACATCCATGTACTAATGATTCTAATATAATCATTTTTTCCCATAAAATATGGGCTACTTCAAAACATTGAATCTTTTTCCTCTTTTAGCTCAAACAAGAAAGCATGGATTCATATTCCATAAAACCAACCCTTCAACAATATTTTCTAATGTAGATTGATTCAATCATCTATGATTTTAAGTATTGACCAAATACCCATGATTCAAATATAATCATTTTGCTCCCATAAAATATGGGTCACCTCTAAACATCAAATTTTGTCCTCTTTAGCTTCAAGAAGAAAGGATATAATCCTCTTCCATAAAACTAAATGCTTATTCTACTCTTCAACTAGAGTTCCAAATAGAGATTGATTCAATCATCCATGGTTTTGAGCATTGACCAAACACCCATGAACTTTCCAATTATAACATTCTTAGAAAAAGCTAGAGCTTGGAGATTACCCTAATCTCCCCCACAAGTATACCCCTATATGGCACACTTTCAAGGAGGAAATTTTATTCAGTATTTGGAATGATAGAAATGTTGCATTGCTTAATCATAGCATTGCTAATAATTTTTTTCTTTGTACACTAAAGCTATGATTTGTTGTAATGTTCTTATGCAGTTTCAAGTGCAAGTTGATAAAGTTGCACTTGAAGTCTCTCATCTCTAGAAGCTATTGGACTATTAGGGGGATGTCCCATGCATTGTGGCCCAAGTGCCTTCCAAGTCCACCCCTCCTCAAGGACGTAGGTGAGGATGTAGCCACTCTTCTAGAAAGAGACAACTGAGGAGATCATGAGTCTTGCTCTTGTGGTCCTCTACCAAATCCCAAGATAATGTTGCCTGTACATGATGGCCTCAACCTTCATGTCCACCATCTCTTTAGTAGGACATTGGCTAGCCGAACACCAAAAAATTTCCTCAAGTTCCCCTTACCATCTCTAATGATCGCACTCAGACGTCCCCAAAGGAAAATACTGAAGATAACGCTATCATTGGCTGGGAGCCAATTGAAGATTCTAACTTTAGTGATGTTTGAGGGAAACCTGAGAATAAAGATCCTCCTCCTCATGACATAATCATAATTGCAAACATATTACATTTTGTTTTGCTAGATTCGTGGAAGTGCTTTCATATCACCCTCCCTTTTTTTATAAATATTGTACTATTTTCTTTAAATTAATGCAAAATTAAAAAAATATGTTCATTCATAAATAAATAAAGGTTGGAATTTTTTTGATAGAGAAACGTGACTAAACAAATATTTAAGTGCCATATTCAACTTTCTAGCAAAACAAGAATGAGAGGGTTTAATTATGTCCCCTCCAGCAGCTCCAAAGACTAGGGCTTTAAAATCATCCAACTAAAAATCAAAAGCAAAAGAAATACCTTTAAAGGATGGATAAGGCCACCCCTCTCAAGCTCTGCATCATCAAAGGCTTTCGTGGCTACAGCAGCCAAACCGGCCTGTGCTGTTTTTTTTTCCGTTGCATGTTTTTGTCATGCCCTAACCGTTCACCCCAACTATTTCATGTTTTTTCTGATTCTCAAAAGAAAATTTTCAATTTCAACAAAGGGTTCTAAAATGTTTTTATAATGATATAAAGAAACTTTATATCAAGTTTTTCAATATATTTGAGAAATTTCTATAAGAAATTTAACACTTTTCAAGAGTTTTCTATAAGATTATAATAACAAACAAATAGTTTATGTGAAATCTTTTAAAATCTAAAGATTGTTCAATTTTTATTTTTTTATATTAATCAAAGTTTAAAGAATTTAAAAAAAAAAGCAGTTCAAAAAGAAGAATGGAATGGGGTTACGGATTGTTTGGATAAATGGGCTTCTATCATTTGCATAATTGGAATATTGTGAAAAGGGGTCAATTACCCCCTGAATTTCATCAATTGAATCGATTAATGGAGATAGACAGGGGTGTGTAATGCCCTTGCTTTGTACTGCTCTATCTTGATTTGAATAAATTTTAACCCCTCTTTTAGTTTTAAAAGAGGACTGAAAAGGAGATGAACATTGTCCCAAATCTTTGGGACATGGACGTTGCCAATTAAAGAAAAAACCAGTATTAAAACGAATCTCCTAATAACTACTTGCCCTCAGAAGTGGCTTCTGATATTATGCAGCGTCATCCAAAATAAATTGCTTAAGAATGCCAAAAATAAATGTAGTAGATGAAAAACAACTACAAAATTTACCACCGGAGTTTGGACTGTGAAGCACTACTAGATTATTTATTCCTACACCATTACCACTGTATATACTCCTATGTATAGGAGAGGAGGTATCATGATGGAATGGAGTCCACTAGAACATTAACATATGCAAATAAAATCAATATGAAATTACAGGCTTTGGTCTTTTCCCTCATGGTAGATAGGTTCAGGAAGAAGACCCAAAACATAGGAACCTAAAACACTTAGGCAGTCTAACACACAAGGATCTTGCAAATACATATGTTCCAAATTCTTTGCCTCGTTGACATAGATAATTCATCACTCAATAACATCATTGACCAGCTTCTATCTTAAAGCGATCCAAAATGCTCTTGCTCTTCAATCCCTGGCTCCGGAATGCCTGAAAGTATTCTTCATACCTGTATCCTCTGTATAGGGCCGGATGTTCCTCATCCACAATGGATTCTGCAGGAGAAATGAAAGCATCCAACGAAGGACCATATGGTGCAGGAGCACCTAGGCTGACCTCCATTTTGGTTTGCACAATTTTGGCTTGTACTGACCTTAGCCAAGTCAGGATCTTAGTTGTTTGAATTAGACCTTAGAAAGTCTTGTTGGTGTGGATGAGTTAGTCATTAGGACTATACCATCTTAGTTAATTAAAATTGTTACATTTTGCTTTAATTTAGTTTTAGACAGCCTATCTTGTAATATAGGACAGTAAAAGTGTTCAAAATACTTGACCATTGTTAAAGAAAGATGCCAAAGGATTGTTGAGGAGTTAATAGTTTGGAGTACGGAGGTTGAGGTCCTAAACTTTAGGATCATAACATATTGTTCAATTACAAAATGTTGGTAAAATTTTGCATGACTGTGGTTTTAAGCTGCATGTAACTTTCTTGGTAATGGGAATCCCTGGAAATCGTGTGAAATGCCCTAGTAATTGCCCTTGAAACTTGGGAAAGGCATCCCTAATGTGAATAATGGCTCGAGATAGGAATTAGCAGTTAGTCTTTACATTGTATTCAAAAAATTTGGTGTGAAAAATAGAAAACAGTGAGCAGATTTCCAGATTTGTGTGAATACCCATGTGTTTTGTGTGGAGACAGTCTTATCCAGGCGTTATCTTTACTGTTTTAGCATTGTGTTGAGGTTCATAGATTGTGTGGAGTATATTTCATTTAGTGATCAGGTTTTGGTTGTGTGTAAATAAGAAATTTCTGCGTTTTCTTTATTTTTCTGTGTTCTCCTGCAAACCCTGTGTGTTTTTAGAACAGATATATATAATGTGTTAAATGCGTTGATTTGGCATTGGTATTTTATTCACACAACAAGAAATGGCATTATATCTTTTGTGAATAGTTTCATTGGGTTTAGAGTAGGTGTTTTTGTGTAAATAAAGTAGAATTTAGGTGTTTGCTGCTTCCTTCTAAACAGTTAACTTTTCCATGGTTTCCCCATAAAGTCCAACCGTGGGATTACCCTGAAATTGGTTTGAAATGTTGGGGAAGCCAGTAATTTGCAGATATTTAATAATAGGAAGCATGGAAAGGCAGTCAAGTATTTTGAAAACCAAACCCTAGGTGAGCTATTGTAACCCGGTTAGGAGTTTGGTAGAGAAAATTGAGAGCTTAGGCAGGGGAAAAGTGCTACAGTACAGAAACCGTACTGTTCTAGACAGGGCTAGACAAGTTCTCCACATGGTAAACGGATTGGGTCTTTAGTCAATCCATTGTTAATAGTATTGAAGGAGGAAACAGTGAAACCCTAGAAGATAGGGCAATTAGGCCTCCACTCCAAGATCCTTGGAATTAGTTGTACGGTATTGCTAGAGGTTAGACAACCTAGGCAAGATTTAAAAGTCTGAAAAGGGTGTCAGAATATGTGTTTTGTTTGCTAGGCTATGTGGAGATTTTGGGCAGAAAAAGCCAAAAAGGGACTGGTAAAGGCTAGTAGAAACTAGGCCTCTTCAAGCAAGATTTGCAAATCGGGTAAAGTGAAGGTTAAAGAACCACAAAGATGCATTCCATTGGTGTTGAAATGAATGGAAATAGAGCATTTACCTCCCCTACAAAGAGTTCAAGTCAGATAATGATGTTGGCATCTAGACTCTTCTAGGTGTAGTGAGAAAGGTTGAAATTTCAAGTGGTGTTTGTGAAGAAGACAACAATTTTGAGTGGTGATGAATCCTCTAAGGTTAAGCACAAGGTATGGAACTCTTGAAACAGAGTCAGGGCAGGCTTAGTTAATGATCTAAGCCAGGACAGAGCCTAGGAAGTGTTAGGTTCATGGTGAAGGCAGAGTAACATCTTGTTGTTAGGTGCAAACAAAACCTTGAGGTTATCATACATCACCATAGGAGGTAGGAATAGATATACGAACAGTGGTATTGTTTGTTATAGCCCGATGCTCGATGCTCTGGAATCTCCCATTGCTCAAAACCTAATAAAAACATTTCAAGTTTCAGTACATTAAAAACAAGTTTTGAATAATGGGGAATTCTGAATATAGTCTCGATCTGCATATGCTACTCATCATCTGAGAGGATAAGAAAGCAGAACTTACATAGATAAAAAATCATGATGAAGAAAATTAGTTATATATATAAAGAACCCAGATTTATTGTGCCCAATTTTATTAGTAATAGTATGGATTGGGAAACTTGAAGTATCTAAAATTATATCATATATATTATTATAAACCTGCAACTGATCTCCCAAATTCACCACAAAGGCATTGGGTGTGGGTTCTACTGCAACCCATTTTCCATCTCTGAGAACTTGCAGGCCGCTAACAAGTCCTTGCATTAGAACAATGATGCCTCCTGATCTCAATGAGGCTATGTTCCACGCCTTTTGGGGACGGGGACGGGGGGACGGCTGGGACGCGTTTCCGGGACGTTTCCTAGGGGCCCATTTTTAGGGGACGGTAGGGGACGGCGACATACAAAATACATATATATATATGATTTTTTCAAAATTTATTAATATATTATAGATAGAGAGAGGGAAAGAGAGATATATGTCAATAAATTAATAATTGCTAACAACAATATCAATATATAAATAAATCGCGAGAGTAGTAGCATAACAACATAATAAATGTCATTAAAGCATTATAAAATTTATCATAGCAATATCAAACATCAATAAAACCATGGTCTATCAATATCAATAAATCACGAGAGTGGTAGGAAATGGAACTAAGTAAGTGCAGCTCCCAGCTCCTCAAGGCATCCCAAACACAAACAAAATGCAGCTTGAGTGAAGAAAAAAACACAGTCAAGTAGAGCCCAGCCACAACTTTACTCTAGGCGTTAGAAACAAAAACTTGAAGAAATTTGTTTCATGCCTCTTTAAAATGCAAAAACGTCTTTGTTAAATGCCCAAACGTAGGAGCAAAATGCCAAAAAAATGTTTAGACTGAGCTGAGGCTGAGATTTTCCCGTGCTTTACTGTGTGAAGTCGTCGCCCCTGCCGTCGCTTGCCATGAGAGCCAAATAATATCATTGAATCTTATGAAACTTTATTAAGTTTCATTTAAATTTTTGTTTTTAGACTTTACACAAACGCATTATGTTGTTGTGGGCCCACAAAACATTTAATAGCAATATAAAATGTTTTAAAAAACAAAATTTTATGTTCTTTAATTTTCTGGAGCTCCATATACACAGGGGACGGCAGGGGACGGCAGGGGACAGGGGGGGACGTTCCCAACGTCCCCGCCCTGGGGGACCGTTCCCAAACAAGAGGAATGGAACGCCCCGCCCTATGTTTTTCCTTTCGGGGCGTGGACTGTCCCCTGGCCCCCCCCGTCCCCGGGACGGATGGGGACCGGGGTTTTGGGGGCGTGGGACACGCCCCGGTAACACAGAATGAGGTGCTATGCCAAGTGTGAGATCTGGATTTGGGCAGGAAGGATAGTAATTTATGTTCATCACCTGTCTATGCTTCCTAAAGATTGTATTCAAATAATCAGAATCCTGCCCCATAGCTTCAGAAATTGCAGCCAATAGCTTTAAAGAGAGGGCTCTTATTTCCTTAGCATACTCCCCTGCAATCTCTCTGTATTACAAAATAAATAAAAAACTCATTTCTGCTTCTTCTTTGAAAATTCTTGAGAGAAATTTTGTTCATTTTGGTTTTTGGGTTACACCTGAGGCTGCGTGCTCTCTTAGATTTATATTTAGATATGATTCAATGATGTTTATGGTTTAATGCTTGAAGTGTTGCAACAATCCCTGGTCCATACTTTTTGCAGCTAGTTGATTGTTAGCTACTTTCCAAAGTTAGTCTGGACTTTTATATTCATTGTGCTTAGTTCAATTGTGGAGATTCATTCATTTCAATTGCAATTGGGTTGTCTTGGATGAATGCTCATGATCTAAAAATCTTTAATGCCTTAGAAGATTGCACTGTTCCTGTAAGATTGCAAATTTATCTTGGTCAAGCAGGAATTAGTTTATGAGGGATTGGTCCATTTCAAATATTTCATCATTTGCATTGCTAATCTTAGGAATAGTTTAATCTAGGAATCTCTTTGAAACCCTAATCTTTTGTTATTTCTTTATTATCTGAGTTAGATTTAGGATTGAAGTATCATTACATTGCTAGATCTGATAAGTTAAAGATTCAACATTTGCTTGTAGTAAGGTCCCTTTTTGATTACCAGCATTTTCACATTTATCACTGAGTTGTTTATGCATTGTCAAGACCTGACATTAGAGACCTTGGGGTTATCTCTCGAGGCTTGCTGATAGAGATTTACCTTTCAAGAGAGATAGGATTTCATATTCTATCTAAGTTGTTGCTAGAAGGAGGGCCTGAATAAGCAAGTTGGATCAATTTTTGTCTACTATCTCTCCTGAAAGATTGAGAAGAAGAACTAGATCTACTCCAAGAGAGGAGGAATTTCAAGAATTGTCGGCAGCTACTAGGTTAAGAAGGACCAAAAAAAGGGGAGAATCATCATCCACCCAACACCTCCATTATCTCCATCATTCTCATCTTGATCAAGTTCATCTGAGTCTGAGTCTGAAGACATTCCCATCCAACAACCTCAACCATCTCTAAATCAACCATTACCACCCCCACCTCCACCAATGGCTTTCCTAGCTAATAACCCATCTCCATTGACTTTCGCCAATTACAATGTCATGCCCAAGAGCCCTAAGCACTTATGTTCAAAGTTCCATGTTAATGATCCAAATATAACTGCTAAGGAATGCATCAAGATCTTTCAGAATTGCCTTAAGGATAGAGAAATAAACCATGAGGATGTGCCATGTAGGGTCTTTCCTTATTCCATAAGAGAAGATGCATTCTATTGGTATAATATTTTTCCTGTTGGGTCCATCTGGAATTGGAATAAACTGGAGACTGCATTCTTGTAGAAGTTTAGGATTCCCATTAGTCCTAGTGAGCTCTACCATCAGTTCACTAATATTAAGAGAGAAGTCCATGAGCCTATAGGGTCCTTCAACAATTGGTTTCATCATGTCTATACCAGAATGTAGGCCCTTTATGTTGTTGATGAGCCTACTGCTTTAGAAGTCTATTATGAAGGACTTGATAGTCTGACGACCACCTTCATTAAATGGAGAAACAACCCTCGTAATACCCTACTTGATGCATATGCAGAGGCTGTGAAGGTTAGCATTGCTTTAAGGCAACACTTTTCTAGCCCTTTACCATCATTAGGACCCGTTGCTCACCCTAGATAAGTCCCAACTCTTAATTAGGCTCTCACCAATCATACTCCAATCATGAATCCAATACCTCAGTTGCCTTTGATCCCTCACCCAAGACCTCATATGAATCAAGTGCCACCTGCAATCAACTATCCCTAGCAAAATGCAAATCAACCTCTTCATCCACAATCTCATGCTAGCTATCCCCCGTATCTACAAAATTCTGAAGTATTGAGCCAGTCATTGAATACCAGCACTGTAGTAGGATATCCCCAAAATAATGTGAATCAACCTCCATATGGGAATTCTGACAAGGAGAGACTGGATGAATTGACTGAAAAAGTGAAGAAGCTGAATATGGAGGTGACTTACCTAAGGAACTAGAATAGTCAGTTGCAAGTTGCTCAAAGAAATATGCAATCTAGTTATAGAAGAGAAAATCAACAAGGGAAACATTTTGATAGAGGATACACCATTTACAGAGGGTATAATAATGATAGAGGATAGAATTATGATAGAGGTCAGGCTGGTGGACAAGGGTTCAATAGGAGACAGTTGTCAGGACAAAACAAGACTTGGAACATGAGGCCTAATAATGGAGGAGTCTCTACTCCATTGGATCAAACCATCCAATCAACCAATTAATCAAGAGAATCCTCCTAATGGTGTATTTTTAGCTGAGGCTACATTATCAAGATGGTGTAGGCTCCATAAAACAAGTTAACATTCTAAGTTAGATTGTCAATAGTTCCAGACAACAACTTCATTTTTTTAGTATGAAGTGGAGAACAATTCAAGTGGTCAGGAAATGGTACCATCTACTCCCTATGATTCATTAGTGTTAGTACTGAATTATGCTTCTTTTTGACAGAGCAAGGAAAATGTTCCTGAAGAAGAATAAGACCAGTTCAGGGAAGAGGTAGATCAAGTGTGCAATGGATATGAGATTTCACAACTGTTTGATGAAAATCCAGTGAATGACAATGGCCCCATGGATGAAGAAGAAGCTTATGTCGAAGAGGTACAAACTTTCTAGAGACCTACCGAGAAGTATGTTTTGAGGGACATGCCACATAGACATCCATAGGATGAAGGGCTCTTCACCACCTCCATTCCACTGAACAACTTTACAACACCTCCAGATCCTATTGCCAACAATAATCTGCCATATCCTCCAGTGTCAAAGAAATACTTCTCTAAAGATGAAGCACAAATGGATCCATCAAAAGGAAAGAGTGTTGAAGCAAACAAAGACAAGATGGTGGACTATCCAAAAGAGACTCATGTTGATCTAAGTGAAGAACAAATGGCCATGTATGTTGCAGAAGAGCTCAATAAGCTAAAAGTAAGTCTCTCTACATTTGAGTTATTTAGAGTTTCAACCATTAGGATTATGCAGTTCTAGTAGATTACAATGAAAATTCTATATCACAAGATAGATCAGTTAGTGAAAGTATCAACAAAGTATCTAGCTCTCAAACAGTAGGAAGGAAAAATCAGACTCCTAATAAAGTTCATGTGCCTTCTGGAGATAAGGGAAAAGAGAAAGATAAAACTCAGGTTGCTCAAGTAGATACCCCCTTAACTCTGTTTCAAGGGAAAACTGACACCCCTCCATTCCTGATTTTTGTCTACATATTTGGTAAACACTTGCATAATTTTTTGTTAGATTTAGGGGCTTCCACCAATGTAATGCCCTTTGGTGTCTGTAGAGCTTTGGGTATTACTCCTATTGATTCCCAAAAGAAAGTTACACAATTGGATAGAGCTGACATCAATGTTGTAGGGGAATTAAATATGATTCATATGCAGGTTGCTTTTGACCCTAGGATTTAGCAGGTTATTAATATATAGGTGGCTGATATACCTGATGCTTATGGCTTGAATTTGGGAAGAGACTTTATTAGGGCCTTGAATGGAAATGTATCAACTGATAACTCTCATATGTGGCTTCCCTGGAAGGGGATGCCAAATCAAATCAGAATGGAAAGAGAACCTAGGATGAAATACATGATTACAGAATATCATAATACCTCTAATAAAATTTTAATATTTGAGGCAAGTATGGGTAATTATGTGCTTGTAGCCCCTTTTGAGGATTCAGATGCACAGGAGGTTCTTATGTTCCACACAACACCTGTTGACCTTACAACATACAAGGAATGCACTATAGAGAGGCCAACAAATTCTAAATCCAGAGATGATGTTGTAGTTGATGTTGAGGTAGCTTTTGATGGGATTGAGTGCAAGGAATGAAAATCTGAGGCATTATAGTTACCTATGGAGATCAAGGAGGATGTTCTTATAGAGGTTAGTCAGATTCTTGAAAGTACAGTGAAGGATGAGTTGCAAGAGAAAGGAGTTACCATGCAAGCTCCTCCTTTCCAAGATGAAGATCTAAAACAAAATAGATATAAAGAGTTTGTTGCCAGAATGAAGAAAGATTGGTCAAGCCTAAGTTATAGAATCGACCTAGAGGACTTGTTGTTACCAACTTGGTCCAGGATACATGAGGAAGAGCATTTAAAATTCACATGCTTCCAGTGCTAGGCAGCCATAAAAGAGGTGGAAGAATAAATGCAGCTACCACAACATATGAGGGATGCATAGAAAGATACAACAAACAGGTCCCTAATAGAAGAATGTAAACAAGTTGTTGATGAATGTCTTGAAGAACATGAGGAAGCACTTAATAGGGAGGTCAACATTCCGATGATTGTGATCAAGAGTTTGAACCAATGCCAACAAAGGAAGAATTCAAGGAGTTCTCTCATTTATCAAATTATACTTTTCCTCTATCTGTTGTTGAATTAAGCACTGAACATTTATAAACATTATGCATCAATGATGAGATAGCTAATGTGGTTCATATTGATATACAGGAAAATTTGAGTAATGTTAGAGAAAGTAATGTTGTAGTCATTATTGATGAGTTGGATCACACTGTGGTAGGAGAAGATTTGTTTAAGGATCAGTCTGCAATGCCTTTTGATGAACATCCTGGTGAGAAATTTGTTGTACAGGATAATACTTCTACACATTCATTGTTGACACCTCATGAAGAAACTCCAATAGGTGAAAATTTCCATGTTGATGATTCTTGACTTGTTCAATCTAAATTTCACTTTGTATTGAATAGTGATGCCTCTAGTTCTGTATTGCATATTCCCAACACAAGGGGATTGTTGTACCATTAGTGAAGACCTCCTAATGACATAGATATTAGCTCTTCACAATTGAAGAATGATGAATACCAGATTTTGTATGCAACAGTACAAAATCAGGTTGTTTCTTTCTTTACTGCAAATTATGAAGCTTACCAGTTCAATTATGGAAGTTTAGGAAAGACAATTTGCATATGGACTGATCATGATTTCAATGAGTTACCTCAGTTATTGATTATTCCTGATTATGAGGTTGAATTTGAATGTTGCATTTTTTAGGTCTATTTTGATGAATATAAAGATAAATTTGCATTTTTGAGGATTGTTACTTGCACCTTATTGCTTGTTGCCTTGAAAAGTCAAGTAGGTGTAGGCCTTAGTTTATCATGTCTAGTGATGAGTCATTTTGGTGTTTCTTTTTATACAGTTTGATTGCCTTGAAAAGTCAAGTAGGTGTAGGCCTTAGTTTATCATGTCTAGTGATGAGTCATTTTGGTGTTTCTTTGTATATAGTTTGATTTGATTAAATGCAGGTCGCTCTGCTCTCTTTAAGTTTTCTTTTCTGCTCTTGCTTTCTTTAGATTAGGTTGCATTAGTGTAGGTTTTCTTTCGGTTTGGTGTGTTTTGCTCTGCTTTTTCTCTAGAGGTCGAGCCTTGTTTTCTTCTAGATGTGTTGCACCTACATGGCAAATATTCTTTTATCTGGGACTGTTCTGAGTATTTCCTTGTTGAAATTTTCTTATGTGTCTTGAATGGATGGTTGAGGTCTTCGTTATCGTCACACAGTCTAAATGTTTTGATTTAAAGAGGATGGGTCACTGGTTTGATTTGAATTTGAAGTATTCTAAAATCTTATATCTTAAGAATCCTAAGGTTGCTGTGAGATCTTTGTGACGTCTTGTTAGGTGAAAAATCTTATTTCTACTTCAGTGCCACATTGGTTATTAGCCCTGAGTGTGAAATTCATTATTCACAGGTTGAAATAAAAATTAAAAGAGAAAATATTGAATATCAAATGAATTCAACTTATCATGGGTATTTGAATATCTCTACTGGGGCTATGGATGCTTGGCTGGCAATAGAGCTATGTTCAAGAGAGTCACAATGATAACATCATCAAGGCTATGGACACCTGACTGGAAACGAGGCTCTATCTAGGTTTCTTTTGGAGTTAGAATCTTTTACTTAACCTAACCTAATTGAACTTGGTTTCTGTAGTAGCCCAAGGAAGGAAATGAACTCATGTGCACACACTTGGATTTTCAATATATGGAAGGTTTAGTCTGCCTTTGGTTCTAATTCTTTGATCTTGCATTTTGATTTGTTTGTCTAATAGTGGGATCGAAACCAGATATTCTGGGTTCATGATTCTTGTTCATCATCAAATGCTTTGGAGCATTTCCCCAACAAAGTCACCATTTGTTGTGCATTTTTCACACACACGCTCACTGAAAGCAGGGACCCTCTTTTGTTTCACTCTTGTTGTTTTGGCCCCTTTATTTTGAGGATTTTCATTTCCTTGACATGAGTTTAAATGTTTATCTTGCTTTCCTAGGTGTTTTCCCTAAGTTGCAAGTTGAAAATCTTAAGTTTTGGGCCAAGTTCAGGTTCTTACCCAAGTTCGGGATTTTCCACCCCGTTTGGATTTTCCCGGATTTCACTCAAGTTTTGACTCGGTTTGCTTTACACTGTGGTTCAGATATTTTTGGCCTTCGTAGAATTTCGTTTGGGCCGGATTTTTCAAGAATTCCATCTTGCCATCAGTTTTCCGAATATGGTTGATTTTTTTAGGTTTATGCCATTGTGATTTATCATTTGCATTCTCTTAAGTTGGGATATTTGATCCTGGGTACTTGGCATATTGTGGCATATTGAATTTGTGAATTATTGATTTGGTTGTGATTCCCTCGGTGTTATCTTCATTGATTTGCTTTCTCGGGCGTTCAGATTGCTATTTGTTGTTGCCATGATCAATTTCCTCTTCATCGAATGGTATGTACATGTTGCCTTGCTTTTGATGAGTGTGAGTGGTGCTTTGGCATTTTGTTTGCTCTGTGCATTCATGGTTAAAATTTAGGGTTTCATGCCTGGGGTATTTCCATTTCATCTTAACTTCCTTTCAAATTAACCTAGGATTCAAAGAAGATTTGTAGGAGGTTCAGGTTAAGCTGGTTCTATGCCCAGGGTCCTCAAATTTATGATATTCGATCAATTTGAGTGAAATCGTGTCAGGATGCTGATATGCGGGTTTTCTTCTAGTGTTTGAATTTTCCTATCTGGTCAGATTTTCTTGATTTCTCCTTCTTCCCCTCGTTTTCCCAAAATTCATGCAGTGTTATCATTTCCGTGGAAATCCAATCCAGCTAGATTTTTTTGGATTTTCTGGGAAGCTTGGTGAAACTTGAAAATTGGATGATTTAAATGATAATTTCTTATTATTCCATGCTCTAAATTGATAGATTAGACTGTTATATGCATTTTTTTTGCATTTTGAATGATCTATGGTTGATTTTGTTCCTACTTCAGGAGAATCCGCCTACCTTGGATTTTTCCAGAATTCCTCTTTGGCTTGGATTCCGTGGAGGGGTGAAAATCCTAAACTGTGTAGAAAGTTTGCATTAACGATTTTTCATAGGATTTCAATCCTTTCTTGGATTTATTCGGCTAAGTCTTCATGCCATAATGGATATTATTAATGATGGTTTTTGTTGAGTGCACGTTGAATTTAAGTGGATCGTCATTGGGGTTCTGGAGATGAAATTAATTCAATTAAAGGAGAAATTCAAGTACTAGTTGCTTCACCCCTTGGCTGAATTGGTGGCGTGCACTCAGGATAAGAATGGAAGCAAGCAGTTAATATAGGGCTGCATTGAAACTTGTGCTTCCCTCTTCACATGCATTGGTTCAAATTATATTGGAGATCCTAGGCCAACCTGGATGAGTTCACGCATTTAATACAATTTTATCTCATTTTGAATTCTTCTTGGCTGACCTACTTTGTGGCCATTTATTACTAAAAATATTAGTTGGGATGACTTGTTTTATGGCTATTTTATGATTGTAAATCCTGGCTGGGCCGACATGCTCTAGGGTTTCCTATAAATTTGGCATTTCGCCTCATTTGTAAGCAGTAGTAGAAGACATTATCTAGATAGTTCTTAGAGTGAATTAAGTAGTAGAGCAGAGTTAGAAGTTAGTCTATTTTGGAGCAAGTGTTGTAACAAAACATTGAAATTGTTGTTGTAATTCAATAATTCAATACAATTGAGGACATTGTGATTTTCTGGTGATCTCTTTTGTGTTGGCTTATCTTGCATGGTTCTTATGCTTCTATATTTTTAATTGCTCAAGGTTATTAGATATATCATGTTATATTTAGATTTAGATCTAATTCAATGGTGTTTATGGTTTAATGCTTGAAGTGTTGCAGCAATCCCTAGTCCATACTTTTTGCAGCTAGTTGATTGTTAGTTGCTTTGCAAAGTTAGTCTAGACTTTTATATTCATTGTGCTTAGTTCAATTATGGAGATTTATTTGTTTCAATTTCAATTGGGTTGTCTTGGATGAATGTTCATGATCTGAAAATCTATAATGCCTTAGAAGATTGCATTGTTTATGTAAGATTGCAAATTTATCTTGGTCAAGCAAGAATTAGTTAATGAGGGATTGGTCCATTTCAAGTTTTTCATCATTTGCATTTTTAATCTTAGGATTAGTTTAATCTAGGAATCTCTCTAAAACCCTAATATTTTGTTATTTCTTTATTATCTGAGTTAGATTTAGGATTGAAGTATCATTACATTGCTAGATCTGATAAGTTAAAGATTCAACATTTTCTTGTAGTAAGGTCCCTTTGTGATTACCAGCATTTTCACATTTATCACTGAATTGTTTATGTATTGTCAAGAGATGACATTAGAGACCTTGGGGTTATCTCTTGAGGCTTGTTGATAGAGATTTACCTTTCAAGAGAGATAGAATTTCATATTCTTTCCGAGTTGTTGTTGTGCAGAAAACATCATCAACAAGACAGTCAAGCAACCATCAACCTAAATCAACCAGACTACAACATACTCCTTACCAGCAATAACCATCATCGAACAACCACATATAGTTAGGAAACCATCAGCCAGAGCCATCCATACATCAACACACCACTTGAAATCACCATCCAATGAAACCAAACTTCCCACCTTAATAGGAGAGTTAGGAATTAGATAGAAACATTGAATATTCTTAGCACATACACCACACCAATCATCCCACAACACCAACCCAACCTCCATCTCAAAAGGAAGGGGCTCCCTGCTATAGGAGAGGAAGAAGTGAAGCTCAAAACCATAGAAAATAGACCTTCCCACTCGATCCACAACCCACCTCTTCACCTCAATAAAAGAGGGTTTCATCTTCAAAGAAGTAATCTCCACCTCCAAAGAAGACCATCACTAAAAAAACTAACAAGAAGCATCTACACCCATAGTAGAGAGAACCAAATCCTCCTTTGGAAATGAGTAATATTGGAGTATAGACATAAAAATAGAGCACTCCTCCATGAGCGGCACAATCCCATCCTAGATCACTATCAAGAGGCCCCAAAATTCCAATAGAAAACCAACCACCTGATCCAAAGTAGTGCAAGAAAACCCACCACTGAGAGCCAACAAATATCCATCCAGAAAAAGGAGAAAAAGGACCCAAGTGGTGAGGAACAAAGAAAACAATAAATTTTTTTGGCAACCTAAGAGAATCTTGGAAGCCACGAAGACTGGAAGCCACGAAGACTAGCAGCCACATCGTCTAGTCAAGAAACAAAAATAACAAAAAGACAGAGGGGACTGAAAAAAGGACCAGGCAAAGAAAACCTACAATTACAGAGTAGAAAGCCAACAAGATAGTGAATAACAACCTCCAATCCTATATGCCAGTTAACATCTAAAACATGCCAAAAACTAACTACAAACAACTCCACTAGAGGTAGACTAACAACCACAACCTCAAAAAAACAAAGCACCCCCACAGAAGCAAAAAAATTTTACCAAAGAAAAGAACAAGGGTCCAAAAAGAGGAGGGGAAAGGCAAAGAAAACCTCCAAACAAAGAGAGCAGAAAGCCAACAAGATAGTAAAAACAACCTTCAACCCTACATTCTAGTCAAGGTCTGAAACATGCCAAGAACTTTCAACAACTCGCTAAAATCGGCTCCGAAAATGGGTACCAAGAATTGAGCTCCAAAAATGGGGGTCCCAAAACTCGACTCCGAAAATCACCCCCAAAATCGGGTGCGAGTGTTGCAGGAACTCGCAGCGGTGTGGAAAAGTGGGATTGAATCGGGTCCCAAAAGTTGGCTCTAAAAATCGGGGTCCAAAAGTTGGCTCAAAAAATGGGTCCCAAAAATTGGCTTCAAAACTGGGTCCCAAATATCGGCGTTGAAAATGGGTCCGCAAAGATC
The DNA here is from genome assembly GCA_007258455.2 of Sequoia sempervirens. Lineage (NCBI taxonomy): Eukaryota > Viridiplantae > Streptophyta > Pinopsida > Cupressales > Cupressaceae > Sequoia > Sequoia sempervirens. The sequence goes on from VDFB02271358.1 coordinate 564,740,757, forward strand.
GACTCAGAAAATGGGTCCCAAAAATTGGCTCCAAAATTGGGTCCCAAAGATCGGTGCTAAAAATGGGTCCGCAAAGATCGGCTCTGAAAATGGGTCCCAAAAATTGGCTCCGATAATTGGTCCCAAAAGTCAGCTCAAAAACGGGTCCCAAAAATTGGCTCCGAAATTGGGTCCCAAAACTCGGCTCTGAAAATCAAGCCCCAAAAGGTGGGATGGATCGAGTCCTAGGAAAAGGGCTCCAAATATGGGTCCCAAAAATTAGCTCTGAAAATGAGTCCCAAACAGGGGCCAAATAAAAAAAAATCACCCTCGTAGAGGAAAACGAAGCCCAAAAAAGCTCTAAAGAGCTAGGGAGACCAAAAAAAGGTGAAAGAGGAGAGGAGGCACCAAAAAACAAAACCATTTCCAACCCTACTTTCCAGTCAGGGTATGAGATAAGGCCACCAAACTCCACCAACAAGACCCTAGCAAGAACAACCAACACCACACAAGTAGAGATAAGAGACCCCTTCATGAAGTACATTCTCCACACAGTAGGAAGCCTTAACAACCAAAGCCAAAGCTGCAAGGAAAGAAGGCCATCAAGAAACACACTCCACAAGTAGCAACGAGAAAAAATAGAGAATCACCATTAAGAAAAGAGCCCATCAACAACTCTCTCCACAATCTCATCTTTTAGAATAGAGGCACAACCTAGAAGGAGAGCCTCCTCCAACCGCAGACAACACAAGGTGCCTTGAGAACACACCAAAGAAAGCCCTCCACAATGAAGCTTTTGAGAAACACTAACCACGACAAAGAGAACACCCACAAATGTGACCAAAGCCACCCCAGACACACAACTGAAGCCCTAAAACAACAACAAAAACTCATCCTTATCCTACAAGGACCAAAAAAATAGGAGACACACAACATAAGACACCATAAGATGGGTCAAAAAAGTAACCACCACACCATAGAATATCATCCAAACCAAACCACAAAGCAACAAGGATTCACCCCCACAAGGGCAACGACCAGAAAGAACAAGGAACACCAACCAGTTGACCACAAAAAGCAAAGCAGTCATCTAGCAACGCCCAATGCCAAGAAATAGAGAAGAGATCTCTCACCAAGCAAAAAACTAGTCATCATCATCCTCTGAGCACAATCATTATCAATAGGTATTTGGTCCATTTAGTTTGCATATAATTTTTATTTTAAATAAAAAATGTAATATTCTACAAGCAATAAATGATATTTTTTTGTTCAGTTCTACTAGGGGTACCATGATTAAGTTTCGGTTGAATATTTAAAAAGTTAAACTTTAGACACTTCTCACTAGATGTGTTGATGTAGAAAGTTGCATGATGAGTCACACCTCCAAACCTTAGTTATAGATAGATAAAAGGTCTGCCCACATTTCAAAAAAAAAAAAAGCAAAGGTCCTATGATATTCCAGGAAATTGCTACATGCTCACAATGCTAACCCACATGATTATTGAGCCCTTCTCTTGATATTTTTTGAATAATAAAAATTATAAGCTATATTGCGAAAATACTGATATTGGTCGAATTACGCTTGATCCATGAAGAATCAAAGCATACCAGAGCCACCCATAATTGAATCTCAACAAGATCAAATAAATGAAATTGAAACTAAACATTTATCAAAACCTAACATACTAAAACATGAAACCTTTCAAAACATCTACTCTAATACATCTGAAACTTATCTTGTTGTGGAATTGGTGTCATGTTTATGTGGAATGATAACCCTTTCGAATCCCATGATTAGTGAGCTTATTTCAATTGATCTATGGAAGAGAATCAATGAAACCATAGTGATTGATGTGTGAAAACCTAGTTTTTGCTAAAATGAACATGATGCAAGCTAAGTTACAATGATTTTATGCTAAAAACGATGAAGATATACAAATTCTAAGCTATTCTAAGCTAATCTAAGCTAAAATTATGCTAAAAGATGAAAAACCATAATTCATATACAAACTAAGATGGATGCATTGTTGCCATTAATGGATGCTCTAAGCTATTATGCAATGAAAGTGAGCTAAAACAAGCTAAAAAGTGAGTAAAAGGTGAGTGTGTATGTGAGTGAATTGAATAGCATAAGTTTTCAATTGAAAGATGGATCCATTTGTCTCCAAATAGTGACCTATTTATAGGAGACCAAATGAGGAATGAATGGTTGAGATCAAAAAGCTTAATCAATGGTTCAAGATGAAGGGGATGAGAGGTATGGATTATGGATTCTCATCAATGGATGATACTGTATGATGAAAGTTAATCAAGGGCCCACACTTGCCTCAAACAAACACACTTTTGACCTACTCACATAGGTCATAGGTAACTTGCTGAAGAGGTTGAAGGTTTAGCTTGTTCAAGAAGCCAAGTGAGTTAATTCGAAGAGAGAGAATATTCCTTATGGGTGAGGAAAAAGGTAATTTACAAATTAAAAAAAAAGTTTTAATTGTGCAAAAAGTAGGATAAGGAATATTCTGTGGGAATATTCCCTTTGCTTAGATGAAAATTAGTTTAATTGCTGATTAAACAAGGTTTAATTTATGCAATTAGGGAATTAGAAGACTTAAGAGATATTTATTAAATTAGATGATTTAACAAATAGGGGAGGGTGAAATGATATTTAATTAAATAACTTAGAGTTATTTAATTAAATAAGATGACTTAGGAGATTAAATTAAATATTTTGATTTATTTAATTTAATTAGATGAAGTGTTATTACGAAAAGGGATGAATTGACCCAATTAAATTAATTAGGCAATAGATGAAAATGATGCAATTAATTAATTAGCTAGGATAATTAAATTAATCAAGAAAAAAAAGGATGTGTTAAGGAGGAAATGATGTTAGTAAATCTAATTTAAGTGTATGACATTGATTAGGACATTTTTCAGTGTTTACATTTTTCCCCTCTTTGAAGTGAAGTATGTGTTGCTTCAATTGAAAGAATAATGCTTTTCAAATGAAAAATGTTGCCTAAATAAAAAAGTAAAAATTTCTAACTTTTTAGATGCCTTAATGGAAGGATAAAATTGACTCCCTACCCCCTAGAGAAATTAGACATAAAGTTTGAATTTTGGGTTGATTTCTTGACAAAGGTTCAAAAGTTGCACCAAGGGTTTAAAAAGGTTCTAGGATGCAAGAATAATGCCAAAAATATAAAAATGATGTAAAAATAGGTGTTGATTGACAAAATTGGTGAAAATGATAATAAACCCCATTATTAAGGTTAAATTAGGGGGGAAATCCCTCATTTTCTAGCTTAAATAGGCCAAGAGGGGCCATTTTCAATTCATTTGTGCATTCACACTTAAGGAATTCTTGCAATTTGAGCTCTAATCCTTTGATGAAATGGCATGTTGAGAGCTTCCTAGACACATCTCTAATTGAGTTGGAGAGTTCCAGTAGCTCCCTAGCACAGGAGCACCGATATGTGATTCGAAACCTAATTTGAAATTTGAAATTTCAATGCATTTATTAGGCGTTAGAATTTAGATTCTGGCGATGTCACTATATAGTGATGCCCAAACTTAAATCAGTAACACCCAAATCATTAATAGCGAAACATATGTATATGGTGATGTTTCTCTTGATTTAAAATTAAGGTTTCTAATTTTAAATGGCGAAGTGGGCTTATTTGGTGATGCACTATCCGATTTAGAAATAAGGGTTAGGTTAGTCCAGAAGATAAATCACAACACTAGCTTGTCTAGTGACACATTTTCTAATTTTAAATTTTAAATGCATTGGGCATCACTATTTGAATTTTGAATATATCAACGCTATTGTGATTTTTGAGCAGTAAAATTCAAACAACTTCAAATTTTGATGATTTCCTAACATCGTGCACTTCATGGGTGCAGGAGGTTTTCACACCATTGATGTCAAGGGAGCACATGCCCACAGTTCTAGAGAGATTAGGTGATCTTTTAGAGTTGTGCTAGGAGCACCTGGGAGAGATTGGATTGTGGTACTTTGAGTATGCTTACATTATTAGGACTCATCTGGTGATACTGTAATTCTATCAACTCCTAGGTGCAACATTATTTGTACATTGATCATTGCAGTTTGGTGAAATTTGTGACATCCTAAACAATCCATATGTAAGGATTTTTTTGTTGAAATTTCCATTAGTATTTACTATTTATCAATATTCAAATTTCTATCATAAGATTAATATGAAATATATTGTTCTTTCATTACTATTATCCAATATTCAAAAAAATTGCTTGTCATTACATTCTCTTTCAACATATTAACCATTTTTTAATAGTAAGTTCTATGATAGCTTTGTGCGAGAGATGGCATAGTGAGACCTCATCCTTCCACCTTCCAACTAGGGAGAGGATAGTTACTTTAGAGGATGTGTGATGGATATTGCATTTTCCTATCCATGGTGAATGCATGATTTATGACACTGATGCCAAATTCAATGCATGTGTCGAGGTGATGGAGATGGACTAGATTGTATTGGTCACATCACAAATTGATTTGGAGACATACAAAGGTCATGTGTTGACCTTTAGATTGATTATTGCAACCATCATTTCAGGTTTTGTGGATCCAAACAAATGTGGTAGATTCTTTAGCCCAAGATGGGGCTTGGCGTGGCACTAGATGCTACATAGGAGGAATCTTTTTGCATGGGGGGCCATGATGCTATCCTCCTTATACCATGACTTACAGGATTTTGTTTATTGTGATGGGAGAGTCCTCCGTGCAGGGTTTACTTTGCTTCATATTTGGGAATGGGAGCACATTGTCATGCTTTGACCCATGTACAAATGGCAGATGTGGAGCTAGATGATCGCATCATTTGGAGATATCGAGGTGTCATCACACTAACACACACTAGATAGATTGGTCTCTTGTACTAGAGACGGGTGATGGATGATATGAATGTGTTTTGTTGGCACCCATGGCTTCATATTCCACCATGGTTCAATGATATACAATAATTATACTTTGCTAGATAGATTTGTTATATGCAAGGTAAAGATCATACTATGATTGAGAGATATCTCCCCGATAGGGTGGCTAGACAGCTCGAAGATATATAAGATAGGCTTGATAATTCCTATAGGGAAATTTTTTCTAGAAGATATAGAAGATAGGTTCCCATGTGGGGACTAACTATTCTAATTGCAAAGGCCATTTAGAACTTTTGACAGTTGGTCACCCAGCCTTGGGCATATGATCAGGGTCAACCCATAGCATAGACCACTCTGATGTATGATGCACGGTTCATCCCACCAAGGTGACTTATAAATCTAGTAGGTTCCCCTCCCTAAGGGAGACCACAAGGAAGAGGTGCCAGGGGCAGGGGATAGGGAGGCCGGGATGGATATGACAGACAGGTTTTGGGGGCTCCTCTAGTTGTACAACCATAGGTTCAACCACAAGTGTAGCCACAACCAGGACCACCACCACCACCAAATGCATGAGACACATAGATTTAGCAGTTGCAGCAGTAGGTGCAGCCATTGACTGGTGAGCGGGACCAAGTCCACTAGCAAGTTTTTTCTTTTAATGTTCAGTGTGACTAGGCTCAATAGCTGGTGGTTGCAATGACAATAGAGAGAGATGTACTATTGTAGAGATTACAAGCTTTCACTAGAGAGAGGGATTAGGAGGTGGTGAGGCGGTAGTAGATAAAGGTTATGGTGGCAGCGACACATGGGTGGATTCTGTCAGTGTGGTTGTCATAGAGGATGCATACTACAGGAGACGTTATCATAGGGATGTTCTAGTAGGTCTTCATTAGCCAAGTTTTTCACAACGTAGTGATGCACATCCCCATGTAGAGGATCAACCTGAGAGGCAAGCCTCGTGGATATTGTACCTATCATCAATTTACATACACTGATCGATATTTTTTACCATAACACATTTTTTGATATATATATATGATACAATTGCAGATGATTCATGCTATGATGTGTTGACTTTATTTCATGTATGGATGCATTTTATTTTATGGATATGTGATATGGATGGATGTAATGCTATATTATTTTTCATTATCTTTTCAGGATATGATATGGATGAATGATTATGAAATGAAAATGTTATGGATGCAAATGATGTGGATGCATTTCTTTTTGTATATTTTTTATTCATGTTTTTATGATGATGTATGTATATGGATGGATAGATGTAAATGCTTATGATATGCAATGATTTAAGATGCTTAAATCTATATGATTCGTCACAAATCAAATGATAATGCAAAATGTCTGATGTGATATGCAATGATTATACTGATGGATACCTATGATTATGAGATACATGTATGTTGATGCTTTGTGGATGTAGGGAAGATGCATTGATGATGTTTATGTTGACTACCATGATACTAGGTTAGAATGGAGAGAAGATAGAAGAATAAGGAATGAATGACCGTTGTTGATGATGACTTCTTCAAAAGATCCAACAAGTCCTTGATCCATTGAGAATTTATTAGAGATGGTGATGAGATGATGAAAAAATGTAAGATGGGATGCTCACACTTCTAGATTTGAGAATTTTCATCATTCCTTATTGTTTGATATAACACGCAGACATGATGCATCAAGGTATTGATAACTAAGACGACATTGTATCTAGTGTACTAGAATTTAACTTGATAAGCAAATAGGATAGTTCTTGTTCACACTTGAAATATGGAAATGTCGTTGGAATTTAAGTTAGAAGCTTAGAACATATTGGACCAAAGCATACAAAATAGTCAACAACACACTCCAAACAACCTTCCTACACACAACTAAGCAAGTATGCACCAAGATTATTTTACAAGAGTATGCACAAGCATAGTAAATGAAATATAATGAGATGCCCCATTCCTTTCTCTCTAAATCATTTTGTTTAGACATCATCAAGAGGTCCTTAGAATGGGTCATTAAGATAAATCATAAGAAAAGATCAATGACAAATAGTTAGTATTATCTATAGCTCCTATCTATTTTAAGTTTAGCTAAAGTGATGTTTGATACTGATGTCCATCGCAAGAAGGATACATTTCAAGAAATGTTGATTAGAGGGTTGTTTGATGTTTAGGAAAATGATGCTAAGATGAGCCATTTCCATAAAATTCACTAACACATTTACCTATGATTTAAACTTTAGATTTTGACATTTAAGTTTGCACTTTATCATTTGCTATTTTTGCTTTCTACTTTTTTTTCCAAAGATTGAAGATGATGACTGTTTCATTATGGGTGAAAGTTTATTGCAGGTGAAAGCGAGATGGGATGGATGAGTTTTTGGATTTTTTAGAATATTTCAATGTTTTTGGTATTTTGAAAATGTTTTGAGGCTATTTTCGGTCTTTTAAAAAGTTTATGGGAATGTTTAGGATTTTCGGACTTTTTGAGGCTATTTAGGGTCTTAAGAATTTTTTGAGGCTATTTAGGTCTTTTGAATGTTTTCTATTGTTTCTCGATTTTCTATTTTTGAATGTTTTTATGTTTTCTAAATATTTGGATGTTTTGGGATTTTTGAGATTTTGACCAAGAATCTAAGCTAAAGACCTATCGTAGCAGCCTTAGGGGTTGATCATAGATTAGCATTTCCTACGTTATACACACAAAGACCATGTAGTTTGACTGACTCAACCCATTTACAAGATGAAGATATGAACAAATAAAAGACAACAATTTATTATGATGGATTGCTAAAGGATTGACCCAGGGTGTCTCAAGGGCACATCAATGATGGCCTTGCCTATGTTCAAGCTCATAGATGATGTAGTTCAACAAAGAGAATTTTTTTTAGATTTTCAATGTTCGACCTTTTTAGGGATTTTTGACGTTTTTTGGATGTTTAATATTTTTCCTTTACAATTTTCTAAACATTTTTGGATTTTAGCTATATAGGATTTTGCAAATGTTTTTGTATTTTTTGGATAAGATTTTATGAATGCTTTTGGTGTTTTTTGATAAGATGGACCCATGACCTCAAGATATAGAAGAACCCAATTGTGATGCATAACAAAATGTCCCCAGTATGATATGTTAGACTACTTTGATAAAGGTAGGACATACTAACCTTGGGAATATGCCAAGTAGTACTAAAGAGTTCATGATACTTTATAGTGAAAATCCATGATAAGGACATAAATGACGAATGAATGGTGATGAAAAGAATGATAAGAAAAAAGAGCCAAATAATATATGGAGATGCCTTATTTATGCAAGGCACCTATTTGCTAGGTTTTCACCAAGTTACTTTCCCAACTCTTTTCAATCCCTTTTCTCATTTTTTTGGATTTTGATTATTTTTTGAGTTTTTTGTATTTTCTAATTTACACCTTTCAAGATTAGGCATAAATTTTTTTGAGATGCAATATGTTGATTGGCTCCTACAAGGTGTCACCTTTAGGGGTTGATAGTTGGTATGCTCTTGATCTGAAGCTCGTTGTCATGACAAAGGGACCCAACTAGGCGGGCTCAAACTTTCCTTTATTTTCTTGATCTGGAAGGTTTTTCTAATTTTTCTTTAAGACATAATTGCCTACCTGGAATGACCGATATTTGAATCTCTTGTTATAGCTCCATTTTAGTCAGTTTTGATATACTTTCAAATGATTAAGGGCATCAAGATGACGTTCATCTAGGAATTATAGCTCATTCAGTCGAGATACTCTCTATTCTTCCTTAGTTATCAAATTCTTTAGTGACACTCGCAATGATGGTAGTTCAACCTCAATAAGAAAGATGGCTTCTAATCCATAGACTAGGTATAAAGGGGTAGCAAGGTCTATAGGCATGCAGATGCTAGTTTGATAAGCCCAAAGAATAGGATTTAGCTGTAGATTCCAGTCATGACTAGCTTCATTGACCATTTTCTTTAGGATTTTCAAGATAGTTTTGTTCATTTATTTTTCTTGGCCATTGCCTTGGGGATAGTACAGTGTAGAAAATCAGTGTTGCATATTGAATCTTTGACACAACTCTTTCACATCCTAATTCCTGAATTGTGTTTCATTATCTGAGATGAGGGTTTGTGGTACACCATAATGGAAAATTAGGTAATTCATGATAAACCTCACTATCTGCTACCCCATTATGTAGGTCATAGGAATGGCTTCAACCCACTTAGTAAAGTACTCAGTGGTCATTATTATTATAAAATTATGGCCATTGGATGAGGTGGGAGTGATTTTTCCTAAGAGGTCAAGTCCCCATTGTGAAAAATTCCATGGTGTGATCATGGGTTGTAACTCTTGAGTTGGAGCATGAATTAGATCCCCATGTTATTAACACTGGATGCATTTTTGCACATATTGATGAGCTTCTTTTTCCATGATTGGCCAATAGTACCCCATCCTCAATAGTTTCTTTGCTAATGTCATACCTCTAATATGGGACCCACATATGTCATCGTGTACTTTTGTTAAAGTAGTTAAGGCTTCCAGGTCTTGCTTAAGACATCATAGTAATGTCCCTTTGATGCTTCAACGGTAAAGGGTATCACCTAGGATCACAAATTGGGATGCCTTTTTTACAAAGATCTTTTTCAGGTTCAAGGTGATATCTGATGTAAGGGTTCCTCTATTAAGATAAGTAAAGATGTCATGGTACCACAGGGATCCAAGACCAACAATGACACATGCAAACTTACATTCACGGATTTTGAAAGTTGGAACAAAAAGCAGTTCTAATAAGAATTCACATTGGAGAACGTTGTTCAACATGTCTAGTAATGATTTGATTGTTTCCATGGAATCTACTGCTCTATTTTTCATGTGAGGAATCTATTTAAAAGTTATGTCTATAAAAATATCTTTTCAAGATTCTTCAAAATTTTCTTGTAAGGAGTGAGCTTGTCATCTTTAGTTTGATAGGCGTCATTGACTTGCTTGATAACTAGTTGTGAGTCTCCATAGACTTTCATCTCTTGTATCTGCCATTGAACTACTATCTTGAGACATGTGATCAAGGCTTCGTACTCAACGATGTTATTGGTAGATGGGAATGATAGCCTATAAGACTTTGGGATGCAATCACCTTGGGGGATGATTAAAAGAATGCCTACTCATGATCTATGTTGAGTGAACAATCTGTCAAATCACATCTTCCACTGAGCTATGAGATTAATAAGGAACACTGATTCATTAGGGAAATTAGATATTAAAGGGTTCTCATCATTGTAGATGGGTGCTTCTACTAGTTGGTATGCGATCACTTGTCCTTTGATTTCTTTGCGCTCCACATAGGCTTTTTCAAAATATGTCAAGATCATTTTCCATTTATCCATTCTTCCTATAAGTGTTGCTTTGGATAATAGATATTTTAATGGATCAATCTTTGCAATGAGCTTAATTTGGTGTGACAACATGTAATGCCTGAACTTTTGTGAAGAAAAAACTACCACTAGGAATTCTTTCTCAATGGGTGAATAGTTCATCTCAAATCCTACCGAGGTTTTTCTAATGTAGTATATGGATTTTTCCTTTCTATTCTCATCATGTTGTGCCAAAAGAGCTCCTAGTGCTTTTGGTGTTGTTGATATGTACAAGATAAGTGGCTTGTTTGGTATCGATGGCATGAACACTAGAGGTTTTAGTAGATAATCCTTGATTTGTTGGAAAGCTTTATCACATTTGTCATCCCATTTTTTAGGTTATTCCTTTATGGGGAAGATGTGAAAATGGATGAATTTTCTCTGATAGCTGGGCTATGAACCTTCTAAGGGACTACAACCTTCCTTGTAATCCTCTCATCTATTTCAATGTATGTCGCAATTCCATGTCTAGGATGGATTTTACCTTTGTTGGATCAATTTCTATCGCTCTTTGTGAAATGATAAAACCAAGAATTTTCCCTAATGTGACCCCAAACACACACTTTTTTGGATTTATTCATACCTTGTATTCTTCAATTTTGTCAACGATAGGTCCTAAGAATTATGTGCTTACTTCTCTCTTTTTTTATCTTTCCAAAATATCGTCCACATAATATTCAACTATTTTATGGATCATGCCATGAAAGTGAGGGTCATTTCTCTTTGATAGGTTGTTCCTGCATTCTTCAACCCAAATGGCATTACATTCCAGGAATAGGTTTTCCATGGACAAGTAAAGGTAGTTTTATGTTAATCCTCTTTCGTAGTTATGATTTGATTATAGCCTGAAAATCCATCCATGAGCGATAAAATTTCATGCCCAACTGTTAAATCACCATTGAGATTGATGCTAGGAAGAGGATAATCATTCTTTAGACATGCCTTGTTCAAATATCTGAAATAAGTTCATATTCTAATGCCCCTAGAGGGTTTTGATACTGGTACTAGGTTTGAAATCCACTTATGATAATCTATCAGTCAGATGAGTCCAACATCAAGAAGCTTTTATAGTTCTAGTTTAACCAAGAGTGCTATATGAGGGTGCATCTTCCTTAATTTATTCTTGACTTATTTTCCATCAGGATAAAGTGTTAAGTGATGTACAACCACTTTTGGATAAAGGCCTAGCATATATGTATATGACCATGCAAATTTGGCTCTTCTTTCTTAAAGGAACATTGCTAGGTTCTTTTGTTCTTCATCCAACAAGGATTCAACATAAAAAGTGATCTTAGGCGCTTCTTTTGTTCTCATATTGATTGGAGTATCCTTTTCTGCTAGTATTGCTAACTTCTCTAGATGCATTGCACTAAGGGGGAGATTGAATCCTTCATCCTTGGGAACCTCCGAGAGGTTTTTCACCATCTGATGCATCCTTGTTTTTACTATTTTGGGACCAAAGAGTGCCACTAGGTGGTTTTCACTCAAGGATCTACATGTTAATTACATTTTATTTATTTTGTGACAAAAGGATTCAATCATCTCCCCATAATATGCCCCTATATTGAGCTCTATGTTGAAGCTTGCTTTGTGATCTACCCATGATAAGTTGTACTGAAGTCCCATGAATTCTAAGATCACTTCATCATTTTTGAATAAATCTACAATCGATGGTCCTTGTTCGTCCATGTCAATGATTTGTGGGTATACTAAGCATATTTTAGTTGGTTGATCGTTTGAGATAAAGGATGTTATGGATATCATGAAGAGGGTGTTGTTCTAAAATAAGTCAGCAACATCAAGGGGAAAGTCATCTAAGTTTGTATCACATAATGTAGGTGACCAAGAGGAAGCCTTAACTTGTTTAACAACAATACCTTTTCCAATAAGTGTGACTTTTTTAGTAGTACAACCTAAGCCAAGATTTTTTACTTGTTTCTCGAGAACAATGGGTTCTAGTAAACAATTGTCATTCTATCCTAGCTTCTCATTCTTGTTATACCCCATACTCTACATTAGCTATAGACCTTTTTTTTCATCTTCCATGGGAAGAACAAGAACAAGTCATTCATCTTGATAGAGGAGTTTAGAGATATCTTTCTCATTCACGTCTTCTTGATTCAAGTATCCCCACTTGGTGAAGGTAGTGGCTTACATCTTGATTATTGCTGGCTTCTTTGGTGCTAGATGTAGGTTTCTCATGAGACTGAGGAGAAATAGGTAACTCTCCTAAGAAAAAGGTGTCTTTCAATAGTTTGGAGCTTCCACAACCATCATCTTAGATCACTACTTTGACATTGGGTATACTCTGCACAATGGATTTTTTTTATGTTGAGGTAGAGGCTAGGGATTATGGGTCAACAAATGAGCTTGATGGTGTAATTCCTTCATCATTTTTGGGTATTTGTGGGATCTTATAAAACTTGGCCTCAAGACTCTTACAGTAGAAAAAAGGCTTAGGATCTCCATGGATAGTAATTTATCTATCTTCAAAAGGAAACTTCACACATTGATGATAGGTTGAGGCTACAAATTTCAAAGCAAGGATCCAAGGTTCGCCAAGTAGTATGTTATAGGGAAGATCAAGATCAAATACCTCACATGTGGTTTCTGCAATAAGATGCCCACTTGGATTAGAAGTGTAATGATCCCTTGTGATACCCATTCTTGGTCGCCATATGCTCTGATGGTGGTACTATTTGTCTTCTCAATAGTATCTTTTGAATAGCCTAGATTCTTGATCAACTACAGGGTACAAATATTTAGACTAGTACCTCCATCTACTAAGATTATTTTGACCTTGTTTTTATGATAGAAAAACTCAAGGTGTAAAGCATGCTTATGAGATGGTTGTGAGGGTAAATATTGCACGGAGAAGGTGAGAAGATGGTTGGTGATATTCCCTACCATGGCTTGAAACTGATTGGTATCAATGTTCTTGGGAACATATGACTTAGACAAGGATTTTTCTAGTATTTCCCTATGTGAGTTCTAAGATTGATATCTAAGTAGGGGTCTATTTAAGTTGATCTACAAGATTGTACTTATGAGGATCAAATGTGGGAAAAGTAGCTTGTGTCCTAGATTGATTTGGAACAACTCCTTGAACGATTATTTTTCCAAGTCATGTGGTGGCCCCACATTTTGTACTAGCTCCTTTGATGGTGACAATAGTGATAACACTATCATAGGAGGAAACTACATTGGAATAAGTATGGTGAACATTGGTATAATCCTTAGCTTTACCATTTTTGTTTTCTTTGTTATGATCGAGCATAGGGGTCTTGTATATCTTGAGATCCTGGTTTCTAGCTGGTACTTCAATAGATATGGTATTGTTCTCTATGAGATCTTGGGTGATATTCTTGATTTTCATGAAGTTTGTTATTTTATGTCCTATGATTTTATGAAAGTCGTAGAGATCATGCTCATTATACCAAGATGTATTTTCTTGTGGTTCTTGGTGGTTTTCAAAGTTAGGAAGTGTTATCAAATTTGAGTCTACTCATTTCTTCATGATTGTCTTGATGGATTTTGATAACTGTGTGTACTTGCGTAACTTGGGATAGTTGTTCTTGTTGTTGGTTTTCCTCTATTGCATGTTGGTGTTATTGATTTGATTGTTTTGAGGTGGTACCATTTTTTGCATAGTTAGTTGGATATTAGCAACTTGATTGTTATTGGGTCTAGGAGCACTTAGTATGACCTTAGCGTCTACCACACGGTTGTTTGTTATATTTTTGTTCTTAGCCCATACATGAGGTTTCTCATTTGAATTGGTTGAAGGAAGATTGTCTTTGTAAGCCTAAGTGTTTCCTTGTGAGATTGGGGCTCTTTCAATGTTAAGGGATCTTGGAAAAAGCTCTTTAGATGATGTGATACATTGCATTTTCTAGTGGAATGATAGATTTGGATCAAGGTAGGCTCTAACGATTCCCACTTGTTGTTTTTTAGAAAGAGGCCACTTGTTTTTACTAGCTCTTTGTCTCCATCATTGTAATAAATTAGTAAAATTTTCTCCTGGATTTTTTTTTAAGAGTATACAACTCTTCTAGACTAACACCCATGTCAATATTGAATAAGTGATTGATGAATTTTTCAGTGATTTCTTAAAATTATTGATACTAGGAAGTAAATGAGAAAACCAATCCATAGTAGTACTTATTAAAGTTTGAGGGAAAATGCACATTAGATATGAAATGTTGTAAGGAACTTCCATGCACATGTTGTTAAACTATTTGATATGGTCAACATGACTTCCTCTCCCTTTGTATTTGTCAAACTTGGGGATTTCAAAACTAGGAGCAAATTGTATCATTGCTATTTTTTGATCAAATGGGTAAGGACACAAGTTCTATGTATGAGGCTTCTTTTCCTTGCCCATGTGAAGATCCTACATTTCTTGTGAGAGTTATTTCAATTGTGATAGATCGTCATGTGAATTGGGTGGAGGAACCTATAATGGGATGAGAGATGAGCTATATGTGGTGTATGAAGATGTGAGATTTTGTTAAAGTGATGAATATGTTCTTGATGAGTTTGAATTGATGATGTTCATATGAGGATAATAGGATCCTTGTTGTTATTGTTAGGAATATTGTTGAGATAGTAAGGCTTGACGTTGAGCTTGTTGTTGGGCCTATTGTTGTTATTGTGCTAAGGCTACTTGTTTTCCTTGTTGCTATTGCATGAATTTTTTTGCTGCTAAGGAAGCTTGTTGTGATTTTTGTTGTTGTTGTGCTAAGGTTTCTTCTTGAGCTTGATATTGTTGTTGTGCTAGGGCTGCTTGTTGAGCTTGATGTTGTTTTTGTGCTAGGGCTGCTTGTTGTGCTTGTTTTTGTTGTTGATGTTGTACAACTTTTTGACAAGTTTATTGTGCTTGTTGTAGAGCTAAGACATGTGCTTGTAATTTGGAATCAAGTGGTTGTTGAGATATCTGTGAAGGATTAGGGATATTGGTGTTTTCAGTGGATAGCGGATTACTAGTGAAAGGTGGAGGGTTCCCTTGGTTTAACATTTCTTGCAATATGGTAGAATGAGGTGGAGCAATGTATATTTGAGGTCTTGATTGATTTTGCATAAAAAAGGGAATTGTTGGAAATGATGATGTCATTCAATTTTGTAATGGAAATGACACAT
Source organism: Sequoia sempervirens (assembly GCA_007258455.2). Taxonomy (NCBI): domain Eukaryota; kingdom Viridiplantae; phylum Streptophyta; class Pinopsida; order Cupressales; family Cupressaceae; genus Sequoia; species Sequoia sempervirens. Next base: position 564,756,202 of record VDFB02271358.1, read on the forward strand.
TAGGACTTTGAGTCCTGAACCGTAGATTTTTGGCACCCTAATCCTTTCTAGCTCTTCTAGGGTTTTTCAACTAAAAGGAGAGAGATAGGGCCCCAAAATGGTAAGGGTTCATTCAAATTATGTTATGTGTGATTTTTATATGACTAAATGAGATGATATAAATGCAACTAATTGATAATATAAATGGATTAAATATGCAAAACCTAAGAAACAATTGGTGTTAGAAAGCACATTATGTAATGAAACAATGAACTAGGATTGAATGCAAAACTTAACATAAATGAACCAAACTGAAAAATGTGCACATGGAATGTGGATGTAGATTGGAAAATACTTCTGAAATATTACTGATGCTAAAATTTAGGCCTAGTGGGACTCATTCAACATTTTGGGTGAATAAGTCGTAGTTTTTCCAAACTGTGCCAGAACTCGTTTCTAACAAAAGGGTATCTAAAAATGTAAAAATACAAAAACTGACCTTAGGGTGGGACTCATTTTCCACCCATGGTGAATGAGTCCACTTTTTAATTTCTATATTTTCAAAGGTGGATTCTAAAACTTCCAATCTACACTTTGATTCCCTATAGGTGTTCACTTTCGAAACTCTGATTTACGATTTTTGAAAAATAGATTTTGTTGATTATTTGACTTGATGTATTAAGGGAAGACTTGATAAACCCTTCAACTTGATCTTAAATGATTTCCAAGCTTCCAAGGGACCTAATCCTACAAACACACAAGAAGAGAAGAAGAAATGGTGAATGTTAGGGCATTGGAGTTTTCCTTGGTCAAACCCATTTAAGTAATTAAACCAAAATAATGAAAGAATGGAATGAAACATGTAAAAATGGAGTTTATTACCTTTCCATGATGTTCATCTTGAATTTATGAAATAATGGAGGAATATTAAGGCATTGAATGTCCTTAGAAGCTTTCTTAATGAATTGCAATGACAAAACCCTAAGTTGCTTGACTTGAGATAGAAGATTGGTGGATGAATATGTGAGTTAAGTTAATGAATGTAAAAATGAGTTAAGAGAGGTGATTTTATAGGAAATTCACCTTATTTTCCAATTAATTGGATCCCTAAGGCCGACATGGAGAAAAATTAAACTTAAAACCTAATTTTTCCCTCTCAAAACCTTGAAAATGGCTCAAATGGGACTCATTCGCCCCTAACTATGTCAGTTATTTGATCAAATTATGCCTCGGGATGCACAATATGGGTTAATAAGGGCTATTATTGATGATGTAAAGTGTAATTAGAGATTGGGACACAAAATTCAATGTGAAAGTGTGATTAAATACACTTAACAACACTAAAATGAGGTCCACATAGCTTAGAAAGACACCAGAACCAATGTGAATGTGCAAGACACATTATAACACTAGTTTATTATTAAATTTAATTCAAGAACCTTCTAGATTGATATAATAATGTTATTAAACACATTTTATAATGTTGAATTAGGGAGGAATAGGTTTATTAAGTCTAGAAAAGCGTGAAAGTATCTTACAACACTTTACAACACCTTCACAAGACATCGTTAAAAGTAGGTTATTCAATTTATAAAGGTCCAAGACCTAGTGTGGATGCATAAAATGCCTCACAACACTAGATTAGGGCCTCATTAAGTCCATTTTATCATGAATCAATTCATTTCAACGAAAGGGTCCTTTTTTCTACAACATATTTAGCCCCCACTTTAGTGATAGGATGAACTTGCTTCAAACTCGCACTAAAGTAGACATTCAAGAGAGATATAAGTGTACATATGCAGATGGAAAAGAATGAAAAAGATCAAGAAAGTAGTCAAGCCCCCAGGATCTAAGATCCTAAGTCAAACTATCAAGATACCAAATCATGCAATGGCAAGAATGAGAAAGATTAAAATAAAAAGGTGGATCAAGCTTCAATCGTTTGTCCAGCTAATTGTGGATCAGATCTATTCTTTTTTGCTTAAAAATAAATGTGTACTCACTCTAGGCTGATGAAACTTCTTGGTTGTCCACTCGGTGAGAAGGCCAAAGGTATACCCACTCTAGGGCCAAAAAAATTTTGGTTGTTCGCGGGGTGAGAAATCCTAAAAGGTGAAATACATACACTAGTTGGTATGCAGTCACAAACACAAAGGTGGCTATGGGGAAAATTAATGTCACTAGATAGGCTTCCCACTCAACCATATCAAAGTTATACCTCCTGATAACTTTAATAAGGTGCCACAAAGGAAAATGATGGAACTCTATGAGGTAAGAAAAAAATTGTATGCTTGACACTCATAGACATTGTTAATGCAAGATAGTGTAAGGATTGTTCAAAGGGATTTTGCTTTATTCATGAAAGGTCTCATATTAGGGAACATCATGTGATTAATGTATCCAAGAGAGGATACGTCAAAAGAAGTATCACACTTTTGGAGAGAATCAAGCCCAATGACTCCACCAAGAAAAGGATGTACTACAAGAGGAAAGAAATCTTGCAATGAAATGTGAGTGGTGATGTATGCCCCCACTTTAAAGCAGTTGCAAGCACCTATATTGTGAGAAATTTCTTTAAAGTAGAAGAATATGGAAGAAGAATTGAGAGCTTACTCAAAAATTCCTATACCAAGTCATATGTTTTTGATAAGCTATGTCATGAAAAAAAAAAGTATGTCAAATGCGAGTCAATCTTAAGACATGTCATCCACATCCCAAGCTTTCTCTTATATGTTCATGAAAAGTTAAGGACTAGTCAAAAGAGACAATTGTAAGTGTGAATAAGTAATAATGAAGGAACAACTAAAACACTTCTTAATGAAACATTATATCAAGATTAATTACCAATTAAACTAATTTAAAAGTAGAGAAAGCTTGAAAGCATCTCATTGTCTCCTATCTCCAAAGATTTATCAAGTCATGAAAGGATCTCATATTGGGTAAGCAATATGACTGTTTAAAATGTCAATTTAGAGGATGGAGTGATGCTAAATGTAATGATAGATAATGATTGATAATGAAAGCTAAATGATATGATGCTATTGTAAACTATTTTGGCACATGAAATTTGATGAATAAAAGGTATAGTAAAAACTAAAATGTTGCCGTGATATGAAATTCTACTGATGTTATGTTTGCTTGATTGCTTGATTTCTATTCTTGTAGAGTAAGTTTATATAAAAAAAATGGGATTCTGGATCCATTTCCTATTGAATGAGGCTATATATATAGATTTACAATAGCACATTATGATGGGGCAACACAACAAAGGCTTGGATTTGATCTGGAGAATTCAATGGTGAGAAATGAAGAAGCTTGAGCTGATGAAGGGAATGGTTTCTCCCCATGTAAAAATTAGGCCAAATGATAGGAAAGATCAGAGGAAGAAGATTTGAGAGATTGATTCAAATTTGTCTCCAATTTTTCTCTACAGCTTCCTGTGAATGCCAGTTGAATTAATTAAATTTGAAAAATGTAATTTTATTGATGAGTGAATACAGGAATATTGCTTTATTTGAATATTTTTTATTTACTCAAATTTAGAAAAGTAGGAAGATATTTAATTAAATGAAAGAAATATTTGATTATTTGCTTAGTTAATAAAAAGGGATATGATAATTAAATAAGACTTTAGGATATCTTTATTTAATTAAGAGGAAATATGATAAGATAATTAAATAACACAAACTATTGGACTTGTATATTTAATTTAAGATATAATTAATGGATAAAGTATAGAAGAAATAATAATGATAATAATTAAATAAAACAAAGTATTTAATTTTGTTTATTTAATTAAGAGGAAAATAATAATAATAGAATAATTAATAGTGAACTTAATATAAATTATAAATATTTATATTTATTTACTGAGTAGATGAACTTAGGATTAATTAATCAAATAAATCATATTTGACTAATTATATTCTTCAAACCATTTTTAGGTGTATACATTTTTCCCCTCTTTGAAGTGATGTGTTTACACATTGCTTCAATTTTTTTTTTGTGTTTCTACTACTAGTATTGATGAAAAAATTTCAGTGTGCCCCATAGATGATTTTTAGGTGATTGATGGATATATGCTCCCTCAGGAGATCAATTGATGATTTTTATTTTTTCTTCAACTTTTTTTTCAATTTTCATTTTTTAATGATTTTTTTGATGATTTGATGTAGATTCAATGAATATTTGGCAATGAAATAATTGATCTCCTGATAAATAAATTAGAAAGTTCCCCTGGTTGAAATGTGAATTAAGCCTCCTTGCATTTGATGATTTTTTATTGTGTCAACCTTTGATTCGATATTGATTCATGCTCCTAATCAAGTAGATGATGTTCGACCTCATGATAGGCATGGTCTTATGATTGATTGATGATAATTATCCTCATGATAGGTGAGGAATAATTATAGTTTGATTGATGAACCTCATGATAGGTGAGGTTCAATGATGCTTGATGATTGACCTCATGACAGGTGAGGATCAATGATAGGTCGATGATTGTCTCCATGATAGGTGAGGATAAATGATAGGTTGATGATTAATTGAACGCATGATAGATCAGGTTCAATGATAGTTTCTCATGAGATTTGATCAAACTATTACCGGAGCCGAATAGATTGATAGGCTGATTGATTTTTGATTGAATGATAATATTGTTGATTTGCAATATGTTATGATCATAGGAGGATTTTAGAGTTCTTCCCAAATATGTGGAACATGATTCCGCATCTAGTGTAGGAGCACCAACACCTTGTGGTGTCAATAATAGGATTTCAAAAATTTTAGAAGTTCATTTTAAGGTGATTTCATCTTTGTTCCATGAAGACATTGCAAAATGTGTGAAAACTTGAAAAATTGTCAAAATTGTCAAAGATGTTAAATTGGGTAAATGAAGGGATTTTTTTGTTTTGAGTCTAGAAGTATTAATAAGGATTAAATAAGGTCTAAATGACCATATTTAAGGTTTCTAAATTTTTTTGGAGTCTTAAAAATTCAATAATTGCAAAAATGCAAAATATTGCAAATGTTGTTAAATTTGTGTTGATTTGCAAAATTAGAGTCATTTAAAGGGTAATTAGGTGCAAGTTGGTTGTTTTGGAGGTGGTTATTGATTTTAAATGTTATAAGATGCCTTATAAGGCTTGAATCAAGGTTGATGGAAGTGTAAAAAACTCACACAACAAGAATACCATGTTTTTTGGTGCATTTTCTATGTTTTTTTCACTATTTTCCAGAATTCTTTACTGATGTACGAACCTGTACAATCTCATAATGCTCTAAAAAATTCATTGAACATGTTTGTATGTGTTTAATTTCATATGCTTTTGATTTGGAGTTCTCATTCATTTTTTGTGAGAGAAATTCAAAATTTGCTGCAAGTACCCTGTTTTCCTTGCATTAAGGGTTTTGAAGGGAAAAAAATGAGATTTTGACCAATCCACCCACTTATTTCTCCTGTAACTTGGTGGATTGGTTAAAAATATCTCAGGTTAGATGTTCTAATTAATTTTTCATCAAAATAAAACATTTTTGTGGTAAATGTGTGATGCCCTAAGGCTGAAAATGTAGATTTTCCCTTGAAAAGTGATGGTTTTGAAGTGCTTTTCAATGAATTATTGATGGAGTTGAGTTTGTAAGCATTGAAAATGTTAAGGAAGATCCTATGAAAGGTGTTTGGACCATTTATTTTTTTATTCAAGTCTGGGAATGAAGATTTTGACAAAACCCTTGTTTTTGCATTAGAAAAGAAAGTTTTTTGAGTTGGGAGTGTTTATGGCCATATAGGTGCAAAAAAATTGTGGATTCTATGGTTTTGGGCCATTTAATTTTCTTCCCCAAGGTTTCAAGGTGATTGGATAAGTTTGAAGGGTACTTCCTTTGTTAAATTGACCTATTTTCCTTGTTTTTCCCATGGTGAGTGTATTGGAAGTCTAAACTAGTCCAAAGGAGTTATATCTGATCTTGAAGTATGTTGTGTAAGTAATTAATGGGTTTTTAAATCCATTATTTATTTGGAAAGTATTTTGGAAAACTTTGGTGAAAAGTCCCTTGAAGTTGTTTGGCTGTGTTGGTGGAAAGAATGCATCTAACAAGTGGATTTGTGAAGTTCTTTTGATTCGCTTTGAAATTTGGGTTGACCATATATTATTTGTCATTTCAAGTTGATTTCCACCTTGGGTCTACATCAGAGTGGTATCAAAGCATCGGGAACAAGATCGTGTTGTTGGTTGTTTGATTTTGTAGGTTGTGAAGGATGCCTCCAAAGGCTAGTGCAATGGCTAAAGAAATACAAGAGTTGAAGGAGAAATTGGAAAGGAAGGAGAGGATCTAAAAATAATATCAAGATGCTACTATAGCAAGGATAGATTCTTTGGAGAAGAATCAAAGGAGAGGAGTTGTAGATGAAGAGCAAAGTGATGAAGAGGCTTAAGGGGATCCTCTAGTTCCAAATGAAGAAGATGAATTAGATCCTGATGAAAGAAGAATGCTTAGGATGCTAAAGGTGGTCAAGGGTGACAATAATCCTAAGGTAAAATTTTATGTGCCCATGTATGGAGGTAAGATGGATAGTGAAGAAGTTTTAGCAATGATTGATGCTTTGGATAACTTTTTTGAGTTTGAAGATATTGATGATAGCAAGAAGGTTAAGTATGCAAAGACAACGTTGAAAGGACCAGCTCTTACATGGTGGAATTTTGTGCAAGATGATAGATTCAAGAAAGATAAGCCTAAAATATTTTCTTGGGATAACATGGTAGCAAAAGTTAAGGCTCAATTCTTACCAACAGATTATGTTATTCAAACTTTCATGAAATTGCAAGAATTAAAGCAAAGAGAAATGGATGTGATGTCTTACACTAAAGAGTTTCATAGATTGTGTATAAGAGTAGGTCATAATGAAGATGAAGTGGAGAGAGTGGTTAGATACTTGAGTGGTTTGAGGTTGAATATAAGGGATGAGATCAGCCTCAACCCACCTAAAACAGTTGAAGAATGCTATCAGATGGCAATGAGGGTAGAAGATAGAATCAAAAGGAGACAAGAGAGACAAGCAAGGGGTAGAGGTGGTGTGAATAGAGGAAGAGTTTCAAGGAAATCCAAGGAAGAACATGAAGAGGCTGATAAAAGAAAGGAACAAGATCTTGAATCAAGAGGTGGATGGAGAGGTGGAAGAACAAAATTTAGGTTAAAGAGGGATTTCAATGAGTTTTTAGGTAGATGTTTCAAGTGTAATTAACTTGGAAACCCCTTCTTTAAGTGTCCTCAAAATCAAGGTACAACTTCAAGTTGTGATAGGAGGAATGAGAGAACACAATTGATTCAAGAGGAAGAGTGTGAAAGTTCTACAAGTACAAGTAGGCCTGCAAATCCAGAAGTAGGAGAGGCACTCATGATGAGGAGAACATTGCTGCAAACACCAAAGGAAGAAGACATGAGCCAAAGGAGTTTATTCAGAACCTTATGCAAATGCAAAGGTAAAGTATGTCAAGTTGTTATTGATTCAGGTTCTCAAGATAACATGGTGTCTAGGGAAATGGTAGATAAGTTGAGTCTAGAAAAGATACCTCATGTAGCACCCTACAAGGTTTCGTGGGTGAATGATAGTCAAACTTTAGTGGTGAATGAGCAAGCTTATGTAGATTTCTAGATTGGGGAGTACAAAGATAGAGTCCTATGTGACATATTGCCTATGGATTGTTGTCATCTTTTCTTAGGAAGACCATGGCAATATGATAGAAGGTCTATGTATGATGGTTGGGCCAATACTTACACAATATGGATGGATGATCAAAGCTATAAGTTAACTCCTTTGCAAGAAAGATGGTAGATCAGATGTAAGTCAAAAGTGATTATGTTTGGTAGAAAGCATCCCTTAAGGCTTGAAGACAAAAGGGAGAGTGCATTTTCTGATTTGCAACAGGGTAATACTGTTAGGACAGTGATTGGAACACCTTCAAATGGTGTTAAGGCAGTGAATAATTTGATTTTGCAAAGGATAGTAGCAAAACTCATTCCTAAGTATGATTTTAACATAGTAAATGCTAACAAATCTATAGGGATGTGTGAGAAATAGGGTGGACTGCTTGAGGAATAGTTCATTGAGCAGGGTATAGTGATTATTGGGACCATAGTGTGTCCTATTGATAAGTATCATGTTGCAAAACAAATGGGAGTTTCTGATGTAAAGGTAAATGAAGTTGTTAATTCTTGGGTGAGTGATGATGAAGATATGACAAGGCCGAGAACAATGAGAAATACATACAATCATTCAAGAGATATAAATCAGATCACATGGCAGAGCATGCATAATATGAACTAAAATTGCAAGTCCATCAATGAAACCAAGGAGAATGTAGGCTTGTTTCTTGCTAATGAATTTTTTTTGCAGGTATGAGGTTTATAACAGCATCAAATAATGATCCAAAGTCCAGAAGGCAACAAACACCACTGAAGAAGCATGGAGCAGCAGGGTCAAGACTTGGAGCATATCCTACCACTTGGGACAAGGGTCTTTTTCTTGGTGGGGTGTATGGTGCAGGAGCACCAAAACCTTGTGGTGTCAATAATAGGATTTCAAAAGGTTTAGAAGGTTATTTTAAGGTGATTTCATCCTTGTTCCATGAAGACATTGCAAAATGTGTGAAAACTTGAAAAATTGTCAAAATTATCAAAGATGTCAAATTGGGTAAATGAAGGGATTTTGTTGTTTTGAGTCTAGAATTATTAATAAGGGTTAAATAAGGTCTAAATGACTATATTTAAGGTTTCTAAAGTTATTTAGAGTCTTAAAATTTCAATAATTGCAAAAATGCAAAATATTACAAATGTTGTCAAATTTGTGCTGATTTGCAAAATTACAGTCATTTAAAGGGTAATTAGGTGCAAGTTGGTTGTTTTGGAGGTGGTTATGGATTTTAAATGTTATAAGAGGCCTTATAAGCCTCTAATCAAGGTTTATGGAAGTGTAAAAAACTCACACAACAAGAATACCACATTTTTTGGTGCATTTTCTGTGTTTTTTTCATTATTTTCCAGAATTCTTTACTGATGTATGGACCTGTATAGTCTCATAATGCTCTAAAAACTTCATTGAATGTGTGTGTATGTGTTTAATTTCATCTTCTTTTGATTTGGAGTTCTCATTCATTATTTTGTGAGATAAATTCAAAATTTGCTGCAAGTACCCTGTTTTCCTTGCATTAAGGGCTTTGAAGGAAAAAAATGAGATTTTTGACCAATCCACCCACTTATTTCTCCTGTAACTCATTGGATTGGTTAAAAATATCTCAGGTGAGATGTTCCAATTAATTTTTCATCAAAATAAAGCATTTTTATGGTAAATGTGTGATGTCCTAGGGCTGAAAATGCAATTTTTCCCTTGAAAAGTGATGGTTTTGAAGTGCTTTTCAATGAATTATTGATGGAGTTGAGTTTGTAAGCATTTGAATGTTAAGGCAGAACCTATGAAAGGTTTTTGGACCATTTATTTGTTTATTCAAGTCCAAAACCCTTGTTTTTGCATTAGAAAAGGAGGTTTTTTGAGTTGGGAGTGTTTATGGCCATACAGGTACAAAAAAATTGTGGATTTTGTGGTTTAGGGCCATTTAATTTACTTCCCCAAGGTTTCAAGGTGATTGGATAAGTTTGAAGGGTACTTCCTTTGTTAAATTGACTTTTTTTCCATGTTTTTCCCATGGTGAGTGTATTGGAAGTCTAAACTATTCCAAAGGAGTTATATCTAATCTTGAAGTATGTTACAGTGTAAGTACTTAATGGGTGTCTAAATCCATTATTTATTTGGAAAGTCTTTTGGGAAAGTTTGGTGAAAAGTCCCTTGAAGCTGTTTGGCTATGTTGGTGGAAAGAATGCATCTAACAAGTGGATTTGTGAAGTTCTTTTGATTTGTTTTGAAATTTGGGTTGACCATCTATTATTTTTCATTTCAAGTTGGTTTCCACCTTGGGTTTGCATCATCATCAAATGATGTGGAAAATCTATAATGCAGATGCAAAACTAATATGAATGCAATCTAATTTAACCATGCAAATCTACATATGTAAGCATTGGCTTCTTAATAGTCCATTTATCATAATTTTTATCATCATTGAGCTTTTAAAATGTTTAAAGTAAGTACAAGAATCGACGGTATGAGTTAGACCATGATGACCCGAGTACTACTTCAATGATTTTTGATATTGCAAGTGAACACAAGCATCTAGGTATAATTAAACTAAGATGACCTGAGAATTTCTTGTGTAAATAGAGAAGAATTTACCACTTTCTTGTGTGAATTGGAATGTCATCCATGATACTTTGTAAAGCACTTCCCATGACAATTCACACAGTAATTATGATTATTTCACAAAAATCATATAAAGATAATATCATTCTCCTTCCTATCTTCTCTAGTTCAATAAATGATCGAGTTTCTCTAAACAAATGATAACAAAGATCAAAGTGCAACATATCCAACCTTCACTTAAAGTATTTCAACCATTATTTAGATTAGATCATCCATCCTAATTTCAATTTTCTAATGTTTATGTGATTTTCTAAGATTTGGGATCAAACCTAACCTAAAGACCTATCCTAGGGGCCTCAAAGGCTGATCAAATATTAGCCTTTCCTACATTATACACGTAGAGACCACGTAGTTTAATGAACACTGACTCATTTTTTTGGATTTTTGATACTGACTTTTTGACTTATTTTTCAATTTTATGATATGATATGGATGTTCAATGTGTTTCTGATGGTGATTGTTCTTCCATGTGTTTTGTTTCAATATTTGTTTTCACTACTTTTATCTTCCTACTATTTTTCCATTTAGTTAAGTTCAATGTTTATTTCCCCCAGTGATGTCCAGATGTTGCCCCCAAGCTAGGGTGGGACTTGACCACTTGTAGTGATATGAAAATGGATGTAAAGTGATGGTGAAAGTAATGACGATGACATACATCTAATAGATCATGGAAAAGTTGGTTCAAATCACAAATAGCGCCTATTTCTAGGTTTTCACTACATGTTTTTATTGCACTTTTTCAATCTTTTTTATTTTTTTTGTATTTTTTCTTTTTTTTTTTGTATTTTTTGGATTTTTTAGGATATTTAAGATGAAATGAGATGATATTATTGATTGAAGTAACAATATTCCCCACAATAGGGTTAATGCAACCATGGATAAATGATGGATCAAAATGAAAGATTCATTGCAAAACATGTCATAGAAGTAACATATTTCTTATCAAAAGATGATAATGGTTGATTGATTAAGATGCGAGGAGTGATTGATTCCATAAGGCATAATGATGATAAGTACTTAGGATCACTAATTTCCTCTAAGTATGATAATATTGATGATTGTTGATGATTGATTGAAAAAATATATGAGGATTGCATAATGCTTTACAATTAGGCTCGAATATGATTTGTATGATAAGATTCAAGGTTGCAAAGGGACATGGTGACATGGATTTTGATAAGCTAGAAAATATGGAATGGGGGAAAGAAAAATAATGAATAGGATGATCAAGATTGACTAGATAAGATACAAACACAAGGACTAATTATTTTTCCCCTATTCCTCATCAAGACCAAGGAAAGGAAGAAAGGATGTATTTAGTAAGAACGATGGAATATGGATAAGATGAAAGATATGGTATGGAAGATATGGATAAAGCATAGAGAATAAGATATATGATGTTCAAGAAGATCCTTAACCTTGTCAAGATCAAAGGTGGAAATGTAAGGAATGAGCATAGAAAGGATAATGACCATGAATGATAAGATGGATGAAACTTGTGCCTAAGTGTAGAGTGCAAGAGGAATATGGAGGAAGGACTTAATAATCAAGTTTCACAACCAAATATCCCTCTAATAAACCATGGAAAATGGGAATTAGACTCCTAAATGTTGGAAGATTAATGATATGATGGAAGAATATAAGGATTGATGCAAAGGTTTGGATTAAAGGAGAATGATGGGGGATGAATGTTGGATAATGGATAGGAGGTTGGAAGGTCTGTTGATGGATAGATGGAAAGGATGGAAAGATCAACATTGGAACACACCTTGAAGGGTGGTGGAGTGATGGAGGAAAAATGGATTTGGAAGGTGCGGGTTATTAGATGGAAAATTGGAGTAAGCTTTTGGATTAGCAAATTTGGATGCCAATTTAGATTTTATTCTTTCTATGAGACTTTTAGGAATCCACATTATTTTTTACTTTGCTTTTTTCTTTGTGGGACTTTGTGGCCTTTGACATTTTTCTTCTTGATTTATGGACCTTTGTGGTATTTAAAAGTTTCATTTTTTATTTAATGGGCCTTTGTGACCTGAAAATTTCTTTTAATTTTGGATCAAATTTTATTTTATTTTTGCATGTCTTCAAGGAGACATGTTGATCCTTTGATACATGTGGATTTTTATTTAGAATATTTTGATATTTAGAACCCAAATTGCTTGCAAGAGCAATGGGAGGGGTGGATTGAGATGAATGATATGGAGGTATTATGGATGAGTTAATGTGGGTAGAATTTTGGAAGGGAATCAAGGATGTGTGCCTTTGTTGTTCTTGAGAAATGGGATATGGACCTAGGATAGAGGGAAGGTTTTATGTACTAGGATGAGGACCTAGGATAGATGGAAGGTTTGATGAACTAGGACACTTAGGTGTATAACCAAAGCCATGGTGATATGGGTTTCTTTGAATAGAAAGGGGTTCTAGGATACCTTGCTCATGAAGGCATAATCCTTTTTCTTTGTAATTCATACTTTGACACATTTGTTTACCAATGGGATATGTATTGTTTGTGAAATAAGATGTGAGTCCATTTTGGGGAGGATATGATATGGATGAGAGAATAGGTGTTGGAAGTAAACCAGAATGGATAGAGGTGGAGGATCCAAATTTATAGGTGTGGGATTCATGGATAGCTTGAATAGGTGTGATAGGATCTTGACATGGAGATTATGGCTTGTTTTGATCTTGACTTGGAAAAGGATTATGAGGTGGTATGAAAGGAATATCTTGATCAAGAGAAGGATAAATATCTTCATGGGATGTAAGGGTATCTTTGAATGGAAGCATATCTTGATCTTGATGAGGAAGGGAATCATGAGATTTTGTAGAAAGCATGTCTTGATCATTAGTTGGTAAGAGATCATTAGATATGATGGAATAACTATCATGATATTGTAATGAAATATAATCATGAGATGGTATGGATTGATTAGATGATGTGGATGAAGAAATTGGAAGGATACTTGTCTCTTGAGATGGAAGGGAATTATTTTGGATGAAAAGTGAAAGGAGGGGATTTACATAAGATTCTTGAGAAATGGGATCTTGATCAAAGATTGGAATAATTTGTGTAATTTTGATATCATTGGATGGTGTGGAAAGAATATCTTTATGTGTAGGGGAGTCTATGCTAGCATACTTTGGATTCAGAGATTGGCATGAATTATTGGATGTTGAAGATATGATAGAAGAGGATGATTGGATGGAATTGTTAACTTGAGTGAAATAATATTGAGGTTTATTTTGGCTTATGATGGATGGAGATAAATGCATGACATGATAGGATTGCTTAATTGATATCATTTGTGTTTGAGGACTTAGATTTGGGCTTATTGAAATTTTGTAAAAATTCAAAGACATTGAACTTGGATGATGTAATTTTTTGTGAAGAAGATATCATGTTCATTGTTTGGTCAAGAGGATATGGGTAGATGCCTGGAAAAAAATATCTTTTTGTGGTTTCTATTTGTATGTCTTGGAATTGTTGTTGAAGGTTTTCCATCTGCTAAGTTAAAGTATTCAATTGATCCTCATCTATTTCAGCCATGGTGGTTTGAGTTTCAATTTCCTGTTCTTTGGATTTTTTACTCTTGTTTTGAGGGACTTCTTGACAAACATTGTGGATTTCCAATCCCTAATCATAAATTTCTTAGTTTGATTTTGTCCAAGTTGTTCCAGTGTTTTTCAAGATGATCTTTTATCTGGATTTAATGATTTGAAAACACGGCAAGCAATTTGTAGAAAGTTGTTTACTAACTCTAGAATCTAAACAGATAGTGTATGTTCAAAGAACCACACATGGTCATATTTTCATTGGTTTGATAACAAAAATACACCTCAAACATACTCAATCTTAAGGTCAAAAGGTCATCGTTATACTCAACAACCCACAACTTAAAATTGCGTCAACTCACACAACCATGCCACCCCCTAGAGGGCCCTTGTGTTTTTTGTCTTTCCTAGGCACGTACTCAAGGTTAGATTTCTTGATCCCCTAAGCAAACGGTCCTTGGAAATTATATGGTGAGTATCTTGGGGGCAGATTCTTCCCTCCCCTTGCACTGCAAGTATTACAATGTCTGGTTACTAACTTAGCTAGATACTACATGATGGTTCTTAGATGGGGTTTCCATTCAAAAAGGAAATAATAAACTCCCTCATGAGACCTCCCAAACTTTAGAACAAAGGCTTTGGGGATGGTTATTTTGCACACTTTTGGTAAATGAGGATTTATCCAAATTTACTTTTGTTTTATAGAGGGTTGGAAAACCTAGCTTTGGTTGTTCTCACTCAGGTCATTCTCGTGGGGTGAGTACTTTTTCCCTCTACGAGAAGCCTTCTAAAGGTTTTAATAAATATGGAAATGCATAAAGTAAAGAATGAGTTTGGTTTTTTAATCACCCAGTTAAGGGGAGAGCATATTCCTATCACACACAAACAAAGAAAATAATTTGTTCAATTTATATAATCCAAATGACTTTTTCCTATCTATGTGAAGATGTTGCTTCATAGTGAAGATATTGCTTCACAAAAAGAGATGGTGTTCATTTTTAAATCCAAATTGAAATGTTTGGTGACTATACTAGATTGATTCATTTTAGTCCAACTAAAGAAATGAAATTTACTGGTCGTGGTCGCATCGGATTCAGATAATAGTTTACACAAAATTTTTATAATAGATAACAAAATTGCTATAGAAATAGTCATATCCACTATAGAAAATTTTGGAAGTGCTATCAAGATTTGTGAAAAGCATTGTAGAATTCAATGAACGAGTTCAAGCAAATGTTGAATGTGATCAATTGGACTGTGTTGAAGGATTTTGATTGAAGTGCTAAAATAATCCTTCAAAGTGCTATAGTTTTCTTCAGAAGCACTAAAATAGGAAGAAGTGCTATAGAATATTTTGATCACACCAGATTCCTGTATGAAATCTTTTCAAAAATGCTTATTAAAAACATGGGCTTAGGCCCCACAGTGGGTGCCAGAATGTAGGTGTGAATAAGTAATAATGAAAGAACAACTAAAACACTTCTTAATGAAACATTATATCAAGATTAATCAACAATTAAACTAATTTAAAAGTAGAGAAAGCTTGAAAGTGTTTCATTGTCTCATATCTCCAAATATTTATCAAGTCACAGAAGGCTCTCAGATTAGGTAAGCAATATGATTGTTTAACATTCCAATTCAGAGGATCCAAAGTGATGCTAAATGCAATGATCTAATGATTAATAATGAAAGCTACAATAAAAACTAAAATGTTGTCATGATATGAAATTCTACTTATGCTATGATTGATTGATTGCTTGATTTCTTGATTGCTTGATTTATATTCCTGCAGAGTAAGTTTACATTAAAAAACTAGGATTCTGGATCCATTTCCTGATGAATGAGGCTGTATATATAGATTTATGGTAACACATTGTGATGGGGCAACACAACAAAGGCTTGGATTTGATCTAGAGTATTCAATGGTGAGAGATGAAGAAGCTTGAGTTGATGAAGGGAATGGTTTATCCCAATGAAAACATCAGGCCAAATGGTAGGAAAGATCAAAGTAAGAAGATTTGAGAGATTGATTCAAATTTGTCTCCAATTTTTCTCCACAGCTTCCCATGAATGCCTATTGAATTAATTAGATTTGAAAAATCTAATTTTATTGGTGAGTGAATAAAGGAATATTGTTTTATTTGAATATTTTGATTTATTCAAATTTAGCAAAGTAATAAGATATTTAATTAAATGAAACAAATATTTTCTTATTTTCTTATTTAATAAAAAGGGATATGATAATTAAATAAGACTTTAGGATATCTTTATTTAATTAAGCGAAAATATGATAAGATAATTAAATAACACAAACTATTGAAGTTGTATATTTAATTTAAGATAGAATTAATGGATAAAGTATAGAAGAAATAATAATGATAATAATTAAATAAAATGAAGTATTTAATTTTTTTATTTAATTAAGAGGAAAATAATAATAATAGAAGAATTAATAGTGAACTTAATATAAATAAATATTTATATTTATTAAGTAGATAAATTTAGGATTAATTAATCAAATAAATCATATTTAACTAATTATATTCTCCAAACCATTTTTAGGTGTATACAACAACGACAAGTGACATGCGAGGATAAGGCTACATAACCCTTGCCCCCACTTAGTGCAGGAGAAAGGTGAGCCTAGAAAGGATGAAAGTGAATATCAAGTAAAGGAATTAGGTGCTCCCACACAAGGAAGAGCATCACACTCCTTGAGAGGTTGAATGTTATTGTTGTGCAAAGTCTTTGATGAAAGGGGAGGTGAGTATTATATGCTGGATTTGTTTGTCTTTTCATTGCATCCATGTGTAGAAGGAAGATTTTAACTAATACCATAACAATATTCCAAGTTAGATGAAGGGGGAGTGTGTTTGTGAGAAGGATTGGTCGCTTTACAAGAACACAAATCCTTTTTAATGTTATGTGTCATTTCTTCATGAGGGATGGGAGTTATATTTCCCCCATCGCCACCAGGGGGTGATTTGGTAGAACTAAGTTGAGTGAATGGAACACAAGGTTGTGTGGATAGGGATTGAGATATTGCACACCCTCCCTTAAAGGTAGGTGTGAAACTCTAATCACTACTAGAACATGTGTCTAAAAATGAATCATTTGTATATGACTCTTTGGACCATGAGGGTGAGATTTTGGAAATGTTATGGAAAGGAGGTGTACAATCTAATGACCCCCCATTATCATGAAAGAGTTTTTTTGCGGGTGAAGAATTAACATCAATGTGTATAGGTTCAATTTTTGATCAATAAATGAAAGGATTAGAGGAGTTGGAAGTGTTGTGATCACTTGATGTATAGCTTCACTCATCAACATCAATCATGTATATATTTTTATTGCATTCAAACTTCATGACATGGTGAAGGGCATATGGGACTCCTTTCATAGCATGAATCCATGGTCTCCCTAGGATAAGATTGTATGGAAAGATTTCTTGCATGATATGAATAGAGGTAGGAAACACTACAAGTCCAACCTCAATAGGTAATGTGATAATCCCAAGTGGTTGCCTACCATGAATATGAACATCATTAAGTTGAATGATCTTTTTGTCCATGCCAAGTTTGTGTAAGAGTTCCATGCTACAAACATTAATTTCTGATCCATTGTCGATGAGAGTGTGCCTAACTAGAGTTTCATTAATGATCACCTTTATCATCAAGGGATCATTCTTGTTTTGAATCTCAAGTGATGGTAATTCATGTTTGCAAAATGTGATTTTTGATGGAGTGGATTCCATGGGATAAGAGGAGGATGTTACTGTTACCAATTTTTTGCCACAGCTCGATTGGTGGAGTTGGCTGAATGTTATTATATCATGAGGTGAAATTGAAAATTGAGTTTAAGTGTTGTTTTTTGCATATTTTATCATTATTTATCAAGTGATAGTTGTGCATTTAAAAGAAAAATTATAATTTCAAAGTGCCATCCACATATCCCAGAGTTAAAAGTATAGAATTGAGCAAATGAGAAAAATAACATTTTAAATGCTTTCATTTATTTCATGAAAAGACTCATATTTCACAAGGCTTCATTTGATTTCAAGAATCAGAATGATATTACAACATTTGCATTTAAATATTTTTCTTTTCTAATGAAAAGCATAAAAGATGAAATCAAATATCCACACAATCCGTGGATGTGATTGTCACAACATATCACTAATAGCACATTACACTACTGAAGATGTGGAAAATAAAACATATAAGTGACGACATTATCATCATTTCCTGATTATCGACAGTTGATGCTGAAAGGTGCACCTTTTTCTTCTTGAGCTCCGTTAACCTGTAAGAGAAAAGAGGGGGTGTCAGTGGCTCCGATTATAAAGTAACCTATATGAGGCACCCGCAATAGTACAACCTACTATTAATCATGCACTAAAACAATCAATCAAGCACAATACAAAAGAAATGAGCTGAAGGAGAAATAACAATATCATGATCATCATATTCTATTTTTTATGCGAACATTTTTTTTCCTTGTGTAGGTATAGGGAAAATCACAAAGTTGATCATTATTCAAAGACCAAGCATGTGGAGAAAAACAAGCTTCCATAAGGGTAGAGCTTGGCATGCTGCTCTATTCATTAAATGGGCTGATTTAAAGAATACATCATCAAATTCATCAAAGGAAGTGAAATACAACAGAAAGAGTAAACAGAGTTATATATCGAGCTACTAAACCAACTGTGCATTCATAACGATCAGGTTTATTTTTCTGAAGGCTACAGGTGAACAGTGAGTTTAGTTCACTCAATTAATTCAGTTGAGTATGTTATGTCAAACATTATTGCATAGTTCATGTTCTGTGTTCATCATAATCATATATGTCATACAAGTTCCAGTTCATTAGTGTCATTTTCACGGTCAAGGATAGTGAACAGGCATACGTTATGCCTTAATCAAGAGTTTTGTTTCAATTTTCATCATGAAAGAGAGTAGATTTAAAGAACAATTTGATAATTGAAACATAAAAATGCATGAAGAGTACCATGTTTCTCAAGAGTACAAAGGATAGACAGTGCATTCAAGTGTTAAATGAGTCACCAGTTCCAGTTGATTGGTAAAGACAAATACAAAATTATGAGTTATAATGAGAAAATGATCATTCCAGAATAATAAGGAAAGAGCAAGTACAGTTTCTTTCTAGAAGGAGTTTCTGAGGTGTTAGTTATGCATAAGGACAAATAAGTAAGTGCAATCCATAATAATACAATGTTTCAGCTAAAAGTTCTGCATAAGTGCAAAAACATAAAATAGGAGTTCGCTGTAGATTAAATTTTGATTTGTAGTTTCAACCATGAAAAATTGTGTCTCAAGAAAAGTAGCATGAGTTTGATGTTTAAGTAATGCAAAATGCAGATTCAAGAAGGTTTTAAATGACCTTTCAATTTTTTCTTATGGTGATACTTGTTTAACAGGTTTCAATAAGTTTCTAATGCCCCATGGTGCAAATGTAAGAATTTGAATGACTGAAAGAAGCCCAGACATTACACAATTATTGGGGTTATAGGCCTTTAATATCACAAACAAGTTTACATGGTGGGAATTATTCTAATACATTTGCAAGGTTACAGGTATTGCAAAGTTTTGACAAGAATTTTAATACCTAAAGGTCATTTTTAGAATGAGCAGTTGATGCATTGAATAAGTAATCTGCAATTTTAGTCAAAGAAAAATTATGTGTGGAAGAGGGAGCAGCATGAACTCATATGGTTGTGGTGCAAATAAAGGATACATTCCAGAATGTTATAAGTCTATGTTCATTTTATTTTTTGCTTCATGAAGAGACAAATTCAGAAGCTTCCTAAAGTAAGGAATTTGAATGACTAAGGAAGCCTAGTTTTATACGAGTATTGAAATATACAGTCCCTCTATATTACAACTGACCTCATATGGTGAGGGTTTCAGAAATGCATTTTGCAAATGCAGAAATAAAAGACATTTCGATCTCAATCTTCAAGGAGCAATTTTCTTCATTTCAAGGAAAGCCCATAGTGGGGTTTGAAAGTACAGTCACTGAATATTAAAGAATATCACTAGCCATTGTGGGCCGAGTTTATAAACTAAATGCAAAATGAATATATGATACCCACCTTTAGGGTTTACATTCAAAATATAGGAAAAGCTATAACACCGATACACGTGTGAAGTTTTGTATGAGATAGAAAGAAGACATAAAAATGCGAGTTCCCTGTAGTGAATTGGGTCTCAGAATGAGGAAAACACAGTTTTATTCAATTTTTCATGATACCCATATGCAGATATGTCCTCAAATATGCATGAAGGAAAATTTCTTGTTGTGGGTCTAGCCCAAAACTTCAAATAATGTTTTCTATAATATACATCAACTGCAGCGTGAAAATGACCAGAAACTCATGAGTAAAGGAGAGATTCTTTACGTCTCTGGAGAGTGAAATATTTAGCAAAGAAAGATTACCAGTTCATGTCTGTGGGGATTGTGTTTAGCTGCGACCAAGAGTTCCAGAGAGTTCTAGAACCAATTTTTCGAGCTCTTGTAGTAGAAGTTTAGCACAAGATTTTGAGCTTTTGAAGGATAGTCAAGCTCTCATAATAGTAAGATGGGAACAAAGAAAATGGAAAGCAAAGGTATTAAAAGTTGTGTTATCCGCGGCTATAAAGCTAGAGTGAGCAAAATGTAAAACCATAGAAACTAGCTTACCTTGTGAATATAAAGCGAAAGCAAAAGGGAAAACCTACAAGCAAGCTTTCTCATAAGCTTTCAGACGAGCTCGAGCTCATAGCAGGTTGACCAAGCAAGGAAAAGTCAGGCAGAAAGAAGCATGACAGTTTGCGGCCTTAATGGCCTTTCTTATTTCTTGAATGAAATAATGAACTTCAATACTCTAAAAAAACAAGCTTACCCAGGTGGGGTTTTGACTGATAGAGAGCAGAACTGGAGATTCCCAATGCACATGAGCTCGGTTTCAACACAATCATGGTGGCGCTTTCTTCCCAGATAGAGCTCATTTTCTTCAAGAGTCATCATTTGCAAATGAATCATTATTAGGGTTTGACTTTATGATTATCTAGAATATTCGGTCAAAACACATGGAGAAATTTGAATGATTTTCCTTGCATCATATTTTAATCAATGTATGAAGTCTTTGATATATGTGGAGGCCAAAAATTCATATATTAGGTTAATATGTTAAGTCCTTATGACTTATTTCTTTTTCCTTAATGAAATATGAGGGCTTGAAAGTGGGTTATTTTATTATTTTATGAGAAAACAATGACGATATTATGGTGGGATACCTTATGACTTAGGGTCTTTTGTTTTGGGTCATTTACCTATTTAGGGTTCCTTGTTTTTAATTGATTTTAGAGAAATCAATGATTGAAGATTGATGAGAGAGTAATGATATACATTAATATTTTTATGATTTTGTGAGAAAATTAAATATTGTAATGCAGGGATAAGAAACTTTTCTTTTCTGCAAAAGATTTTTAATCTTTAATTACAAAAAATAGACAAATTGTGAAAATATGCATCTCTATAAAGTGAAATCGTAAAGCAATCTCCTATAAATTGTTTTATGATTTCTTGCTATTTTTAGCAGATTCTTTGTTGACTTTTCCTCTTGGTCGAATTTGGATCTTATCTTGGAGAGATAAGGTGTTTTTTGGGCTTTTAAAGCAGATTCAATCTATTTTTAGAGGCTTGACGGGTTCATCATAAAAGCATTATGCATTTTTTTGCTTTTGTGTAGTTTTTTGAGACAGTTTGAAGCTTTTTTCCTTGAGCTTATTTTTGAGCTCAGTTTAGGGTTTCTTGAGGGTTATGTGTTTGATAGACTTAGTTTTTGACTCTCCTTCTCAGTTCAAATTCCAGTTCCTACTCATACACATTTTTGAGCTTATGAACCTTTTTACTCAGTTTTGGCAGATTGACACTCTTTCAGTCTTAGTAAGACAATAGAGTTCTTTCCATTTTCTTGTCTCAAGGCTAGTAACAACAGTTTGATGCTTTGTTTTTTCAAATTTGAAGCCTTAACATCCTACTTTTATGAGTTTCTACATAGGGTTTCATGTTTTCAGGTTATATGTTGTATTCGGTGCCTTTGAATCTTCATATGAATTATTGATGGAATCATGTATTAGAGAGATTGTTATGAGTGGAAAGATCTAATTTCTATCAGAAGTAGTAAGTTAAATAGTAGTAGTCATAGGTTTTAGTTTTCAGACATCTTTCTATCCCTTTCCTCAAGAATTTTTCAGAATAATTTAATCATTCAGAGAACCAGCTCACTTTGGAGATCCCTTCTTTGTTCAAATCACCCACATCTAAAGAAGGTTTCCATTGTTCAGTAGGTTGATGAGTATTGCATTCAATAGGATGCAAATTGATTAACAACAGTTTTTGGCATGCCTGGTGGGACTTTAAAAGCTACTTTCAGAGAAATTTTTAATTTCATCAGTTTGTTGTTTGGTGTATGCAGTAGATTTTTCGAGCCTTTTGGAGGCTATCACAATATACCTGGCAATTTCAGTTCTATTTTTGCATGCTAGTGCAGCCCACACATGAGAAAGATATAGACAAGATTAAGTTCTGCACCCTTCAAGTATCGAGAGTTGTCCCCATCATGAAGAAGAGGTAGGACAACAAGAAGGCTTTTTGAAGCACCCACGAGGTCAAAATCAACACCTCTAGTTTTCAGTTCCTTGGTATTATCACCAGGAGTTCCAGTCCCAATCTCACAAATACCAACAATGGTAGCCCCACCGAGGCAACACCCATCACAATTTTCAACGGAGGTACCCTGTTAAATATACTTCAACACGATGAAATTCTAGCAGTAGCCCTTAGAGGTCTGTCGTACTTCCCCAAGGAAGATTACACTACACCAGTCGAACACATCTGTGACATAGCCACGTTATGCTTGGTGTACAATATCACACAGGAGAACGTCACTCTAAGGTTGTTAGCTACATCACTTAAGGGAAAAGCATTGTAGTGGTTTAGATGCCTTGTAGCCAATTCAATCGCGATGTAGGATGTGTTAGGTAATGGCTTATACCAACACTTTGCTGATAAATCAGACAATTTATCCTTATTAGAGCAGCT
Organism: Sequoia sempervirens; assembly: GCA_007258455.2. NCBI lineage: Eukaryota > Viridiplantae > Streptophyta > Pinopsida > Cupressales > Cupressaceae > Sequoia > Sequoia sempervirens. Next base: position 564,779,144 of record VDFB02271358.1, read on the forward strand.
TAGCACCATTCAGAGGGCACCACATGAGCACTTGGCTGATCTCAATTACTGATTTTAGAGGACCTGGGATAGGATTCCTGCAATGGTAAAGCCCTTCCCAACACACACTTTTTTGTTTTATTTAAAAGCTTTGAACAGTAAGGTTGTTGTTATGGCTGAGTCTATGGGTGGTCTAATGCTTCCTAACACTTATAATATAGCCATTAATGCTAAAAATTGCCTCATTCAAGTTGGAGACATAGCTCCTAGACCTCCTATGCCTTTGTTTCTGGAGATACAACCACCTATTCCTACTGATATACCTCCCTTGGCTGATGTCCCACCTGTTCCAGCGATAGGTTATCATAATACAACCCAAGAAGTTGATGTCCAAGCCCCAAATCCAGAGATGCAAGAGATTAAAAGCATATTAAAGAACTTTGGGAATGATCTTGTGACTATTAAGAAGCAGGTTGGTCAAGAACACAAGCCTTATCAAGCCCCTTATCAGCAAAACCAACAAAATAGACTTGCTTTTCAAAATGACTATCAAGCCCAATGGAGAAATTTTAACCCTAGGCCTTTCCAGCCATACAATCCGAATACAGCCAGTTCATCAAAGGAACTTGTACCACAAAATAATGTTTCCTAGGATTGCAATTGGTGTTACCCATGCAAGTAGCCCCATAACCAATCAATGTGCACCAATGGAATGAGAAATCAGGCTTTAATGGTTCAAAATAGTTGTGCTATTTCAAAAAATATTGCAGATCAGAATCAAGAACAACAAGATAACATGGAGGTTGCCTTGCCGAATTGGAAAAGCTCTGAATTTTGTGGTGTGAATGGCCAAAGTTAGAAAAATTCTCCTATTTCAGCTAATACTAGGTCAAAAAAGAGGGCTATGGATCCAAGACAGTAAGCTGGAAGTTCATAGTAGCAACCTTCAGTCAGTAAACAGCTTGTTTCATCAGATGTTAACACTATTACATAGCCTAAGATATAGATTCTGAAAAAGGGCATGAGATACCCAACAAGGAATATCTTAAAGCGCACATTCAACCTTTGCAAAGGAAAAATGAAGCTACTATCAAAAAAACTAGTGGAAGGTAAATTATTCGTCATTCAATCTAGTTGAGCATCTCAAGAAAACTACTGTCATCATGTCAATATTAGATGCTCTATAGCTTCTAGGGTAGAAAGGTTTACCACATAATGCTTTGGCTGAGTTGTTTATCTCTGACAGCGCTAATCAAGGAGTTGCGAAGGTTGTGTTGGCTAATGATCTGGAGGATAAAAGTTGGCAAAAAGCAAAAGAGGTAAAGCCCCCTCTGTTTTATTTAATTGTGATCATAGGTGATAAAATTGTTCATAACCATATGGTTGATTCTGGTGCCAGTAGTTTAGTCATGCCTAAGAGTTTAGCTGATAAATTAGGTCTTGTTTATAAGCCTAATCCTCAGAAAGGCATAGTGCAATTAGATGGGTCTACTGTTAAGACTGCTGGTATTATAAAAAAATTAGCTCTTACTTTGCACGCATCCCCAAGTTTTTCTATTCATCAGGATATTTATGTCATAGACTTACTGCCGCACTTTTCCATTTGTCTCTCAAGGGATTTTACAGCCAAATTGGGTGGGCTTTTGTCTTCTAATTAGTCTCATCTATTTTTTAGAACAGGGTATGGTACAAAAGTGACCATAAAGTCTGAGCCTCTCGCCAAAGACCTTATCAAACCATACTCGCCAAATCCTATAAATGCTAACCTCTATGCCACCTCTGCAATGGAGGAGCAAACCATGACCTTAGACTATAGTACCCAGGTAGACAATATCAGTCTAGATGAATGGATAGCCGAAGATAAAGAGCCTGATCTTTTCTAGAACAAAAATGAGTTAGGATTAGGAGTCTATATGATCCGAGAGCCTAATTGCGATATGCCTAATCTTTGTAAAGAGGATGAACCATTTGTAGAAAAGGATAGTGAGCTTTCGAAGCTTTATTTTGATGGTTCGAGGAGCATTGTTGGTGCCAAGGGTGGAGCTATGTTGATATCACCCAAAGGAGATAAGTATTTTTTAGCTTGCAAATTTGCTTTCAACTATTCAAATAATACACCTGAGTACGAAGCATTGGTGCATGGCCTCGAATGGACCTGCAAATGAGGTATTAAATGCTTGCAAGTTTATGGTGATTCAGAGTTTGAGATTGTGAATCAGGTCATAAATTTAAGTGCTGCTAAGAATGATTTGCTTAAGAAATACAAGCAGTGTGTATGGGATTTAATGGAAGATTTTAATGCTTTTAATATCATGTTGATTCTTTAGAATCAAAATAAGCATGCTGACATGCTTGCTACCATAGGAGCTTAGTTTGATATTCCCAAGGAGATTCATAAGGTAGAAGCATGTCAGTACGTGAAAATAGTGGTATGGCCTTCTATACCTAACAATAACGTGAGCTAGCAAGTTTTTGGCAATGATGAGAAAATTGCGAATTTTTTGATTGCTGAAGCTAAGTTCGCATATGGGAATCAACAAAAATGGCAGCAACAATATGAGGACCAAATTGTACAATTAAAAACTAATAAGCTGCCAAAAGGATTGGTGACCTTGGAATCTGTGTTTAACTCAGATGATCAAGTGTAGAAAGACAAGTGCAACTTGATAGTTAAAGAAGAACATTATGTAGCCATCGAAATTTTCAAAGGCAAGCTTCTCAAGCTGGGAAAGGTATGTAGTCAAGAGGAACAACAAGCGTTTATTCTGTTGTGTCAGAAATATAGTGATGTTTTTGCTTGGGAATACAAGGATTTGAGAGGTTTTAACCCCGAACTATCCCAACATACCATTGAGCTTGAACTCAATGCAAAAATAGTAAAGCAGAAGTAGAGACCACTTAATCCCAAGTTAGAGCACCTTATGAAGGCTGAACTAAATAAGCTAGTCGAGAGTAGTATTATTTTTCCTATCAAACACACCTCTTGGGTGTCAAATTTAGTGCCAGTCAGGAAGAAGAGTGGGAAAATCATACTATGTGTCAATTTTTGAGATCTGAATCAAGCATCATTGAAAGACCATTACCCACTCCCTTCCATGGAACAAATTTTACAAGTAGTTTCTAGTTCTGACAGATTTTCTTTGCTAGATGGTTACTCAGGTTACAATCAGATTTTGGTTAAGCAAGAAGATTAGTTCAAAACAACATTTACAACCAAATGGGGCATGATGGCCTACAAGAAGATGCCTTTCAACTTATCAAATGCTATAGAAACTTTTCAGCATGCTATGCATATGGCCTTTCATGGCCTCATGAACAAGTTTGTTCTGGTATACTTAGATGATATTACTTATTTTTCCAGAAATGCTAATGAACACCTGGATCATTTGGAACATATTTTTCAGAGGTGCAGAGAGTTTGGAGTGTCTCTCAATCCAAAGAAGTGTATATTTTCAGTGCACGAAGGAAAACTAATTGGACACATTGTCTCAAAGCGAGGTGTTTCAATTGATCCTGAAAGAGTTTCCGCAATTCTTGAATTGCCATTACTAGCTCATAAGAAAAGCTTGCAAAGCTTTCTTGGAAGAATAAATTTTGTGAGGAGGTTCATACCAAATATCACAGCCTTGTTGCAACCTCTCACTTCTATTCTGAAGAAGAATATGCCATTCAGTTGGACTAAGGAAGGAAAGAGAAGCTTCGAGCAGATCAAGGAAGCACTTGCAGCCGCTCCTACTCTCATTAATCCAAACTTTGACAAAGACTTTTTTCTGTATCCTTTTGGAGGAGTAGATACTATTTCAGCTATGTTATGCCAGCAAAATGATGAAGGCTTGGAGCAGCCGATAGCATTTTTTAGTCAAGTATTACACGATTATGAGGTAAAATATTCTTTTGTTGAGAAACATGTCTTTGTTGTTGTAAGAAGTTTAAAGAAATTCAGGCATATGTTGTCCAACAACAAGATTCATCTATTGGTAGCTCATTCAACTATTAAGGATTTTCTGCTTAACAAGGATATTAATGATAAGCGTGTTGGTTGGATTACCAAAGTAATGGAGTTCAATGTCAATATAAAAGTAACCAAGCTTGTTAGAGGTAAGGATTTGTGTGAATAGATTGTTGGAAATGAGCATAGCAGCTCAAATGAGGCTGTAAATATAGAAGCAGTGTTAAATAATGATGTTCCAAGTGCCACACAAGCGTCTCCTGCTACATGGTTGCAACAAATGATTGATTATTTTCAAACTGGTGAGTGCCTCGAAGGCTTAGATAGAGCAAAAAGAAGGTACTACCGATTACAAGCCATTCCTTATGCAATTATTGATGGTATTCTTTATAGGAGAGACTTCCAAGGTGTTTTGCTGAGATGTATTTAGCCTGATCAAGTTGACAAGTTGTTAATAGAGTTTCATGATGGACCTTCAGGAGGTCACTTTGCTGCAAGAACAATAGCTCTAAAAGTTATGCGAGCTGGTTATTACTGGCCAGATTTGTTTAAAGACACTATTGCTTGGGTCAGAAAGTGTGAGAAATGTGCTTTCTTTGCCAGTAAATAGAGGCTTGCACCATTGCCCCTGCATCCAATTTAGGTAGAACAACCCTTCGCCAAGTGGGGCCTAGATTTTATTGGCCCTATAAATCTGCCTTCAAGTGCGGGTCATAAGTGGATTCTTACTGCCACATGTTATTTTAAAAAATGGACAAAATTCATTGCTTTAAAGGAAGTGAACGAGACTTTAGTGCTTAATTTCTATCAAGATCTCATATCGAGATTTGGTGTTCCAGATTCAATCATTTCAGATAATGGTTTAGCTTTAATAGAATTGAAGATTTTAGATTGGTCTATCAGAAATAATATTTATTTGAATACATCCTCAAACTATTATCCGCAGGGCAATGGTTAGGAAAAATCCACAAATAAGAATCTAATTCAGATAATCAAGAAGACTGTTGAAGATAATCAAAGGACATGGCATGAGAAGCTGAAGCTAGCCCTTTGGGCTGACAGGATAACTCCTAAAAGGGCTACTTACTATTCGCCTTTCATCCTGACTTATGGTAAAGAGGCTAAGTTGCCTATTTCAATTGAGTTGCCAACCTTAAGTTATATTAAAGAACTAGAGTTGTTGAATGAACAACCTCTTGAGGTGAGGTTTGCATAGCGGGTTGAGCTCAAAGAAACTAGAAAGGAAGCTCTTAGGCAACTGGAAACACATCAAGCTCAAATGAAGAATTATTTCGACAAGAGGGCGAGACCTCGTGATTTCATTCTTGGTGATCTAGTTTTCAAATGGAATGAGTTTAAAAGCAGACCTAGATGACATTCAAAGTTTGATACAATGTGGGCTGGGCCTTATGTGATCATAGAATGCAAGGAACACAACGCATTCCAACTTTCCAAGATGACTAGTGAGGTGTTCTCTATCCCAATTAATGGGATCCACCTCAAGCACTGCCTTTGAGATAAGTGATCTCATAGTTAAGTAGAGTAGTTGCAAATAAGTGTGTTTCACACATTTACTTTTAGTAGTTTTTATTTCCCTAAGCGCTACTACGCATTGTTCTGTTGGCCATCAGGGCTTGTTAGTTTACTTTCATTTATGTTTTGTTTTCCTTGCTACTATTTAGAGTGTTGTTGTTCAAGTTCTGAGTTGTCAAGAAGGGGCAGAATTGACTCCACGCTGAATGAATTGCTAAAGTCCATTGATCTATGCTTAGTAGGAGAGCATATAGTGGAAATCACAAAAATGTTACCAATTTTTTGGCACAGCTCGATTGGTGGAGCTGGCTTAATGTTATTATATCATAAGATGAAATTGCAGATTGAGTTTAAGTGTTGTTTTTTGTATCTTTTATCATTATTTATCAAGTGACAGTTGTGCATTTAAAAGGAAAATCAGAATTTGAGAGTGCCATCCACATATCCTAGAATTAAAAGAAGTACAGAATTGAGCAAATGAGCAAAATAGCATTTTAAATGCTTTCATTTATTTCATGAAAAGACTCATATTTTATAAGGTTTCATTTGATTTCAAGAATCAGAATGATATTACAACATTTGCATTTAAATGCATTTTCTTTTCTAATAAAAAGCATAAAAGATGAAATCAAATATCCACACAAGCCATGGATGTGACTATCACAACGTATCACTAATAGCACATTACACTATTGAAGATGTGGAAAATAAAACATAAGTGACGACATAATCATCATTGCTTGATTATCGACGGTTGACGCTGAATGGTGCACCTTTTTCTTCTTGAGCTCTGTCGACTTGTAAGAGAAAAGAGGGGGTGTCAATGGCTCTGATTATGAAGTAACCTATATGAGGCACCCACAATAGAACAACCTACTATTAATCATGCATTGAAACAATCAATCAAGTGCAGTACAAAAGAAATGAGCTGAAGGAGAAATAACAATATCATGATCATCATATTCTTTTTTTTATGCTAACATTGTTTGTTTCCTTGTGCAGGTATAGGGAAAATCACAAAGCAGATCATTATTCAAAGACCAAGCATGTGGAGAAAAATAGGCTCCCACAAGGGTAGAGCTCGACATGCTGCTCTATTCATTAAATGGGGTGATTTAAAGAATGCATCATCATATTCATCAAAGGAAGTGAAATACAACTAAAAGAGTAAACAGAGTTATCTATCGAGCTACTAAACCAATTGTGCATTCATAACGATCAGGTTTATTTTTCTAAAGGCTATAGGTGAATAGCGAGTTTAGTTCACTTAATTAATTCAGCTGAGTACGTTATGTCAAACATTGCTGCATACTTCATGTTTTGTGTTCATCATAATCATATATGTCATACAAGTTCTAGTTCATTAGTGTCCTTTTCACAGTCAAGGATAGTGAATAGGCATACGTTATGCCTTAATCAAGAGTTTTATTTTTATTTTCATCATGAAAGAGAGCAGATTTAAAGAACAGTTTGATAAGTGAAACATAAAAATGCATGAAGAGTACCATTTTGCTCAAGAGTACAAAGGACAAACAGTGCATTCAAGTGTTAAATGAATCACCAGTTCCAGTTGACTAGTAAAGACAAATACAACATTATGAGTTATAATGAGAAAATGATCATTCTAGAATAATAAAGAAAGAGCAAGTACAATTTCTTTCTAGAAGGAGTTTCTGAGGTGTTAGTTATGCATAAGGACAGATAACTAAGTGCAGTCCATAATAATACAATGTTTCAGCTAAAATTTTTGCGTAAGTGCAAAAACAGAAAACAGGAGTTTGTTGTAGATTAAATTGTGATTTGCATTTTCAACCATGACAAATTCTTTCTCAAGAAAAGTAGCATGAGTTTGATGTTTAAGAAATGAAAAATGCAGATTCAAGAAGGTTTTAAATGAGCTTTCAATTTTGTCATATGGTGATACTTGTGTAATAGGTTTCTATAAGTTTCTAATGCCCCATGGTGCAAATGTAAGAATTTGAATGACTAAAAGAAGCCCAGACATTACACAATTATTGGGGTTATAGGCCTTTTATATCACAAACAATTTTATGTGGGAATTATTCTAATACATCTACAAGGTTACAGGTATTGCACAGTTTTGACAAGAAGTTTAATACCTAAAGTTCATTTTCAGAATGAGCAGTTGATGCATTGAATAAGTAATCTACAATTTCAGTCAAAGACAAATTTTGTATGGAAGAGAGAGTAGCATGAACTCATATGGATGTAGTGCAAATAAAGGATACATTCCATAATGTTATAAGTCTATGTTTGTTTTTTTTTTGCTTCATGAAGAGACAAATTTAGAAGCTTACTAAAGTAAGGAATTTGAATGACTAAGGAAGCCCCATTTTGTATGAGTATTTAAATATACAATCCCTCTTTATTACAACTGACCTCATATGGCGAGGGTTTCCGAAATGCATTTCACAAATGCAAAAATAAAAGACATTTCAAGCTCAATCTTCAAGGAGCAGTTTTCTTCATTTCAAGGAAAGCCCATAGTGGGGTTTGAAAGTACAGTCACAAAATATTAAAGAATATCACCAACCATTATGGGTCGAGTTTATAAACTAAATGCAAAATGAATATATGATACCCACCTTTGGGGCTTGTTTTCAAAATGTAGGAAAAGCAATAACACCGATACCCATGTGAAGTTTTCTATGAGACAGCAAGAAGACATAAAAATGTGAGTTCCTTGTAGTGAATCGGGTCTCAGAATGAGGAAAACATAGTTTTATTCAATTTTTCATGATACCCATATGCAGATATGTCCTCAAATATGCATGAAGGAAAATTTCTTGTTGTGGGTCTAGCCCAAAACTTGAAATAATGTTTTCTATAATATACATCTGGTGTAGCCTAAAAATGGCCAGAAACTCATGAGTAAAGGAGAGATTCTTTACATCTCTGGAGAGCAAAATATCTAGCAAAGAAAGATTACCAATTCATGTCTATGTAGATTGTGTATAGCTGCGACCAAGAGTTCCAGAGAGTTCTAGAACCAAGTTTTGGAGCTCTCATAGTAGAAGTTTAGCACAAGATTTTGGGCTTTTCAAGGATAGATAAGCTCTCATAATAGTAAGATGGGAACAAAGAAAATGCAAAGCAAAGGTATTAAAAGTTGTGTTAGCTACATCTATAAAGCTAGAGTGAGCAAAATGTAAAACCATAGAAACTAGCTTACCTTGTGAGTATAAAGCGAAGGTAGAAGGAAAAACCCACAAGCAAGCTTTCTCATAAGCTTTCAGACGAGCTCAAGCTCATAGCAGGTCGACCAAGCCAGGAAAAGTCAGACATAAAGATGCATGACATTTTGCAGCCTTAATGGCCTTTCTTATTTCTTGAATGAAATAATGAACTTCAATACTCAAAAAAAAAAGCTTACCCAAGTGGGGTTTTGACTGACAGAGAGCAGAACTGGAGATTCCCAAGGTACACGAGCTCGGTTTCAAAAAAATCACGGTGGTGCTTTCTTTCCAGATGGAGCTCATTTTCTTCAAGAGTCATCATTTGCAAATGAATCATTATTAGGGTTCAACTTTTTTTTTGTTGAAACCCTAATTCGATCTGATGATTATCTAGAATATTCAGTCAAAAAACATGGAGAAATTCGAATGAGTGGGATTGCATCATATTTTAATCAAAGTCTTAAGTCTTTGATATATGTGGAGGCCGAAAATTCATATATTAGGTTAATATATTAAGTCCTTATGACAAATTTATTTTTCCTTAGTGAAATATAAGGGCTTGAAGGTGGGTTATTTTATTGTTTTATGAGAAAACAATGACGATATTATGGTGGGATACCTTATGACTTAGGGTCTTTTGTTTTGGATCAATTACCTATTTAAGGTTCCTTGTTTTTTAATTTATTTTAGAGAAATCAATGATTGAAGATTGATGAGAGAGTAATGATATGCATTAATATTTTTGTGATTTTGTGAGAAAATCAAATATTGTAATGGAGAGATAAGAAGCTTTTCTTTTTTACAAAAGATTTTTAATCTTTAATTACAAAAAATAGACAAATTGTGAAAATTTGCATCTCTGTAAAGCAAAATCGTAAAGCAATCTCCTATAAATTGTTTTATGATTTCTTGCTATTTTTAGCAGATTCTTTGTTGAATTTTCCTCTTGGTCGAAGTTGAATCTTATCTTGGAGAGATAAGGTGTTTTTTGGGATTTTAAAGCAGATTCAGTCTATTTTTAGAGGCTTGACAAGTTCATCATAAAAGCATTATGCTTTTTTCTGCTTTTGTGCAGTTTTTTGAGACCATTTGAAGCCTTTTTCCTGAGATTTTTTTTGAGCTCAGATTAGGGTTTCTTGAGTTTATGTCTTTGATAGACTTAGTGTTTGACTCTCCTTATTTCAGATTCTAGCTCCTGCTCATACACATTTTTGAGCTTGTTAACCTTTGTACTCATTTTTGGCAGATTGACACTCTTTTAGTTTCAATAATACAACAGAGTTCATCTTTCCATTTTCTTATCTCAAGACTGGTAACAACAGTTTGATGAGCTTTGTGTTTTTAGATTTGAAGCCTTAACATCCTGCTTTTATGAGTATCTGCACAGGGTTTCATGTTTTTAGGTTATATGTTGTATTCGGTGCCTTTGAATCTTCATATGAATTATTGATGGAATCATGTATTAGTGAGATTTTAGGAACTATTGTAATAAAGGGATTGTTGTGAGTGGCAAGATCTAATTTCAGTCAGAAGTAATAAGTTAAACAATAGTAGTCATAGGTTTTAGTTTTTAGACATCTTTCTATCCCTTTCCTCAAGATTTTTTCAAAATAAGTTAATCATTTAGAGAACCAACTCACTAGAGGAGATTCCTTCTTCATTCAAATCACCCACATCTGAAGAAGGTTTCCATGTTTCAATAGGCTGTTGAATATTGCATTCAACAGGGTGCAAATCTATTGACAATAGTTACATTATTCAGTTTTATGTAAGATTGGATCTCTTCCTTTTGTATTTCCAACATTTCATTGAAGAGAAGTTTGACTATTGGTGAAATTTGAATAAGCTTCCATATAGATACATTAGTAGGAGTCTTTATAAGATCTTCAACACTAGGAACTTTTTGAGGAAAAGGTAATGGTGTAGAAGTGTCGTGTGGTCCTCTAGATGTTTGAGTCACTAAGTTACAACTTACCAGCTGCAAACATTGTTATGAGTAGATTGCATCATGTATTTCAAGACATCTCTACATTGTTTTTGTTTTTCACTAATGGAAGGTGATTTAGGAATCTCACTAATTAAAGGAGATCCCACGTGTTTCGTCATAACCTCAAAATTTTTGTCTTGATTGGCATGATATGTTGGTGAAGGGGATTCTAATGCCACATGATTATCCTCACTTAGGGAAGGTTTAGTGGTTGAAGGATATGAGTCAATGTTCATATGTGTTTGCACTAGGAGATTCTCCCAAGGAGTAGAGTTTGTAGAACAACAAACTGAATGTTGTTGACATTCATAGGTTGTTTCTTCTCAAAGGACTTCATCACAAGTAGGGGAATGATCAATGGTTGAATATTGTTCCTCAAGAGGGGTTTCCCTAGGTGAAGGAGGACAACTAAGATATTCATGACCTTCATTGATTGTGTTGTCTAACATCAAAGTATCTACTTCACAACTAGGAGCTCTAGATACTAGAAGAAGAACAAATGTTGTTGTCATGATCATCTAAGGTTGTGTTATATGTGTTGTGAATGTGTTTTGCACTAAGAGAGGTAAAAGGAGAGAAAAAACTAGGATTCTCAAAACTCTCATTAATTGATTCTTCTACTAAAATATATTAATCACCAAGAGGATAGATATCATGAGAAGAAAAAGTATGATTGTTAGGAATGGCCCAAGTTGTAGTCTCTTTCACAAAAACACTCTCATAGGGAGGGGATAGGAAATGTTTCTTAACATGTTTACATATGTAAGGTACTAGGATTGTTTGAATAAGAATGAAAATAACATGTAACTATTTCATGCAATGTTTTAGCAATATGAACAATGTATATGCAAAGGTACAAAAAATTCTTATCCAATATATGCAAGATTTGAAGAATGCAACAATGTACATGCAAGAGTGAAAAACACTTTTAGAAAACTTATGCATGTATATGCAAGAATGAAAAGAACTTTTAGCAAACTTATGCATGTACATGCAAGAATTAAAATCACTTTTAGCAAACTTATGAAAATTTGTATGAATAGAAATATTGTAAATGAAAAAGTGACAAGTAATTTTATCAATGTTATGCAAAATTACAGAAATTCAAGCATTTTTAGATGTTTGCAAATGAAGTGATTTGAAGAATGTGGAATCTAAAATGATGTTTTTGAGCTAAATGCATAAAAAAAATATCCCAAAAACTTTCCAGAATTATACTATATGATACTAGGAGGCTTAGGAGGCATAGAAATGAGGTTTCTAGTGTAGAAATAGATAATCAAAAACCTAAATAGGGACTGATTCACATAGTGTAGTGAATGAGTCCTAGTACTAGTATTTTTTACAAAATTTTCAGAAATTTGGAAGTGTTTTTGATGTGTTTAATGTTGTAATATGCATAACTAAAATGGAGATGTAGAATTTAGGAGAATTTTAAGGAAATTGTATGCAAAAATGCAAGCTAAATGAACTTTTTTCGAGTACAAAAATTTGAAATCCTAGATACAAATCAATCAATGCAACTCTAATGAAAATTTAATGCAAGATACTAGGATTATGATGAAAATGGACTCCAAATCAAAAAATAGGATGTTCAAAAAGCAGGTTCACCAAAATGAACCATATATTTTTGGCTCCAAACACTTTTGTAACTCTTCTAGGGTTTCTCACCTAAAAGGAGAGAGATAGGGCCCAAAAATGCTAAGGGTTCACTTAAATTATGTTATGTGTGATATTTATATGACTAAATGAGATGGTATAAGTGAAAATAATTATAAGATTCATTGATTAAATATGCCAAACCTAAGAAACAAGTGGTGTTTGAAAACACATTATATAATGCAACAATGAACTAGGAATGAATGCAAAACTTAACATAAATGAACAAAACTAAAAACGTGCACCTAGAATGTGGATGGAGACTAGAAATTGATTCTAAAATTCTATTGATGCTGAAATTCAGGCGTGGTGGGACTCATTCAACATTCTAGGTGAATTAGTTCTAGTTTTGCCAAACTGTATTAGAACCCGTTTTTGACAAAAGGGTATCTAAAAATATAAAAATCTAAAAAATCACCTTGGGGTGGGACTCATTCACCACCCATGGTGAATGAATTCACTTTTTAATTTCTAGATTTTAAAAGGTGGATTCTAAAGCTTCCAATCTACACTTTGATGCCCTATAGGTGTCTGCTTCCAAAACTCTAATTTACTGGTCTAAAAATGAGATTTTGTTGTTATTTTGACTTGATGGATGAAGGGAAGACTTGAGAAACCTTGAAACTTGATCTTCAATGATTTACATGCTTCCAAGGGACCTAAATATATAAACACACAAGAAGAGAAGAAGAAATGGTGAATGTTAGGGCATGGGGGTTTGCCTTGGTAAAACCATGTTTAGGTATTTAAACCAACATGATGAAAGAATGGAATGAAACATGTAATAATGGAGTGTATTACCTTTCCATGATTTTGATCTTGAATTTTTGCAACAATGGAGGTAGATTCAACCCTTGAATGTCCTTAGAACCTTTCATAATGACTTGCAATGACAAACCCTAAGTTGCTTGACTTGAGATGGAAGATTGGTGAATGAATATGTGAGTTAAGTTAATGGATGTAAAAATGAGTTAAGATATGTATTTTTATAGGAAATTCACCTTATTTTCCTATTAATTAGATCCCTAAGACCGACATGGAGAAAAATTAAACTTGAAGCCTAATTTTTCCCACTCAAAACATTGAAAATGGCTCAAATGGGACACATTCACCACTAATGGTGAATGGGTCTCACTTAGATGGGACTAATTCGCCACTAATGGAAAATGGGTCCCACAAGGGCCATTTTTGTTAGTTGGAATGTTGAGAAGTAAGAAAATTAGGCTTATATGATGACTATTTCAGTTATTTGATCAAATTATGCCTTGAGATGCACAATATGGGTTAATAGGGGCCTATTAGTGATGATGTAAAGTGTAGTTAGGGCTTGGGACACAAAATTAAATGTGAAAGTGTGATTAAATACACTTTACAACACTAAAATGAAGCCCACACAAGACACATTACAACACTAGTTTATCATTAAATTTAATTCAAGAACATTATAGATTGATGTAATAATGTTATTAAACACATTTTATAATGTTGAATTGGGGAGGAATAGGTTTATTAAGTCTAGAAAAGTGTGAAAGTATCTTAGAACATTTTACAACACCTTCACAAGACATCGTTAAAAGCACTTTATTCAATTTATAAGGGTCAAAGACCTAGTGTGGACATATAAAATGCCTCACAACACTATATTAAGACCTCCTTAAGTCCATTTTATCATTAATTAATTCATTTCAAGCAAAGGGTTCTTTTCTCTATGACACAAGTCCATTGATTGAAAAATTCCCTTGTGCAAAAGATGTAAACAAAGGATTTGTGATCAAGGTACTCTCGAGTTTGATAGAAGTTGTAACCAAGGGATTTTTTTGAGGTGGATTGATAGTGGATGATGTGGTAATGGTAGATACAATGGATGAACCCATGAGAGGGTTGGATAAAGAAGTCCCTATTTGCATTGAGGTTTGATTTTGTTATACAATATTGGCATTCCCTTATGTGTTGTGTTGAGATACTTGGTCTATGTACTACTTTGAATGATGGTAGGTATACTTGGTCTATGTATTGCTTTGCATGATGGTAGGCATAATTTTGGTACTCATAGGTGTGGATGAAGAAGGGTGTCCCTGAAATGTCGAAGTGGTGGTGGAATAATAAATTTCAACAGAGTTCATAGCTATTTTGGGTTTTCAAGAATAGGAGGAGCACCAAATGTAGGTGTCCAAATGGTGGTGGGAGGTGGAGGATTAGTTTCAAGATTACCCACAAGTGTAATTTAGCAAGGTTGGTTGCAAGAGTAGGTATGTAAGTTTGAATTTTCCCTTGTGATGGAGTTGTGAAATCTTGTGTTAAAATCTTAACTACAAACATTAGGGAGATAGGAGCTACACTTTCAAATTATTGATGTTCCAAAAGATCGTCTCTAGTGAGCTCAAACGTGATATTCATGATGTCTTTGATTTCATATGGTCTTCAAGGAGATGATATTTGTTGCAATGGTGTAAAGTGACTTCTAGGATAAATTCTAAATGATTTGGATCACTTGACGTAAATGTAGCTTTGATTTTCTCCATGAATCTCTTGTGTTGTGATCTCATCTTTACCATAAATTTTGTGTCGGCTATGGGAGAGTTGTGTTGAGTTTTGTAACATTTGAACTCTCTAGTTGACTCAAACCTAGGTAAAAGGGACACTCTAAGGCTTTTGGGAGCAATGATGATGATGTGGGATGAAAAGATGAGTGATGTGGGAAGAAATCTTTGCAATTTTTTTGGGACAAAACTTTTGACTTGACTTTGGGGTATGTGCAGGATCATCATGGAAAAAATAGGCCCTTAAGTGGCAAAAAATTTAGAAAAAATAGAGTTAGGCAACTTGATGTAAAAATTTGAATAAGTTATCTTTATTATTTCAAAAATATGTAAAAATAGAATCTATAGAAAATTAAATGTAGTTATAAACTTCTAGGGTTTTTTTTTTAAAGAAATCTATTTGGTGAAAATTGAAATTTCAATGTAGTACTTAAATTTTAGGGAAACAACTAGAAGTAGGTGTCTATCTAACCACCCTAAGCACAATAAAATTATAATATTTTTTTATAAGATTTTAGATATAAGCAGAGGACTCATGTCTTGAGGTGATGCATATTTTTTTGTAATTTTTTTCTAAGTAAATAATTAATTATGAATTTTTTATTACAACTTTTAAAAAATATAAAAAACTTGTATGTTTGACCACTTTAACTTGGTCAAAACTTCATGAAATTAAATTTTACTTTTTTTAATCCTATAGTATGCAAAGCATAGAATGTTTGAAAGCTATAGATGTTTTTCAATCAACCTATCAATGAGGACTTTAGTCGTAATTCAAATAGAAAATGAATAATAATTATTTATTAAATTCAAAGTAAAGGATAATTTATATTGGTGGAAACCTGAGAATCTCCTTTAAAAACCCTTTTATTTTCATCAATTTTTGGTTAAAAAAAAGTCATCAGCCACATGGGCCATCATATTATTTACATATCACCACTTTTTGGCCCATCATGATCCTGCACATACCCTTTGATGTTTTCGATGTTGGGATCTAAAGGATGCTAATGAACTTAGAAATATTTACGGTAGACTTGTGACCTTCAAGATAAACTAGTTCATTTAGATGATAACTATGTCAACGAAGTGCATGGAAAAGGATACATTTCACATACAAAGTAGCTAAGATAGTAGTTGGTTTGATGTTTAAGTCCCAAAGTGTTGTTGTATTTGAAATTTGGGAAAGATAGATGAGGTGAAGGATGAAATTTGATTAAGGGATGACTGAAATGTTTGACCCAGTGTTGACCTAAAGTGAACCTTTTGTTTTGATAAGATCAAGGTAGTGAGAATGATGCTAGACCTCTAAAATTTTCAAGTTATAGAAAATGAGAGGACAAATGGGAATGCTTAAATCTATTTGGGCTCTCCTAGCTCAGGCATAAAATTTTCTCAACAAAGTGTAATGGTTGCAAAAAAATATTGAAGCCCACTTTTGACTATACCTTGTTCTATGATTTCTATTTCTGAAATGAAGTGCAAGAGATTTTTCCCTATGGATTTTGACTGTTTTATGAATCATTTAGAGGAGTTGAGTATCATGAAAAAGACTAGGATTTTAACTCCAAAAGAATGCATACAATTATGGACTATACCTTGAAACATGTCTATAAAAGTTTTCTACTAATTTTTTTATGTTTTTGTGAACTACTCGAAGGTGTTTCTTAAGAGCTTTTGGAGTGAGATGCCTAAGTCTAAAATGAGGACCTATAGACTTTGTCTTAGGAACCTTGATTTTTTGTGAGATCATGTGGAAACAGTTTAACTTTGTGGAAGGAAGGAAGATATCTATTGCCATGCAGGTGGTGGTAATAGGGCTCTTCCAGCCTCAATATTGGTTTGTTCCTCTTCTTTGTTTAGAATGGTTGTTTTGTTTCTCCATTGTGTTTTTGTTTCCTTGTTTTCAAAAGTGAAGGTTCTCAAACTACTAATGAGATCTGTTTGTTCACCGTTTATGAGTTCAAAGTTTGGCTGAATTATAGCACCTAGAAGATGAAGTTGTTCAACGGGAGCAATTGGTCTCCAAATAGTCATGTGGGGTTCATTTCTCAATTTATCTTTGCTTAAGTGAATTGATTTTTACCACAAACACTTGTCTTTGATTATGCTTCCAAACTAGATGCTTAGGTCAAAAATATCATAACTTTCACAATGTCCATTTCATGAAAATCATGAGGTTAAATCCATAATTGCCTTATGATATTTTTGGTAAATATTTGTTTGAGATTAATGTCAAGATATTTAGAAATCGCTAAGGATAAATCCTTAGGAAAAGCAGTAATATCAAGGATAACTCGAGAAGTCCATATTTGAGCCAAAGTGTTTGAAATTTGGATAGTGAATGTTTTTTTTTGGATTGTTTTGAAACCAAGCAAAGTGTTAAATTGACTCACAATCATTACAACCCTAGGATAGAAATGGCTATATTTGTTGAATCCCCACTAGGATTTCTCCAAACACTAGACAATGCGAATAGTTAGAGATTTGGTGATACTGGCTCCCCTCCATGACACACACTTCTCGAGACTAGAAAATCTCAAAATCCTTAAAATCTAGAGATTAAAAGGATTTTTTTTGTTTCTACAATTGAATAGTATGAATGTGGGGCGGATTCAAAATGACCGTTCCTGACATCAACAAATATTAAGAATATTTTGGCTTCTACACAAGGGTTAGTAATAAGGGCATCCAGTTCAAAGGACACTATGATAAAATCCCTCAAGAGGTCTCCCAACCCTTAGAACAAGGGCTTTACACGGGGAGAGCTATCATGCATCACACCTCTTGATTGCTAAATTTCCTTGCAACCACAAATTTATATAGTGGTTTGGAAGAGTCTAGCTTATGCTCATTACCACTTGGGTTGTTCCCTTGGGGTGAGTACTTTTTCCCACCAAGGAATTACATTTTTAGTTAAATCATCTTCATTTGCATGAACAAAGAGAGAACACACACTATGCCTTTTTCTAACACTTGCGTGGTTGTTCAATTTTAAACCCAAATTGAAAGATGTGGGTGATTTTGTAAAGTGTTGGAGAATGTCACTTCTGTTACTCAAGATCACCAAACGATGCAAGGGAATTTCATAAATGTTCACCAACAAAGTTGAAAATCACAAAACATAGCAAACACTTGTCAATTTCAACCTTTAAAAGCAATGATGAATTCATTTTAAGCAATAATTGAAAGATGAAGTTTACCTTGTTCAATTTTAAGCCCAATTAAAAGATGTGATGTGAGGGTTCAATTTTATCCAACTTTGAGTACTCATTTTAAACCAAATTGAATTATAGTGTGTTTCCTAAGGTAGAAAGTAGAAAGCCTGAAAATGGGTTATAATTGCCCCAAAGCTTCAAACACTTGCTACAATCATAGGATTTGAGAGAGAAGACAATTTCTTTCACTTTTACTCCATGTCCTTAAAACCTACAAAACCATGTTAGTCTAACAACCAAAACATAGTCTGGCATGCATCAATGATCAGATAAGCTAAAGAAATTAAGTCACATGTCAAAAAAAAAACATAAAACTTCTTTCTCTAGTTGGGTGTCATTGAAGATGATAACATCGTAATTTGAGGTTTGGGCATCACTCTGGTGAAAATGAGCATTTCTCTACAACAAGACTAGTGAGCATGATTACATCACTATTTTGATGTGTATTGCTTCTAATGATGGCATCATTGTTTGGAATTTAAAAGCAACAAATTGGTGAGTTTGAGCATTGCCATTTGCATTTCTTGATATCTTCAAATTAAATACATGTTGCTATATTTAAATCAGCATTGGTAGATTAAATACACATCATTGTTTCAAATTGACTAGGCATTGCTATATGGTGATGCTATTGAAATAGCATCATTGTTTGTGATTTGAGCATTGCTATAACCTGCAAAACAACATGAACATGGAATTCAAGCTAAAAAATAGTTAGATGATTTGTTTTCCCTCCTAGCACCAGAATGTGATGCGAAAATACAAGAATTGGCCGAATTACACTTGATCAATGAAGATTCAAAGCATAATTGAGTCACCCATACTCAAATCTCCACAAGATCAATCAAATGAAATTGAAACTAAACATTTATCAAAACTTAAAATACTAAATCATGAAAGATTTAAAAACATCTACTCTAATCCATCTACAACTTATCTTGTTGTGGAATTGGTGTTGTGTTGATGTGGAATGATGACCCTTTCCCAATTCTATGGAAGAGAATCAATGAAACCATAGTGATTGATGTGTGAGCCTAGTTTTTGCTAAAATGTACATGATGCAAAAGCTAAGTTACCATGATTTTATGCTACAAAGGATGAATATATACAAATTCTAAGCTATTCTAAACTAAAACTATGCTAAAAGATGAAAAAACCTAATTCATATACAAACTAAGATGGATGCATGGAAACCATTAATGGATGCTCTAAGCTATTATGCAATGAAAATGAACTAAAAAAAGATAACAAGTGAGTAAAAGATGAGTGTGTATGTAAGTGAATTCAACAACATAAGTTGCAATTGAAAGATGGATCCATTTGTCTCCAAATAGTGACCTATTTATAGGAGAGAAAATGAGGAATGAATGGTTGAGATCAAAAGCTTAATCAATGGTTCAAGATGAAGGGGATGAGAGGCATGGATCATGGATTCTCATCAATGGATGAGAATGCATGATGAAAGTTAATCAAGGGTCCACACTTTCCTCAAACAAACACACTATTGACCTACTCACATAGGTCAAAGGTAACTTGCTAAAGAGGTTGAAGGTTTAGCTTGTTCAAGAAGCCAAGTGAGTTATTGGAGAGAGAATATTCCTTTTGGGTGAGAAAAAAGGTAATTTACAAATTCAAACAAAGTTATAATTGTGGAAAAAGGAGGTTAAATATTATTCCATGGGATTATTCCCTTTGCTTAGAAGAAAATTACTTTAATTTATGCAATTGGGAAATTAGAAGAATTAAGAGATATTTATTAAATTAGATGATTTAACAAATAGGGGAGGGGTGAAATGATATTTAATTAAATTACTTAGAGTTATTTAATTAAATATGATGACTTAGGAGATTAAATTGACTATTTTCATTTATTTAATTTAATTAGATGAAGTGTTAGTACAAAAAGAGATGAATTAACCTGATTAAATTAGTTAGGAAAATAGATGAAAATGATGCAATTAATTAATTAGCTAGGCCAATGAAATTAATTAAGCAAAAATAGGATGGATTAAGGAGGAAATTAAGTTAGTAAATCTGATTTATAAGTGTATGACATTGATTTAGACATTTTTCAATGTCTACATGTCAAGCAATATTTATAGTTGTATTAAATGTGTTCAAAAATAAATATTTATAGTTTTACTATTATATAGTATATGTTTATAAATTTTTTGTATAGTATTTCATAGACAAGGTTATAAGTATAGTATTTGCTATTTTTTTTTAAATAAAATCATGAAATATTTTTTTGGGCTATACTCACGATATATATATATATATATATATAATTAAAATGTCTTGTGTTGTGTTATTTAGATATTATTATATTGGTTAACCTACATATCCATTAAATACAAAATTTTATCTTTTGCACTTTCAACAACTAAGCATGTGGATCTTATAAATTTATTTTAAAGTTAACACTCCAATTTACATACAATAGTGGTAAATAGAGGGTTTTAGATAATACAAAAATATCTATTTCAAGCTTTATCATTAGCCTAAACTACATTTTAAGAAAATAACTATACAAACTACGCAAAGTTCGTTAAAAGTTGTGACATGTCCCTCCATAAATATTATTCCATCTATCAACAAGCCCTAAGGCCCCTTCTTGAAGTGGTAAGGATCTAAATGATAAGATTAACCTTACTACATATTGGTGCTAATGTTTCAATATTTTTAATGTAGATCATACTTTTTTTGTAGCTTCTTAATTTCTATAAATGATAAGATTTTTTTTTTATAGTATACTAAGATTTGAAGACAATATTTTTGTAATGTGTTGTTGTAGATTGAACTTAGATAGAAGAGCAAAAAATATAAATGTGTAGTGTCTTGTTGATAGAGATTTAAATATTTAAGTCTATTGACCATTTGAATATCCAATTATAATTATTTTTTTTTATAACATATTTGTGGAGACCAAAAAACTAACCCTTCTACCTTTTTTGTCTCGTTTGGACCCTCCTTGTAATTTTAGCTTAATTGTACCTCAATTTAAAGTTGTAATGTGGATAACACATTCACATTAGGCCTTGGTCCCTTGTGAACTAAAAAAGAACTCAAGTGGTACCTTACTTAAGTGTTGTAAAGTGTTGTAACACACTTTCACAATTTTATTGGGTCTTTTTATTGTATTTAACTTAAATAACCTCATTTTAAATTATTTACCAAGCCTTATTTCAAAGTGTTGTAAAGTGTTGTAACAAAATTTCACACTTTTTTAGGCTTTTCATTAATAATTAGACATTCTTATGCTTTAATTAGCCCTATTTTGCATCTATAGGCCTTACTTATGAGTAATTTTTAGAATAAACCTGATAAACATCATTTAAAACACTTAAATTCTGAAACCCACTTCAAATGCCTAAGGTGGGACCCATTCACCATTTTGGAAGAATGAGGACCCCTTTGGCCCAAAATTCAAAATTAATTCAAATTTTTGGAACGTTTTTATTTTCTAAGATCTGAGGTTGGCCTATGATGTTATATTTTCAAGAATTATTTCATAACCAAGTATAAATATAAGGTTCTTTCACTCATTTCATCCCTCCTAGTCTCCTAATCAATCTAAAAAGCAACCAAGTTATTTAGCATTCAAGCACTTTGGAGCCATTACTTGCATGTTTTCAACATTCTAATTCAAGGGTTTGGTGAGTTGTAACATTGCTTTTTCTCATTCATCATTCTCTTTCCATATTTCATTTCATTTCAAGGGTTTAATTACCAACCCGGGGTTTGACCAACGCAAAACGCTATTCACTAACCCCTCAATAATTTTTCCCTCTTTGCATGTGATTTGCAGGTCTAGGTTGCAGATTTATCAAAGAGCAAGATCAAAAAAGTTGTCAACAAATTATCAAAGCTATTCAAAGTTGTCAAAACCCCAGGAGAAGCTTGGAGAACACATACAGGTTGAATTCTACAATTTTAGACTCGAAAACCTATCAAGAATAGTAGTGTAGACCGAGAGCTATAGATTCCACTTGTGAATTTCCAAAAATCCGAAAGTGGACTAATTCACCATTAGGGATGAATGAGTCCCACTATAGGAATCTAATAGATATTTTTGTAGATTTGAGTACCCATTTGTTCGAAACCTATTATGGCATTGTTCACTTCAAGTAGGTCTAAGTCACCCAGCTTGGTGTATGAGTCCCAGTTGACCTCAAAAGCAACAATTTCAAGATTCTAGAGCTACATTCCATTCTTCTCCAGTTTTTAGGTGTACACTTTAAATCTCATAGTTTTCTATTACATTCTACTTGCATTTCTAGGCCATTTTAAATATCATAGCATGTTTTCAAACATCTTGCATTTTCCTAGTTTTGCAATAGTGGTGAACCCATTTCTTCTTTTCATTCATTTCCAAGGATATCTTACAGTTAGATCTCTCATATCCTCCATTAGGTTGAGGTCTCTAAGATATTCTTGAACGTGAGTATTATGAAATCAGACCCCCCTTTCCCTCTTTCCATTTTGTGTGGATAAGGAAATTGGGCATTCCATTTCCATTTTCCACAATATTTAACATCAATAACACTAGATATGTTTATTCAAAAAAAAAAAAAATTTATAAAATATAAAAAATGAACAAATGTTCAATGAAATCTTAAATATTTTAATCTTTTTAAGGAACATAAAATACCACCACATATGATTGTCTTTAATAGTGACATGAGAAAAAATTTACCTAATTCTGTGTTATATCCTCATAGGTACTCATTTTGTGATTGTAGCAATTGGCACAAACTTACTGGACATATAATGTTCTTATGTTACCTAATTATATGTTATATCATCCATGGGTACTCTTTTTTTTCAAAATCGATACTTCTTGTAAAACAATTACCTATTTCTAATGACATATATTGTTGTTAATTTTTAGATAGAGTACACATTTTAGAGTGGGTACATGTTTCACAAAAAATAAAATTTTAAATCCATGCTTTTGTCTTTTTAGGATTGGAAACCCACCCCTTAGCCTTGGACCTACAAGTACTATGACATGAAAATAACAAGAGAAATTTTGACTTTAACAATATGGCTGACAACTATATTTTTAGATATTTTTGATAAAATTATAATCTATTATAGATGAAGATGTCTAGTTTTCAAATATTTATTTTTTATTATTATAATTGGACTTATTTTCTATTTATTAATTAATTTATAAGAAAACTGGTCTATAAACTGAAATGTTAAGTTTTAGTATTTTTAATAACATTTAATATTTTAAGTTTCTTTTAAAAATAATTCATGCCATCAATATACACACAATTTTTTACACAATGAAAAAATCAATAAAATATTAGTTTAGTTCAAATTATATTGGTTGAACATGAGAGATTTTCATAAAAAACAATTAGGGCCAATGAAAATTATAAAAAAATATATTTGGAAAAAAATTATAAAAAAAATCCTCAATTAAAATTCACAATAATACACATATTTCAACAAAAGGAATTAGAAAAGTAATTTTATTTAGGTCAAGTTATGTGGGTCATACATGTGTGTGTTATGGGCCTAAAAAATGACTTCTAAAAAGTGGTTTTTTACATGCCTATTAAAAATTAATTTGTATCATTTGGGCTTTAGAGTAAATTATATATTTTAAAACTAAACTATCTATAGTACATTTCATATGACTAGAATTTTGCAAATATTCTATGTGTAAGTGCTACAAAATTTTACTCCAATTGTGACAAAATTTTATTATAGTTCTATTTGTCTCTAAAAAGTGGACCCAACTTCATCCATTGACCCTACAAAAATAATAGATCCCACTTAAAGAAATCTAGGTAATAAAGGTCTTGAGAGATAGAAGTGGATCTAATAGTTTAACCCATACTGGAACACAAAGAGACTTTTCATTATAGGCTAAAAAGTCACAAATCCAATGTTTAAACACAAGAAGAGAGGAACAGATAAGCCATGGGGCCTAGGTAAGAATGGCTTGGTCTTCAAAAAGATGAGAAAGAAAAAACCCTTTTGTGAGATTTTGAATGGTGACTAGTTGAATCCTATGTGGGTTCCAATAATTGTAAACCCAATCATGTAAAAAAAAATCAAAGGGGAATCTACCCACAAAATATCTAAGAGTGAAAATTTCAAGCCATTTACATGCTTCATCAAATTTTAAAATGGGAAGAACAACATTTGGAGATGGTTCAAAGGAAATATCTAGTGAAACACCTTCAAGTCCTAGGTTGTTTGAGTGATGGAGCCATGGAATGTCACTATCAAGCTTTCAACTCCAATAGTAGCACCTACAGGGGAATGAAAAGATGAGGCCATTTAAATCTTGGGTGAAAAAAGAACCTTAGACCTAACAAATGGAAAACAACCGCAATGAGTTTGGGAAAATGTTATAAGAATCTTGTAGAAAATTACAATGTAAATATAAATATGTTTAAATTTATCACATATTTATATTTAAATTTAACTCCATTGATGTTTCATTTTTCAAGTTGATTAAGGTAATGAATTATGGATCTCGTGCTTTTCTAGAACCCCATTATCTTTTTTCATGGCCATCCACTTGTTGTAAAGACTAGTAGTGCAAACAAATGACTAGTAGGGTTCCATGCACCTCGTGCAAAATATACAGTTTGTATTGTCCACCCTTCCTGCATATTTAGAAGTGATTGACATTGGTATCATGTGCTCCTCACAGTGAAATCATTGACATCTTCCATTCATGTGAATCATCTTTCTCTCTTCCATTTTGTACACTTTTTCATTAGGTTTTTTTCTTCATTTTATACATTGTGTTCACCCTTCGATTTATTTTTTTGGTTGTTGTCCATCAAAAGCCCCTACGATTAGTTTCTATGATTATATTTGGTATAGTTGAAGCAATTAGAAATGGAGAAATCTAGTGTTTTGCAAGGGTTTAGAATGTTTCAATATC
Organism: Sequoia sempervirens; assembly: GCA_007258455.2. Lineage (NCBI taxonomy): Eukaryota > Viridiplantae > Streptophyta > Pinopsida > Cupressales > Cupressaceae > Sequoia > Sequoia sempervirens. Next base: position 564,804,119 of record VDFB02271358.1, read on the forward strand.
AATCTAGTCTAGCACTATAATATTCCCTCTATCAAAGAACCATGCCATTTGGAATGTTAGATTTATCATTGATTGCTATGAAGAGAAGATCATTTCTATTGGGCATTTATATTGACTGGTCACTGTTAAAAACTGCTCATTAAATATGTTTGTGAGTTTTTGGAGGCTCTTTGAGTAGCATGTAGAAGCAAGAAAAAGCAGAGATACCAATGCCCAAGTGGCATTGCCATCATTGACTGGGGCCCTAGCAGTTTACCATCTCTTCTATTATTTGACCAATAAGAGGAAGATTTTTTTGGAGGTATTGTGTTTTCTATTGGGCTTTAGGAAAATTCACCACCAACAATTCATAATCAACAATTCATCATCATGAACATCTCGTGGAAAATTCACCACTAGCAATTCACTGTCATGGATAATTAATCGGATTAACATTTTTGATGATGAATTGTTGGCAATGAATTTTCCACAAGATGAATTTGTCATGAGGATAAATTGTTGATGATGAATTTTCCTAGAACCCTTCTACAGTTGCAAACAAATAATGGGTAGAAGCAATCAGCATATAACTGCATGGGTAGAAGAAATCAACGTATAACTGCAAATAATACATTTTTCCTTGAGAATGATGGACTTGCAATTATTTGAACAAAGTTACAAGATAGTTATTACCAACAATTACAGTGTTGTATCAACCATACCAATGTGTTAAGGGAGGCGATAAGAAGCTTGATAGGAGTGAGCAAAGACTAGAAGAGAAAATTTGTGGAGACGATCGAATTACAAATTGGATTAAAGTCAATGAACAAGAAAAAGAAATTGATTAAGAAGTGTGCCAAGAAATATTATGCTTTTCTTAAATGAACTACTTTTATAGCTGAATTCTTGTATGTTAAATTGCTTCATTCAATATTAAATAAAAAGAAAAGACACTAGTTCTAATCATTGGTGCCACTGAAGTACATGATATAAATTCGAAGAGATTGCTATCCATAAGCTACATAGTCTACCCAATTACCAATAAATATCATCAATATACTCAACGCATACAAAGGTTCTTGAATATTAAATTCAAATATATTTATGGGAGTAAAACCTTTCTAGATTGGTAGAAAATTCATGATCAAATAGATATTGCTTACTAACATAGTCTACCCCAACTACCAAACAAATGTCACTAGCATGTGGTGACAACCAGCAGCTAAAGATTACTTGGTGGCCGCTGATTTTGTTATCTATGCCTGGTATTTGTTTCTCTTTTTCTTTATATATATTGTATATGGTCGGCACCTCTTCTTCGACAAGTTGTAAAGAAAAAAAAAGTTGAACACTCATCCAATGGATAGCTATAGTAGTCTAAGCAATTGGGAATGCATGTCAAGCAATAATAATTGCAACCCGTGGGAACTCAATGTCTCCTGTGACGTAGTTGCTACGAGTTTGGGGGAATTAGAGGACTCTGAGTGTTTAAAAATAAGTTTTCTGAGTTATCCAGCTGGATAGCACCCTCTGCTCTTGATTGTTGCCTTTCTCAAGAATCGAACTCGTTGCCTCTGGATGAAAATGACTCAGATGACATGGTTTTGTATGGGCTTCTGAAGGAAGCAGTCAGCAGAGGCTGGGAACCCACAAGTATTAAAGACAAGAGTGGAGAGCAAAAGGTCCCCACGAAGAAGCAGAAGAAAGCAGCAGCAGGGGAGAGGCGTTACAGAGGGGTGAGGAAGAGGCCATGGGGAAAATATGCAGCAGAGATCAGGGACTCCCACAGGCATGGCGTGCGTGTATGGCTTGGAACCTTCCACACTGCAGAAGAAGCAGCCATGGCTTATGACCAGGCTGCATTTACTATGAGGGGCTCCCAGGCCATTCTCAATTTTCCTGCAGATGTTGTGTGTAAGTCATTGAAGCAGCCTATTCATAACAATACACCATCCTCTGAACTTGTGACTCCTCCAACTACCCAATTCACATCTTCTTCTGGTGAAGATGATTTCAGTACGACGCCATCATCACAGGAAAAGCCCCTTGCCAAATGATGGATGGCGCCATCAGAACAGCCTGCTGAAGAGGATTACAAGGAGCTCAAAATTTCAATTTTTACTGAATCCTGCAACAATAAAACCGCTGACCAAGAATATAATTTGGTAAAAATGTGCGGTGAAGGACAAGTAGCTGTGATGGAATTAGAAGATGTGGGTATTGCATGCTTGGAAGAACCTCAAATTCAATACATGGTTTGATTAGTACTCCAGCTTTTCCTTTGCTTGTGCAGATTACTATTGTATAGAGAAAAAGATTCAAGCTTCATTTGTTTTAGCTAGAATCATAAACATTTCGAAAACTTTTAGCAGCTACTAAGAATCTGTGCATGAATTATTGATTTGTTTAGAATAGCCTGGTATAGTGTTGAATAGTTACAAAGAGTTTAGCAGGGATATAATCTCTTGCTAGGTTTATGAAAAATCCAATTTAGAGAAGAAGTGCCACTTGACTCCAGGGGCAGATATGAGAGTCCTTTTCTCACTCCACTCCGCAATTTTCTCGTTGCTTAATGATATAATATACCCGCTTTGACCGGGGACAGTTTTTATATTCAGATTTTCTTTTACTGTAATATTTCCGAGGGCATTGGGCTGAGATGGACAATCATTGGTAGAGATTCGCCCGTGAGTGGGAACATTTTCTATCGACCTTATTCGGGGAAACCAATTGGCACAAACATCCACCAAAGTGCTGTTATAGCACTTGCTTAGGGTAACGTCTTGAGGGGGCTTAGGGAGCAGGAGGTCTCATGAAGAAAAGAGAATTCTGCTACGGGTTTAATTGGAATTTTGTTCTGAAAAATAACAACCTCTATTTTTTAGGATTAGAGATTTCAGCTGGTGAAATTGTGGTGGTGCTAGAAATTGTCCCACCAACTTTGAAATTTTGGATTCCCATGAGGAAAAATAATAGAGGGAAATGATGTTTATTTATGAACTTTTTGGTTCATTTTATTCCATTCCAATTTCATGGGACCATCAGCTTCCCTAATTTTCTGAACTTAAACTTTTAAACTAAACTGCAATACTAAGTTCATGAAACCACCAGCTTTAAAATATTCCTAAAAAATCTCAACAACACCCATTCCAATTTTTTAGGAAGCCCCCCTCCATGGGACCTTACCTTTAGAATACTTAGTCTTTTATCACATATTTATATTAAATATTACAAATGAATAGTCTACATGTAAATAGAAAAATAATCAAATGTTAGTTAAAATGGATCCATACTTGAACATATAAGAACCTATGAATGTTATATATAAAAAACATAAATACATTCATAAAGTGAAATAATTTATTTTTTTGTTTGAAATCAAATAAAATGCTCATCTCATAAACTAAGACACTCATTTAGACAAGTATTTTTATCATAGTGAAAATATGTTGTTCTTATGTGTATAACTTTTGGGTTAGCATTGTACAAGCATTGGAGTATTCATATTAATAGTTTGTCCTATCACAAAAATAATACGTGTTTTCTCATTAAATGTGAAGGATTTTTAAAAAGTTTTACTGTTCAACTATTGGTCCATTTTAGTTTGATATAAGTTGTATTTTAAATAATTATGTGTTATTTTTATAACATATTTCTTTAATTAGAGGTATTGTGTCTTCTACAGGGCTTAAAGAAAATTCACCCTCAACAATTCACCATCAAAAAATTCAACGTCAATAATTCATCGTCAACAATTCACCACCATGACAAATTCATCTCATGGAAAATTCACCACCACCAGCAATTCACCACCATGGATAATTCATCGCATTAATATTTTTGGGGATGAATTGTTGGTAGTGAATTTTCCAAGAGATAAATTTGTCATGATGATGAATTGTTGGACAGTAAATTGTTGATGGTGAATTTTCCACGGTGAATTTTTGTCAAGCCCTTCTACAATTGCAAACAAAAAATGGGTAAAAGAAATCAATGTATAACTGCAAATAATACATTTTTCCTTGAGAATGATGGACTTGCAATTATTCAAACAAAGTTATAAGATAGTTATTACCAACAACTATGGTGTTGTATCAACCATATTGATGTGTTGAGGGAGGTGATAAGAAGCTTAATGGGAGAGAGGAAAGAAAAGAAGAGAATTTGTGGAGACGCTCGAATTACAAATTGGGTTAAAGTAAATGAACAAGAAAAAGAAATTTTTTAAGAAGTGTGTTGAGAAATATTATGCTTTTCTTGCATCAAAAGCAATTATCAAGCATATTCACTGACTTCTTGGTCTTGGTTTAAACCAAGCTGGTAATTTTCCTACTTCGTTGTCACATCAAGGGTCATTGTTAGAATTATGAAACAAGCACAGAACCACAAGCCACAGGATCAAACAACAAACAAAGACACCTTCCACTCAAGAGATTTGCAAACAAGAATTGCTTTATTCATCAAGGAAAAGTTACAGAAGAAGCTTTCAAGAAGATATGAAAGCCATGATATTTCTCGTGAATTAATATTCGAGAGATTACAAAGGGGGTTGAATGCTTATAAGAGCAAAGCCCTAAATGAGAAAGGATCAAATCATGACAAGTGTCAACATCACATGAGATGTGACATAATGATCTAATATTAACTCAACTTATAAAGCATTCCTAAGTTTAGCTAAAGTGTGTGAGAATAAATTAGACTAATAATAAATTAAAGATTAATTAATTATTAGCTAATGCAAGATATCTCTAACACCCCCCCTTAACATGAACTTAGGGAGTAACTAAAAATCCTAAAAGGAATGCAAGATGGGTCTTGGCAAACAAGGCCAAGTAAGGTACCCATGTACAAACAGAAGATCTCTATAATGTGGAGAAATAGAGAAAACCTCATGGGAAAATCTCCACTCCAAAAAGCGATGAAAGCCAAGTGAAGGTCTAAAGAATCCTCCAAACAAGACAAGGTTGTCCCAAAATATAGGAACAAAGGAACATCCAGAAGCATGAAGAAGCTGCAAACACTATCGAAGAATGACTGCTAGAATGCTAAAAGAATAACCTCCACCGAAACATCTGATGATCAGGATCAAGAAGACAAGAATTTGTATGAGCCCTTAGCAACACTACTTGAATTAGATGGAAAACAAAGGCAAACACCTAGAACTTGAAGATACAAATGGAAAACGTACCAAAAGTATGAAGAATTGATCAAGTCAAAATGGAAGGTTGCCTCCAAAAATAGGAATGCAAGAGTGTCCATATGGTAAGTGCTCCATCTCACTGAAATGCATGGGTAACCAGCTATTGCATCCGGCCTAGTACACAAGAACAAATACTGTATACATTGCTCACTCCAATGCGAAACCAAGGAAACAGTAGCACCAATAGTAGAAACCTCCCCATAATGTTGAAAAGGGAGAGGCATGACAAGTACACTAAAACTAAATGTCTGAAAGTAGTGCATGAAGAAGAACCAAGAACATCTGAAGCTGCAAACATGAAAGTGCAAGCTTATAGACAGGATGTGAAAACAAAATTCACATATGCATGAGAAAGGTATGAAGGTAAACAAAGGAAAATATCAACCCTTATGGCACTTTATATCATAGTGTGAGTACAATAAGGCACCAAGTGATGTACAAGAATCCCAATACTACACATACAAAGATGAGACACTTTATTTTGTGTGTTTACATATGATAAATACATGCAATGTGAGCCCATAAGGTGCAAAAGGGGACAAAGGCTAAAAATACAATTCTCTTATAGAAAAAATAGGAAACTAGTAGCACCATGATGAAGTACATGAAAAAATGCACTTTCCAAAAAATGACACCCAAAAATGTGTTCAAATGCAGAAGATATGGCTTGTCAAAGTTTCCAAAGTGAGAACTAAACAACTATAGCACTAAGAAAATAGAATTTTGGAAAAAACCAGAAGTCAAAACTAGAAAATACCTGCACCACTGTGAAGAGTGCAAAATTTCCCCCCATTTCAAAAAACAATGCACACGAAAAGACCACTATATGGCCAAGTTATGGCCTCTGGAAGTTGAGGTGCAAAATAGAAAATCCCAACGGAGAGGGGTTGAGCAATGACAAAAAAGAACTTCACCAAATTTGTCAAAAACACCTCCAGAAAAAAAGGCCCACCAAATATAGTGATACTGGAAAAAAACTCCTCCAATTTCAGTGCATTATTTTGCAAAAAAAAATGCAAAATTTGACTTTTTTTTAAAGCTAAAAAATGCTAAAAACCTATTTACATTCTTTTAAATAAAAAACAAAAAAAATATTTTTACCTTTTTATTTTTTTAAAAGTAAAAACATGAAAGAAACTTTATATATTTTTAAAAACCATGTATATAAAAATTATATGTATTTTTTATTTAAGAAAAAATCAATTTTTTTTGTAATAACTTTTAAAAAATATGGAGAAACCCATAGGACACAACAAGAGAACAGGCACCTAGTTACCTTTTTGACTTTTGAAAACAAATAAAAAATCTTTTGCATAAAAGCTTTTAAATTGTTTTAAAGTTTTTTAAAAAACAATTTTTATTTTTTTTTACAATTAAAAAATTGTGTGAGTTTTTTTGTGCCGAATATATATATATATATAACAAATTTTACCTCTAGATGCGTGTAGAAGGCCGGACAACCCCTGTGAGGTAAAAAAATTTTGCCCCAAGGTGACCTACTCTAAAATTGACAAATTATATATGGAAATAGGGGTTTTTGGGCCTTCTAAGTGAAATGGTGAGGTCCACTTGAGCTCAAAATGCTCTAAAAATCAGGCACCCCCTAGATCAGGCAAAAAAACCCTTTCTTCAAACCCTCATAGATCTGACAAATAGAAGCCAATTTTGACAAAACAAAGGTCAATTTTGACTATTTCGGAAGCTCTAGATTCAATGGAGAGATTTGATTGGACTTTACATACACTGAAAAAAAATTCTCCCTCCAAAATTTGCAAAACAAGCAAAGGGGATTCAGATCTAAATCTTGCAACCTTGTTGAAGAAGAAAAATCTCATAAATCGGGAAGGAGTTCACTAAATCCACGCTTTGATACCATGTTAGAATTGTGAAACAAGCACAAAACCATGAGCCACAGGATCAAACAACAAATAAAGACACCTTCCATGCAAGATATCTACAAACAAGAATTGTTATATTCATCAATAAGGAAAAGTTACAGAGGAAGCTTTCAAGAAGATATGAAAGGTGATATTTCTTGAATTAATATCCAAGAGATTACAAAAATGGTTGAATGCTTATAAGAGCAAAGCCTTAAATGAGAAAGGATCAAATCATGACAAGTGTCAACATCACATGAGATGTGACATAATGATCTAATATTAACTCAACTTATAAAGCATTCCTAAGTTTAGCTAGAGTGTGTGAGAATAAATTAGACTAATAATCAATTAAAGATTAATTAATTATTAGCTAATGCAAGATAACTCGGGTGATCCCATAATAGTGGTTTACAATTTTTGGCCAAACTGGACACTGAAATTATTATTTTTAACTAAATCTTCACATTCGGGCACCTATAGCTGCTAAACTGTGAGGAATTTGAAGATGGTGCAAACTAGAGTCTCATCAAATTTTGTCTGTAGATTCTAAAAATATTTTTTTCAAAATTGTTGGAATCAAATTGCACTTCTTTTTCCATCTCCCATGAAAATAGATTTTTTTCATAAAACAACATTTTTAAAAAGTGACGCACACCGTATAATGCATTTTTTTTTTCCATGAAGGATAAAATTCTAATTATTTCAAATTTAGATTTGTACCTCTGATATCTAGTGCTTCCACTTGGTTAGATAGTTTTTTATTGAATATTTTTCCTTAATCAAGTTTCAAAGTCAAACTAATTACAATTTAGACACAAGCTTGGTCAGATAACGCAACTTTTTTATATATCAAAATTTTATTTTATTTTTTTGTTGGATCAAGGACTTCAATATCTGTGCACTCATATTTTCAAATTTTTTTATAATATTTTATTTTTCCACATGAAGAATAAAAAAAATTCATTTTCGATGAAAAAAATATGTTTAATAAAACTTAAAAACAAATACATAACAAAACCAAAACATAATAAAATTGTATTCATTGGATAGCTTGTTCTGAGGAATACAACAATCATTTGAAATAAATTTTAAATGAATTCATTTGATCCCCCAAAATCTAAATCAAAAGTGATTTTTTATCAGCATTTTGATAGGTGTAAAGGAGATGCATTTATAGGTATGCTTTAAAACTAGCGAGGTTCTATCCAAGGGGGTTTGATTTAAGGTGATTTAATCAAACCCTCTTCAATTGGAATCCTTAAAATGGAACTTTTTAAGGCTTAAATCATTATATTTTCTAAAAATATGTGATTTCAGCTAAAATTTGTTCCTCTCGGAATGTAAACCACTATTATGACACCCCTCTAATAGTCATTAGAGGGAAAGTAAAAGCAAGAAAACAGATAAGAGAAGAGAAAAAGGACCTTTTGTAATTAGATGTATTATTGGTGGAAACCAACATCCAATAGTTTTTTTAATGAATAGGCATATATTTATATTAATTTATAAAAGATAGAAATAAATATTCACAGAAAAAAGATGGGCGATAAAAAGGAACACCTCGAGAGTCACATGAGCAAAGCCCAGAAGTACAGAGTCACATGGGTCAAGCCCATAAGTAAAAAAATATTACAAAAAAAAGAAAATAAAAGGCCATCAGGTGGCCATAGTAGTGCTAGTAGAGGGTAGAGGGGCCTTGTCATCTAGTTTTTCCCTCGTACATCAACAGGGTTTGGAGTGAAGTCAAGGGGAGCCCAACCATTTTCATCTTTTTCTTTATCTTTATCCTCATGGTGAGGTGGGATTTCCAAATCCAACTGTGGCAATCATTTAGTAGTATCAGGCCAACCAGGACCACCGCTAGGAGCATTACAAGTAGGTCACCCAGAAGCACCACTGCCACCCCATGTCGCCCCTCTAGAAGGCCACCCTAGGTCAACTTGTGGAGGAAGAGAAGGTGACAGCCAATGAGGGTGAGATCCATGATGAGAATGAGCCTAAGAGCAGAGTGAGAATCCCCTATAGAGCCACTTCATTGTCGAGCCCATGAAGTTGACCAACCCTAGGAAGAAGCGGGTGAGGGAGGAACATGCACCATAGTGTAAGGGGAATTTCCCTAGTGATCGAAGAGCTCATGAAGGTGAGAAACTTCAAGCACAACTTTATTTTCTTGTACTTGAATCTACAAAAGAACATTAGAGAAAATAATCACTTTAGAATATAAAGAAACAATTTTATCAATCTAGCTATGAAAAATATGCAAGCATTTCTATCTTTCCAAATACTAAAGAGGATTTCCACTCAGAAAGTGTGCCAAATCTGGGAATACTTAGTGGGAATCCTAGGAGAGTTTCCCTAAAAAACCATATGCTAGGAGAAAGGCTTTAGCCTCAACATCCAAAAAAAGTCATGAATCTAATTCTATAACTACTAAGCTCTAGTATAGAACCAGAAGAGTTGCTTAAATGACTTAGCTTATGCACAAAAAGAGCAATGAGGGTCCTAGAACCCCAAGTGAGCAAGGCGAGACCCCAATGGTAAGCCTTAGAAAATAATACACCAAGCAAAGTGGGTGAATTTTGGCTCAACACATGTAGACCACATAGTAGAAAATATTTTACACCAAATAGACACTAAAGACTAAATGTTCCATCTCTAGTTCAAATTTTCAATCATAGGAAAATGTAGCAAAAGCCACTAATAACCAAGCTGAGACTTGTAATTTATGAAAGGGTTGTCTAGGTACCACTTCTAATCCTTCCACCAAGGCTTGGTGGCATGAATGCCCACCTTATGAAGCATATCAACTGGAATGTCATTCACTAGGTTTTCATAGGTTTATAGTCATGGTTTTGAAAACCATATTGAAAACTTCCCAAGGAGAAATACACATTATGGGTCTATGATTTATAAGTGTTGATGGGTTCAAATACCCTTCTTATGAAACCTAAGGGCCTTAAGCCAATGAATCTTGGCCAAAGGTTGACTAGCACTGGCAAATAGAGGTGACCATCAAACATTCCACTAATTGAGCGAGAGCCTATCATGAAAGCTAGAGCCAGACCAATGGAGCCAGGGCCTAATAGGCTCCCAGGCTCTCCAAATGCTCTTGGTTATGAAAGTTCCCACAATCTAGACTAGCTTTATCATAACCAAAAGATTTTGAAAGCTAATTCCCTTCCAAGATGGTTTGTGCATTAGAAAGTCAAATTGAATACAATGCTTGAGAAGGATTTTCTAGGCCTCATCGCTAATAAGAACATTGATAATCCACTTGACACATGATAGAGCAGTCCCTTGTTGTTGAGTGAGGAGAAGGCCAAGCCCACTAGAGTTTCTAGGTAGGAAGTGAAATTCCCAAGCAACATGGTGAAACCCTTACTGAGTCTCAGAAGAGGCCCATAGAAAATCACACGACAACTTTTCTAATTTAGCATATGAGGCCTTGAAAGAGGCTCGATAGGAAGAATAATACACATGAGTTACTACTAGCACCTTAGAGAAAATCTGGAATTTTCCAGCCAGAGAAAGTGGCTTGGTAATCTAGAAAGCAAGTTTTTGCTTAATTCGAAAAAGAACTGCTTGCCAAAGATCAACAAAAGAAGTCTGAAAGGTGAAAGGAATGTCCAAAAATTGAAATATTTTTCCAAGAGAAATCCACTTCTAGCCATAATGTTGAATCCAGTGAGGACTAGGCAAGACAACTATCTGTAACATAAAGTTTTGTGCCATTGAATGAAAAAACCTAAATCCAAGTAGAAAGTTCCAAGGCAATCAAGAGCAACTTTGACATTATTTTTCTCTTCCAATAAGTTAAGAAAATAATCATTGGCGAAGTGGCCATTGACTAGCTAGGCTGGCGAATTAGGCAAAGAGATTCCACAAACCTACCTCTGGGAAACAACATGAGCCAATAAGTACCAAAATCCCTTAGCGGAAAGCACATAAAGCAAGGGGGGAAGTGGGAAACCCTTGTGAATGGAACAAAACAAACCAAAGGAATGGGATTGGGGGCCAGTAATGGTGATGCAATCAGATGCATCAAAAACAACATTTGCACAGCCTATATGAATTAAGGACCAAAACCTAGGGCAGATAGCATAGCAAGTATGAAAGTCCATTCAATGTGATCATAGGCTTTAGTGAAATAAATTTTAATAAAATTGTTAATTGAAGGGGGCAACCATAAAAAAATATGTTAGCATTAAAGGGAGGTGGTAGAAAATAGTGTTTTTAACATATATTAGTAAATAATAAATAAGTTAGTTGTTATTTTTTCTTTATAAATCCATTGCAATGTAATTGTTTTGTTAACTTTTGTTGAATGAAGAGTTGCTAGATTTGAGGCTTTTGTCTCAATTTTCAACAATCACGAGTTTTTAAAATATCTTATTCTTAAAACTAAAAGAAATAATAAAAAATATATATACTATACTCATTGATAGAATGCATAGAGTTGTATTGATATGGTATACACATTACTAGTTGTATCATCACTTCTTAATTGAAAAATTAATTCTTGTTTATTATCATAATCTAATATTATGCAGTTAAACAATGTTGTGTTGTGGTATGTATATCATTATGCTAGTTAACCTAGACTATTTTTTTTTTAAATCTCTTCAACTTTCAAGCACTAAGGATAAAATTCATATAAATCAATATTTATGATTAACATTCTAATCCACATAAATTAGTGGTAAATATAGGGTTTCGAAATATCTATTTATTGCTTTTTTGTTGGAACCTAATCTAGATTTTGAGAAATAATTATTGCACAAACTATATTAAGTTGATTAAAAACATGTGACATGCCCTTCCAAATATTATATCTTCTTTTTATGAGACTTGAACCCCTTTGGGGAAGTACCAAGGATTGGAGAGATAAGATTAACATCACTATATATGACAATCATGTTAAGGTCTACCATACATTTTACATTCTTTCTTAATTTCTATGTAAATGATTGAATAACTTTTATGGTGAATTAAGATCTGTAGGCATGATTTTTTAATAATGTGTTGTCATAGAGCCAATTTAGATAGAAGAGGAAAAAATATAAATGTGTAGTGTCTCACTAATAGAGTATAATATGTACATGTCTATTGACCATTTGAATATCTATGAATGATAATTTTCTCAACATATTTCACCTAAACAAATTTAGATATCTTTTCTCAAACAATTGTTATTGAGAAACCATTATCAAATATTAAAAAATGAATAATTATCAACATAAAATTTATATACTTAAATATAAGATTAAATAATACCATGCATAAGATTGTCTTTAATAGTAACCTAAGAAAATAATTACATAATTCTATATTTTTTCCTTTTATCAAACCATGAAATTGCATAAAAGAACAATGTGAACTAATATGCAAATCAAATTGAATACATACATTTAGTTTCTTGGTAATAATGATAAAAGATATATTGAATTCAATTATGAAATTTTAAAAACTATTACCTGCATTTTGTAGAAAATATAAGTATAGAGAGTATTAAAGCACGTCATGATTTTCATGACTATTACAAACCTTCTAAATAAGTAAAGTAAGACTATCAATAACTATCATATTTAATACAAGGAAATAAAGTATATTCAATCATTATAAACAATATGATGAAATAGAGCATATGTAATTATGAGAGTTAGTAACATAATAGTATTAAAATATAAATATAAAATGTAAAACATGAAATTAATACTCATATATATATTAATAGCTAAATATAAATGAATAATATGTAGGTACTATTTAATAATTATCCTCTAATAATCATAGTAGATATATACTAGATGGATAGGAAAATCAATGATTCATGAAATCAAGTTGTTTGAGTAGCCCATGAATTATAATTCTAACATTTGGATATCTATCCATGTTTAATAAATATGTCTAAATACTTTGGATAAGAAATTGAGAGGATTTATACTGCTAAGAAATTCACATTAATCTAGTTTTGAATAAGTGAGTCATTGTCTTAAATTAAGTGATTGGTTTTTCACTTTGCATGGTATATAAAGGCTTATCAAGATTGAAGGCCACAAATAATTTTATTGTGGTATTAATAGTAGTAGACAAATTGTATGGTCCCACTTGTATCATGAAAGAATCTCCAAAAAAATTCTTCCCCTAAATAAAGAATATATTTGTAGTTGTTTAAAAAAATAACAAAACTCTCAAGAGCCCTTGAACAATTTCCATGGTTTTACAAAAAAATATTTCATTGTTGAGTAAATTAGATGAAAAGGTATGAATATCTTCAAATTAATGTTTTTTTTATCCATAAACATTATTTTTTTTGAAAAAAAATGATACTGTTGGTGACAAATTCATCTCGTAGAAAATTCACTGCCGACAATTCGCCACCTGAAACCAATTTACATAATGTTGCTACCTTAATCATAAAATGACTTATGAGAATTTTATAATAGAGATTAATTTACCAAAAGATTATGCAAAAGATGGAAGGCGCCATCAGGCCAGCCTGGTGAAGAGGATTAGAAGGATAAGCATTTCCAAACATTTTAACAGTCAGTATCTGTGCATGAATTATTGATTTGTTTAAAACAGCCTGGCATAGTATTGAATGGGTACAAAGAGTTTGGTAGGGATATAATCTCTTGCTACAAGATATTGTCTTTATCTCGCTGCACTACACAATTTTCTCCTTTATTAATAATATAATATACCCACTTTGACTGCCTGTAGTTTTTCTATTCAGATTTCTTTTCACTGTAATGTTTCCAAGGTGAATGGATTCAGGAATTTTAGTAATTGGCTGAGGAGAACATCTCTTTTCTATCTTATTCGGGTAAGCCAATTGGCACAAAAACACCATTTGGGTTTTCTCTCTTTCGATAATTGTTGAATAAGAGAAGTTATAAACAGTGTTTATAGTATTATTAAATGTGTTATAAGTACAAATCATTCTAGTTTTATTATTAAAATGTGTATATTTATATTTATGTTTCTTAAAAAAATATTGTGTAGAGTATTTGATGGATAAGATTATAAATATTTGTGTTTATTGAATATTTCATAATATTTTTAATGTTGTTCTTAATCTCCAAAATGTCTTATTTTTGGAAATTGAAAGAAATAATAAAGTACATTTTTGTACTATAGTTATTGTAAGAATGCATAGAGCTGTATTTTTGTCGTATACATACTATTAGGTGTATTATCACTTCTTAAATGCATTTAAAACATATAATACTTGTTTATTATCATAATACGCTATTATACAATTAAAAGGTGTTGAGTTGTGGTATTTGCATTATTATACTAGTTAACCTACATACTCATTTAAAATTATTATCTTCAACTTTCAACAACCAAGGCCAAAATTCCTACAAATTTATATTTATATTTAACATTCTAATCCACATAAATTATGGGAAGTAAAAGGTTTTGGATATAGGAAAATATCTATTTATTTATTTTTCATTGCAGCCTAATCTATATTTTGAGAATTTATAATGTAACAACTCTACTAAATTGGTTTGAAATTTGTTACATTCCCCTAGATAAATACGATATCTTCTTTCCAAAATCCCTAAAACGCCTTTGTGGAAGTACTTAGGATTGGAGAGATACGATTAACCACACTATATATGACTATTTTTATCACACAATTTCTTTAGTTTCTTAATTTATATGTAAATGATAGAATAACTAGCTATAGTGTACTAGGTTTTGAGACATGATTTTATATAATGTGTTTTCATAAAGCTAAGATTGTTAAGGTCTTTCATACATTTTCTATAGCTTCTTAATTTTGATGTGAATGATAGGATAATTGTTTATGGTGTATTAAGATTTGGAGGCTCATTATTTGTTAGTGTAGGTTTTTATTTTCCTAGTGGGTTTATTTATTTTCTCTTAGTCATAGGTTTTTCTTATAATTTATTAAGTTTGTTTAGGTTAAATAAAGTGATTTTAATTATTTAATAGCTATGATATAAGGTGTTGAGGTGTCACCATTTTAAAAGGGTGGAACATTTACTATTTTGATCACTTTATTTAATATTCATGGTCACTCCAGTTTATTAGTTGGATTTTCCACCTCCATCCTCTCCCTAGTTCTATATAAACTCATTACCTAGCTTCTATTTGAATCTAGCTTTTCTATTACATAATTTTGCATCTTGGAATGTATTAAAATAATTTTGTCATTTTGACATTGCATATCTATTGAAGAAACTAGTTTACAATGTTTATGTAGCTTTAAATTTCTCTTATGATTTTTTTGTGAGTTATCAATCTATTTCAGATTTCTAACATGGTATCAAAGCTTTTGTTTTCAAAATTAATAGTTCATAGATTGTTAATTGAAAGTTTGGGCTTATTATGTGAGATCTTGTAAAATCCTATAAGCTCTTCTCTTACATTTTGAACTATCTAGAGAATCAAAAAGGATTTATGAAGATCAAACAACCTCTTCATTTTATATATGTGCTAGTAATATCTGGGTGATTGTAGCAATTTTAGTTATACTAACAACATTTTTAGTTATTATAACACATCCAGGAGGCTGGAAAAAGTGAATATTATCTTTTGTTTCATCTAATTCAGAGAGTGTTTGACATAGTTGCAAGTAGGGGTTTGAATTTCATATTTGGTGAACATATTTTTATTTTAACATTTCAATCCAAATAGGCCTTGTCATTACACTCATAACACCAATCATGTGAATTTTGAAATAAAATTCACCTATATTTGATATTGGGAGACTAGGAGGAAATATTTTTTATACTTGGGAGGTCAGATGACCTCCTAGTCACAATCATACTTGAATCTAATGTCAAAATTATAAAAAAAATTGAAAAAAAAATTATTAACACTAAGCAATAATAGCCTAGTACTATGTGTATTGGCTAAGAATCGATGCTTAAGGCATTAAGTGCCTATGTAGCAAGGATTTTAGCCCCATGTCCTTTGTTTTCTGAAACAACTAAAAATGGGATGATTGCTTTTGTATGGTTTAGAACATAGAGAAAAACCTACTTTCCAATTATCTTATTGAAGGGAAACCCTAAAGACCTCAATCTAAGATACGCAGAAAAGAAAGAGATCTTATAATAGGGTTGTCCTAGGGTCTGATTGTAAACTAATGAGGGTTCACCACCAAGTAGGGGCTTGGAAAGAGAAATTCAATGCAAATCAAAATGCTTAAACCTAATGCAATGCAGTCTTTCACTAAATGACCTAAAAATCCATAAAAATTAAAAAAAAAACATGTCAGATTGTTATTATAGGTTTTTATTTTCCTAGTTGGGTTATTTATTTTCCTATATTCCTAAGTTTTTTCTACACTTTAATTAAGCTTGCTTAGGTTATATTATGTGAGTATTGGTCTATTTATACTCACCTTGTTAGTGTGAAAGGAGTACTTTATCTAACTAGTTCATTCTTAACTAGTTATCCACTAAAGTCCTCTTCACACTAGCTTAACTTTACATAGGGATAAGGTGGTTGAGCCTTTAATGACATGAATTGTCACACCTCATAGCATTCCAAAAAAATTCATGATTTGGTTGAATCTTTCCCTCCCCTTGACCTATATAACCAAAGCATTTCTTTTGTAATCTCAATTCTCAAGTTGAATATGTCTTTGCTTTTGCATCCTCATAGTGCTATTTTTCTTTTGGAGCAATTACATTACTCTTGTGGAGACTAACCTTGTGTTACTATTTTGATCTTGTGTCATTTTCTTTCACAACTTCATATCTATTTATTTGCACTAGTTTTCTGGGTTATTCATCTTTATAGATTCTAGCATGGTATTAGAGTAGTTCTAGTGCAATATAGATTTTAGTTTTCTTATTTGAGAGTTTTTTGGGGGGGATAATAAGCTTTGTTACAATTTTCTTCAAAATCTCGTATGCTCTTCTCTTACATTTTCAAACAATTTGAAGAATTTGAAAGGATTTATGAAGATCCTATTAAAATTGCAGGTTTTTTTCATTTGTGGGGTCATCTTTTTGTTGTTGGGAGCATTATTTTACACTAGATCTACCTTTTCTATACAATTTGAAAAAAATCTGCCATCTAGGTTTTGTTCATAGTAGAAAAAAGCCATTTGGGTTATTGCTAGTTTTTGCGTGCATGTTATATATTTTGCAAAAACTAAATGTCAACATTTTAGCAAAGCCCCTCTTTGTTAATAGTTGAAAATTTGAAGGCAGTTTTCAAACACGGGTATGTGCAGGATCATCATGGAAAAAATAGGCCCTAAGAGGAAAAAATTTCAAAAAAAACAAAGTTAGGAAACTTGACATAGAAATTTGAATAAGTTATCTATATTATTTCAAAAATATGTAAGAATAGAATCTATAGCAAATTGAATGTATTTTCTAGACTACTAGGTTTATTTTAAAAATAAAAAAATCTATTTAGTGAAAATTTGAAATTTCAATGTAGTAGTACTTAAATTTCAAGGAAAAATAAGAAGTAGGTGTCTGTCTGACCACCCTAACCACAATAAAATGATAATTATTTTCTATAATATTTATGATATAAGTAGAGGACACATGTCCTAATGTGATGCATATTTTTTTGTAATTTTTTTCCAAGTAAATAATTAATTATGAATTTTTTATTACATATTTAAAAAATATAGAAACTTGTATGTTTGACCACCTTAACTTGGTCAAAACTTCATAAATTTTTATTTTTTTTTAATCCTATAGTATGTGAAGCATACAATGTGACACATGTTTCAATTCAAAAAATGTGATACCAATCAGCTTATCAATCAGGACTTTCATCATAAATCAAATAGAAAATTAATAATAATTATTTATTAAATTCAAAGTAAAGTATAATTTATATTGGTGCAAAGCTAAGAATCTCATTTAAAAACCCTTTTCGTTTCATCAATTTTGGGTAAAAAAAAAGTCGTCAACCACATGGGCCATCATATAAGTTAGATATCGCCACTTTTTGGCCCATCATATTCCTACACATACCCACACTTCATTCACACTCATACTGGCTTCAATTTTGAAGAATTTTTTTTTATTTGGGCTATTTTCTTGTGCATGCATTTTTTGGTTTTGATGTAGTGATTTTTCAGAAATTGCAGATTCTCACCCGTGACACTACACAGTTCTCATTTTTAGAACTTTAGTGACTCGTAACTTTCTCATAGGATCTCAGATTGAGGTGATTCTTTTTTTGAAAGTGCATGAGTTTTTTAGTAGATCAGAGTGGTGTTGTTAGTTTCACTTAGATTGTCTCCAGTTTTATACTTTCAATATACACCCAATGTGTGAGAATTTTGTAAAGCATTGAGATCAAGACCACTAAGTGTTATTGCTTGTGGAAGTTGTAAATGCACTAATTATAAAGTGTAAAATCATATTTGCTTGGGGGGGTTCTTTCTTTGAGTTAAAAGGGGTGGTTGTCTTGTGCATGTTCTCTTCTTTTCAGCATTTTTTTTTTTACATTTCTTCATCATGGATCAAACAACAGTACCCATATTAACTCCTTACAACTACTTTGAGTGAAAGTCACGTATGACAATCTACTTAAGGAAAGCTAGATTACATAGGATAACAATGGGACTTAAAATTGAACCTATTAAAGATGAAGATAAGCCTAAGTGGTTTAACAAATGTGATGAGGCCTATGGAACATTGTGTTTGTCTGTTTCTCTCGATTTATTATTCCACATTGAGTCTTTGAATTCACCAAATCAAATCTAGATAAAACTAGAAACACTATTTGGCACACAGGATTCAATGAGGTGTCATATGTTGGAAAATGAACTAATTAGTTTAAGTCTAGGAAATTTCAGCACAATTCAATATTTTTCCACAATATTGAAATCACTAAGGCTGCAGTTAAAACAATGTGGTATTGATAAGAAAGATGAACAATTGATTCTTAGTATTCTCTCTAAACTAAGTTTAGAATATTTTGTCTTTGTTTCTACCTTCTATGCTACTAAGGGTGCACTTGGGACATAGTTCACTATGCCATCTTTGGATGATTTTGCTATCTCTCTCACACAGGAACAAGATAAGCTAATTCAGATGGGCACTCTTAAATCCTCTAAGTCACATGCTCTAGCTATCAACCAAGGTACAAAAGAACAAAAAGGATAAGAAACAAAAGAATAGCAAGGAGAAAAAGAATCAGATTCTAGTTGCTTCAAAAGCAACCAATGGGACCCAATCTTCTAATGGCAAAAATCCTAAAAAAGAGAAGTTCAAATGTGCCTATTGTAAGAATCCTAGTCATGAAGAGCACAAGTGTTTGAAGAAACAAGTGGATCATTTGACACACATTCTTGAGAAGAATAATCTTAGTGTTCCTGATTCCATCAAACAAAGTTCAGAGGAGGGTTCTCACAAGCCCAAAGACAATAGTAAGGGGAAAGGAAAGGGAAAGGCCCTTGTAGTTATTGCTTCTCAACCATCCACATGGGTTCTTGATTTAGGTGCTTCACACCACATGAACTCAACTAAAGACAAAATTGAATCTATGAATCCATGTTCTATGCCTTCCATTCTGATGGGTGATGACACTCCACTTGAGGTATGTGGGAGAGGGTCTATTGATATGGGGGATGACACATTTTAGGATGTTCTTTGTGTCTCCTCATTATCAACTAATTTCCTATCTATCGATCAAATCACTCACATGGGTATAGGTAATAGAATTGAGTTTACTCCTAATTTAGTGGTGATTTGTGAGATGGAGAATGATTCTACAATTGCAGTTGGGAGAGAAAATCATCAATCTCAAATTTATTTGTTCTCGCACTTTTTTCTCAATCCCCCCTTGATTGTTCTACTCACTCATTTAGATTATGTGAGTAATTTATGGCATCAACAATTTGGACACTTGAACTACCGTTATTTGTAATAGCTCAATAAATAGGATATGGTTACATGATTTCCTACAATTCACTTTTCTAAAGGTGTTTGTCATGGTTGTATTCTTGGTAAACATCCTGAAGAGAATTTCGACAAAGGAAAATATTCGAGAGCTTCACATCTTTTGGATTTGGTACATAGTGATTTGGAAAGGCCATTTCCACAACCAAAATTTTAGTAAAGCTTGATATGTTTTGAAATTCATTGATGATTTCTCAAGGTACAACATTGTTTAATTTCTCAAGAAAAAGTCTGAATTATTTGATTCATTCTTGGAGCATAAGGATTTTGCAGAGAAATAAACTAGAAAATATATGAAATTTTTGCATACTGAGAATAGGGGGAATATGTAAACCATAGATTTGTGCACTATTGTGCTTTAGAGGGAATTTATTTATAGCATATAGTTCCCTACAGTCCTCAACAAAATGGAGTTATAGAATGAAATAATTGTTCCTTGAAAGAGATGGCTAATTGTATTATTCACTCCAAGTCTTCGACACCATATTTCTAGGCAGAAGCCATTAACTATGCATGTTATATCTAGAACTGCATTCCCCATAAATTTTTGAAGGGGGTAACTCCTTTTCAAGCTTGGATCAGTTGAAAATCATGAGTTAATCACTTTCAAGTGTTTGGCTCTAAAGCATGGGCTCACATTCTACTAGAGAAACAAAAGGCTATGGATCTATAGAGAAAGCCATGCATATTTTTTGGTTACCTAGATGATGTCAAAGGCTACGAGCTTCTTCATCCTACCAAACATGAGTTGTTCATTGAGAGGAGTGTTCAATTTGATAAGAGTACTTCTATTCCTTCTCTCAAAACTTCTCCTACCACCATCAACTTGGAGTCCTTGTATCATGATGATAGTTCTTCAGACATTCATAATACTTTAGATCATGATGAGGATTTTTCTTCCTCCATTTCATATGATGATAGTGATCATGAGGATGTACATAGTTCATCTTCAAAGGATGATGATTCTCCTCTAGATTCTCCTTCTTTTCCAACCAAAGGGCCTATTTGGGCTCATCAAAATTTGTGGTCAACAGGTGATTGGGTAGGGGATCCATTAGATCACAAGAGAACAAGATCACAATTTTAGGATGCTCCACATGCCTTCCTTGCTTCAGCTTCTAATTCAAATACCTTTTTGGAAGCTTCTAGTGTCCCTGAGTGGGATGCAACCATGTAGGAAGAGTTTAGTTCCTTTGAGAGGAACAACACCTGGGACATTGTCCCACTTCCTAAGGCAAGAAAACTTGTTCGATGCAAGTAGGTCTTTTGAACAAAATATTCAATAGATGGTTCGGTTGAACAACATAAGGTTCACTTGGATTCCAAATGATTTTCCCAAGTTCTAGGGATCGACTACTCTAAGACTTTTGCACTAGCTGCCAAAATGAATTCCATCTGACTTGTTCTTGCCATAGCTACAACACATAGATGGGATGTTCATAACATGTATGTGAAGAGTGATTATCTTCATGGTGATCTTCAGGAGGAGATATACATGGAGCAGCCATAGGGGTTCGTTCAAGATTATTCACTTACAGTGTGTTATCTTTCAAAGTCCATCTATGGCCTTAATAGGCACCTTGAGCTTGGTCTGCCAAAATGGACTCCTTCCTTCTGAAAATGGGATTCAATCGATTGTATTATGATCCTAATGTCTACATATTGCAACAAAATGATACTCACACCTTCTTGGTTCTCTACATCAATGACTCATTGATCATAGGGAGTCACTTATCCACCATTTGGGTAGTGGAAACTAGCCTTCATGATCATTTTTTGATGTCAAACTTGGGCTTGTTGCACTACATCTTAGGGATTGAGATCACTTAATCTTCCTTAGGTATCACTCTTTCATAGTCTAAGTATGCACTTGACATGCTCTAGAGGTTTCACATGGTTGATTGTAAGCCTGCTCCAACTCCATTTTTGTTAGGGGTCAAACTTGAGGCTTAGTGTTCTTCACCCTTGGTTGATGGAACTTTGTATCAACAACTTATTGGTAGTCTCATCTATCTGACTCATATGAGGCTTGAAATTTCATATGTAGTAGGAATGGTCTCTCGATTCATGTAGGAGCCACATGACCTTCACTAGAAAGTAGCTAAGTGGATTCTTCACTACATCAAGGGTACTCACAATTATGGGATTCATTATATAGCGAGTGTGGATTTTTCCCTAGTGGGACACACAAATTTAGATTGGACATGTGATTCTTAGGATCACACATCTACTTAAGGGTATTGCTTCTCCCTTGGTTCCAATCCAATTTGTTGATTGAGCAAGAAGCATTCTACTATTGCTCTTTCATCTACAAAGGCTAAGTATCACTTGGAGTAGTTAATGTTGCTACTAAGACCATCTAGCTTCAAAACATTCTCATTGAGTTTGGAATTCCCTTTTTGAAGCCCACATTCATCTATTGTGACAACCTTAGTGTGATTCAAATCTCTTGCAATCCAATCCATCATCAGTGAACCAGGCACATTGAGATCCACATGCACTACATTTGGGAGTTGATTCATAGTGAGATCATTGATCTCAAGTATTGTTCAACATCAGGTCAGACTATAGAAATCTTCACCAAAACCTTCACTGAGAGCAAGTTCCTTAATTTGTGAGATTTCCTTGGGGTGTGGTTGTTTTCATCCAGGTGGGGGATGGGGGCTACTTAGTCCTTCTTTTCTTCTATTCATCTCTCTTTTTTGGAGGAATTTTGTACCACTTAGTTTTCTCCTTTTCTCTAGTTGTGAAGGATTTTTCTACATTACATTTGTAGATGGGTACCTAACACAGCCTCATTTGTTATGAACCATCTTCTTTTTCATCCTCCTAAGTTGTGCTTAAGGGGAGGTGTTAGTGTAGGTTTTTATTTTCCTATATTCCTAGGTTTTTCCTACACTTTAATTAAGCCTGCTTAGGTTATATTATGTGAGTACTAGTCTATTTATACTCACCTTGTTAGTGTGAAAGGGGTACTTTATCTAAATAGTTCTCCACTAAAGTCCTCTTCACACCAGCTTAAATTTACATTGGGATAAGGTGGTTGAGCCTTTAATGATATGAGTTGTCACACCTCATAGGATGTTAACACTTATCATAATCTGGTTGCATCTATCTTTGCCCTTGGCCTATATAACCAAGGAATTTCCTTTGTAATCTCAATTCTCAAGTTGAATATGTCTTTTCTTTTGCATCCTCATAATTTTATTTTGCTTATGTATCATTTTCATTACTCTTATGGAGACTAACTCTATGATTCTATTTTGATCTTGTATAATTTTCATTCACAGTTTCATATCTATTTATTTGCACTAGTTTTCTGGGTTATTCATCCTTTTAGATTCTAACACAAATGAAATGTGTGCACCTAGAAATTTGAAGATGACTAGAAGAAGCTTTGAAATGTTGAAAACACTGATTTTAATGTTGATTAGGACTCATTCTCCAAATAGGATGATTTAGCCCCAGATTTGGGTTTCTGTACAGAAACTAAAATCTAGAAAATGGGTATCTGAAACTACAAAAACTTGAAAAATGACCTAAATTGGGACTCATACACCAAAAATGATGTATCAATCCAGTTAGGGTTTCCTAAAGCTTCAAATCCTAAATGTGCTCCTTAATATCTACTCTATCCTTTCCAATTGATTTTTGGATCCAAAACTTTGATTTGCAACCTATATAAGTTTTTTAATGATATTCAATACAAGATGACAACTTTATCCAAACTTCCTCTTCAATATGTCTTCAATCTAAATCTAAAAATCACACACTAAAGAGAGGGGAAAATGTTGTTTTTCTAGTAGAAAGGGGTTTACCTTGGTCAAACCTTGTTTTGGTAATCAAACCTTGAAATGAAATAAAATAGGAATTTGGAGAATGATGAATGAACAAAATATGATGTTGCAACTCACCAAACCCTAACAATCAAAGGTTGAAAACATGTATGAGATGGATCCAATGGATGTAGATCTTTCTTCTTGCTTGAATACACTATATCTTGAATGAAATCATAGCTTGAATCATGAAACCCTATAACACAATTGTTAGCTCAAAATAAAAAATGATGCATGAAGAATGCTCTAAAATTCTTGATAATAAACTCTTGAATGATATTGTAAACACAACAATTCTCTTGTGAACTCGAACTTGCTATTAAGAATGCTCTCACAAAAGTCTTAGATGATCTATTGAATGATTGGGTGAAAATAAGTGAAAGAACCTTGTATTTATACTTAGTTATGCAAGAATTCCTAAAATTACAACACTACAATCTAACATCAGATCTAGGAGGATAAAATCCCTCCAAGAATTTGAACTGAATTTTATTTTGGGACACACGGGGTGGCATATGAGTCCCATTAGGCATCATTTATGTGATCAATTTAAAAAAGTCTTAGAAAAGTGTAAAATTAGGTTTGGGACCCAAAACCCTAGGTGGGACTCATACACCCAAGGTGGCGGAAGAGTCCCAAATCACTAAATCTAGGCCAGGAAACATAAAAACACCTAAATTATGATTTTATGTTGATCTATGCTGAGATTATCCTTGAAAAGATGCATTAAATGAGGATTTTGGATGTAAAATAAGGCCAATTAAAGCATAAATAATCCCAATTATTTACGAAAACCCTAGAAAAGTGTGAAAGTGTGTTACAACACTTTACAACACCTTAAGTAAGGTTTAATTAAGTCCATTTACCTCATGAGGGACCAAGACCTAATGTAAATGTTTCAAACACATTACAACACTAAATCAAGGCAACATTAAGTTCAAGTTAGCAAGGAGGGCCCAAACGAGCAAGGAAAAGTAAAGGGATACTTTTTTTGTTGCCACAATTAGCTCACACTTTAGTGAGGGTGAACTTGCTTCACACTCACACTAAATTAGACAAACACACATTACGAGGGGCCCAAGTGTACCAATTTCAGTAAGATATGATGAAAATTATCAAGAGGGGCGATCAAGCCCCCAAGATCAAGATCCCATGACAAACCAACATAGGCACAAAAGGACACACATGAAAATGATATAAAGAGCATCATCAAGGCACAAGAATACACTGACAAAGACAAAATAGAAAAGAAGAACAAAGGAAACATAAGGGTGGATCAAGCTTCAACCATTTTCCCATTTTGATGTGGATCAGATCTAGGTTGTTTGTCTAAACAATGCTCACTCACTCTAAGGTAACTGAACTTTAGGATTTCCACTGGGTGAGTAATCCAAGAATGAGAGACACATACACACATGGATAGTACGTACTCACACACACATGCAAGTGTCTAAGGGAAATTTAGGCCTTGGTTGGGCTTCCCATCAAACCATATCAAAGTTATATCTCCTGATAACTTTGATAAGGCACCACGCAAAAATGAATTTTGAGCTTCATGAGGCAAGCAAAGCTTTGTATGCTTGGAACTCATGAACAAATCAAATGGCTCCATAGGCATGCAAAGTGTGCTATACAAGGTGGCCATATAACTGAAAATGCAAATGCAACAATAAGGAATGTTCAAAGGAGTCTTGATTAGTTCAAGTTAAGTCTTTAACTTAGGGAACATTGTGCCTAATTTCTTCAAGAGTGGACCAATCAAAGAATAAAAGATTCACAACCTATGGGATACAATGTGTCACATCAAGCCACTAAGAGGAATATAATATGCTAAGATAGATCACACTTTTGAAGGACATCCCACACAATGTCATCCACAAAGTGAAAGACACATCACATGAAGTAAAGAGACTACACCATGAATATGAAAAATAGAAATGAAAAAGAATAATTCTAATCTATTGCCCCACTTTAAAGAAATTTCTAAACACCATGTTGTGAGCAATTACTTTATAGTAGCAAGTGATAAATGCTAACAAAGAAGACATGAGAGCTAACTTGGAAATCCCTATTCCAAGTCATATGTTTCCAAATAAAGCCATGTCATGAAAAAGAAGAGGGGTTGCCCCCAAAAAATCCAAGCACACATAAGGGATCTAAGGATTTGGTGTCAATATTTTCTTGCTACAATGGTTTTAGAGAGCTCAAAACTATCATCATTCCCCAAATACTCATAGAACTAGATGAATGACACAGAGAGAGCAAAAAGAAAAAAGAAAAAACTTTCGGCTAAACATGGAAGAGACATGAATGTCTCAATTCCTTGTATCATCCCCAAAAGGAAAACACGAGACAAAAGAAAAGATAAAAGATAAAAGATAAATCTTTTTGGTCAACATGGAAGAGACATGAATTTCTCGATGCCTTAGCCCCAAAAGGAAAACACAAGAGAAATGAGAAAGAAAAAGATAGAAGATTTACTACATAGAGAAGAATATACATGAAAATATGAGGAATGTCACATAGAGAGAGAGAGAACATCAAACATAATAGTATGGTGGATCACATTACACACATGCAATCACACAAAAGAAAATGAAAAGGAAATAATGCAAAAGGCTTGTAAGGAACATATGAATCAACCTATTTAAAGGGACAATGGAAAATGCACTTACTAGGACAAGGCTATATAATTATTGCCACCATGATGTGTAGGACAAGAATGAACCAAGGTAGGTGATGGGAAAGGTCATGTAACAGTGAGAATACAAGATTTGACAACCATTACATGACAAGGAGTAGAATGAATATGTTATGCAATCTTTGGGTAACAATCATTCTTATCAAAATTAAATTTGTTCAAAATTATTTCTAATGCATGACACTTATCAGTACTATGTCCAAGAGTTATATGGTATTGATAATATGGAACATCTACACCTTTAGGATGTATTCTTATCTTGGTTGAGAAGTATGTATAGTTTTCTTTCAATTTCAGGTTGCAGAAAAGGAAATTTTACTTTCTTTAGTTCGTAAGGCCTTCTATGCTTGCTAGATTCACCAATTTCTCTAGTTGAATGTTGAGGAGGATGACCTAAGATGATCCTTTCATCCGTATATCATTACAAATCATTGGTTATTCTTTAAAAAGGAGGACATTCATATCAAGAGGAGGATCTTGATATCCTAACTCTTTTATTTTCAATTGGTATTTTCTCTAAGAGTTGATGAATTTCTTGTTCACTTGTTGTATCACATCCTTTTTAACTTGAGATTGTGAGTCATTTTCCATATGTCTCTTCTAGGTTGATGGGAGTGTCTGTCACTTTGTTAACTTAGAATGGTTGAATGTTTTCTTGCTTAGAGGAACTATGTTTGCCTAAGTGTAGGGAACTTAGGTTCACTTCTTGTCTTAGTTTCAAGATGTAAGTAATGAAAAATCTCAAGTGGTGGTATTATAGGGGGTTTTGGTTGGTTCATTGATGGATAAAAGGATGGATTGGCTTCAAGGTTGTTAAGGAAATCATTTAGGAATTTATTCATGTTTTCATCATCTTCTACAATGATGTCAACATCACTAGGAGGATATGCATTAGGAGTTGAAGGAACATGAGTAAGTTCAATTTTATTAGGGTCATTTCCAAAATCACAACTTGACACATCCACTAAGGACTTTAATGACATCCACAGTTTACGAAAGCACATATCCATGATGTAATGTAAATTTTAGATTCTAAATTATACTACAGTGTGAAATGAAATGTTCTAATTTATGCAATTAAGCAATACACAAGATGAACCAATTTAAACTAGATGTAATTGTGAACCAAGATTCCAAACCTACACAAACACAAGAAACAAACATCATATTAAATAAAATGCAATTTAGTATCATGATTCCCCAAGAAATCCATTTGAATTGTAAAGGAAAAGGAATGAAATGAAGAACATAAACAAGCATAAACCAAAGATATTAAATCCTATTCAAATACAAAGAAAACTCTAAATCTCTTGGGGGAGTTGGTGCCAATTTGATGTGAAAATTGTCCCTTTCCCAACTCCTATGCAAGATTTCTTGATTGGTGATGAAGAGTGATCCACTTTATTAATGATTGAAGTGTGCTCCAAGATAAAAATCTGCATAACCTAGCTATAAACTTGATTCAAGATGGATGAAGATTGCTATAAATTTGAGTATAGTAAGTTTACTCAAGTTGTGGATGAAAAAATACAAAGAGAAGCCTTCTATAAATAGAAGAACAAGATGAAGGAATGAGAAAAATGGATGAATGTGGGATCATTCAACATCCAATGGGCAAGTTCCACTTGTCAAGATGTGAATGGAGGAAGCTTGAGCACATTTTGGAGAATGTAAAAAGAGGGGGGAGATTCAAATTCAAAAGATGGCTTGAAGGATGAGGTGAAAGGTGAAGTTAATGTCACATGGATCAAGAAAAGGACTTGTAAGAGATGTTAAGTGCCATGTTTGGAGGACAAGACCTTTTGTGGGGAGATTTCAAATTTGAGAAATATTCCATCTTTGATGCACTTTTCTGAATGAAAAAATATGATTTATAAAGCAAATAAATGATTTAATTGGGCAAGTTACAAAATCTAGAGGATTGAAGTGATTATGATTAAATTAATCAAGATTTGACTAATTTAATGAGGGATTAGCTAATTTGACTATTTTGACTTAGATTTTTGGATTAATTTAAATCAAAATGAGAGGAAAATGATTTTAGACTTAATTAAATAAGATTTGATTTATTTAATTAAAGAGGATGGTGTTAGCTTTAAATCAAATAAAGATAAATTTATTTAATTTAAATGAGATGACTTTAGAGAGTAATTAAATAAAATGAATTGTTTAATTAAAAAAGGGACTATAGGATTAATTAAATAAGATGATCTATTTAATTGATAGAAGAGAACAACTTAATTCGATAAAATTGATTTATTTAATTAAGATATGAAATGTGATGAATTTAATTAAATAGAGATTGTTTAATTAAATGATTAGTAGAGAGATGATTCAGGATGAACTGGTGTTAGTAAAATCAGGATCAGGTGCATGTACATTTTACATGTCTACATTTTTCCCCTTTTTGAAGAAATGTACTTGCTACATTGGTTCAAATAATAAACTATCTTAATCAAAATTCAAAAATTATTTTATTTTTTTGGATGACCCACTATTGCCCTAGCAAATGGAGAATTACCCCGATATGTTTCCCCCTCGATCGATCGAGTGAAAAGGTTTGATTTGAGTGTCGATCTCTCGACAAAGAGGTTCAAGATTAGTTCAGCTCGAAAGTTTGATGTAGACATATTTGATGATGTAGATAGTCACCGTCCATGGGTAGCCTCATGCCTATTTTGATATATTACACACACTTGATCTTAATTTGTACCATGACAGTTACATTATTAATGATATAAATGAGATGATTATGATGTTTGGATGATATGATAATGCATGGATGATATGGATACAAATGATATGATATGATGATGGAAATGGATGATAAATGTATGGTTTATGAGATGCTTAGAATAACCAGTCTATATTATGCAATGATGAAAAGCAATGCATGCGAGATGATGAATGTTTCTTATATGATATGCAATGATATGCAGATGGTTTGTGGATGCAGGATGGATGCATTTAGTGATGATTTGTGATTAATTGTCATGGTATGTTAGCGTGAAGGGGAGTAAGAAGAAAATAAGATGAGGGTATGTGCAAGATCATGATGGGCCAAAAAGTGGCGATATGATGGTTATTTGTAGGGTATGTGGTTGATAACCTTTTTTTACCCAAATTTGATGAAATGAAAAGATTTTTTAAAGGATATTCTCAGCTTTCCACCTATATAAATTATGCTTCACTTTGAATTTAATAAATAATTATTATTCATTTTCTATTTGAATTACGACTAAAGTCCTGATTGATAGGCTGATTGAAAAAAATCTATAGCTTTCAAACAGTATCACATTTTTTGAATCCAAAACATACATCACATTCTATGCTTCACATACTATAGGATTAAAAAGAAGAAAAATTGAATTTCATGAAGTTTTGACCAAGTTAAGGTGGTCAAACATATGAGTTTTTTATATTTTTTAAAAGTTGTAATAAAAAATCATAATTAATTATTTGCTTGGAAAACCATTACAAAAAAATATGCATCACATCCGGACATGAGTCCTCTACTTATGTCTAAAATCTTATAAAAAATATTATCATTTTATTCTAGTTAGGGTGGTTAGACAGACACCTACTTCTTATTTTTTCCCTAAACTTTAAGTACTACTGCATTGAAATTTCAAATTTTCACCAAATATATTTTTTTATTTTTTAAATAAACCTAGTAGTTTAGAAACTACATTCAATTTTCTATAGATTCTATCCTTACATATTTTTGAAATAATATAGATAACTTATTCAAATTTTTACATCAAGTTTCCTAACTCTAATTTTTTCTAAATTTTTCACCACTTAAGGGCCTATTTTTTCCAATGATGATCCTGCACATACCCATGATGACAAGAGACACCAAAAAGCCAACTTTATTAGAGATGATGATGATAATGATGATGATGATTTACTTACTAAGGAGTTGGGATTTTAAAAGGGTGAATTACCTTATGTTTGATAACACATGTAGGCATGATGCATCAGGGTATAAAAGAACTAGGATGACATTGCATCTAGTGCGATCGACTTTGACTCGACAAACAAATGGGAGTATTCTTGTTCACACTTGACATATGGAAACCTTTATAGGATGCACTTCAGAAGTTTCAAACTTCTTGGACCAAAACATGGAAAGGTATAACCTATCAATGCAATAGTCAACAAGTTGCCCAAAACACCCTCCATACCTACCTAACAAAGCAAGTATTCACCAAGTTATATTACAAGAACATCCAACAAGCACAACAGAAAAAAGATAATGATTGTTGCCCCATTCCTATCTCTCTAAATTTTTTTGCTTAAACATCATCGAGAGGTCATTAGAATGGGAACAATAAGATAAATCAAAAGAAAAGATCAAGCAAACAAACAAGCCAATGTTCTTCATACCGTAAGCCAAGGGGATGTGTTTTGTTTAGGATAAGTATCCAAAGTGATATCCAAAATGATTCCCATTGTCGGAATGATATATCCTAGGACATGCATGGTATAGGATGATGATGGGTTGATAAATTGTTTGATAGGATTTTGATACAAGGTTGACTGACATGTTTGAAAATGATCAAGGTTTTGATTTTACATTCCAAGCTTTCTTTTACTGATTGTTATGGTTGTTTTTGTTTGTTTTTCCAAAGGATGAAGGTGATGATCAATTTTATTATGGGTGAAAGTTTATTTTAGGTGAAAGTAGGATGGGATGGATGGGTTTTTTCAAATATTTGGATGTTTTTGATGTTTTGAAATGTTTTGAGGTTGTTTTGGGGTTTTTTATTTTTTTGAGATTTTATGAATGTTTTTGGATTTTGGTGTTTTTTGAATTTTTTGGATTTTGTGTTTTTATGCATTTTTTTGGATTTTTTGTCTCGAGGGATGAACAAATATTAGCCTTGCCTATGTTTAAGCTCAAAGACGACGTAGTTTGGATGATCAAGTTTTTGATGCTTTTCTGACTGTTTGAGTGTTTTTGGATTTTGATATGATTTTGGATGTTTTTGGATTTTTGCATGATTTTGGTGATTTGGATATGTGTGATGATATCAATGCTCTATTTTGGGATTTTTTTGAAAACCAAGCTAAGGTTGATTGATCATATTGATGGATTGATGATGATAACATTGTTGAGGATACACAATAATGCAAGGATAATGTTAAGCAACATGAGGATTAGGATGGATATCCCAAGATGATGCAGGGTTGATGATGATAACATTGTCGAGGATACAAAACAATAAAAGGATAGTGTTAAGAAAGACAAGGATTGGGAAGGATATCCCAAGATGATAATTTTTTATTGGATTTGATTGATCAGGATTTTGAAGCTTGATTTTGGAAAAAACTTGTTTTGAATGATTTGATGTGACGTTTGAAGTGAAAATTAGATGCAACTAATATTGATTGTTTGGATTGATGTTTGATGAAAGATAAAACTTGATAGGGAACATCTTCTTGTCAAAATATGCCATGGGTTAGTGATTTGGATTTTGGCTCACAAATGCTTTGACCAATTTGATTTCACGTTTTCTAATGTTCGGATCACCACATAAGTTGGAGGATATAGATCAAGATTTATTTTTGAAGCAAGATGTAATTTTTTTCCTCCAAGGTCTAGTAATGTATGGAATTTCATGGGTGGATGCTTGGATAGGTGTGTGGACGAATGGATATGGTAAGCATGCAATGGATGCCAAGGATTATCTTACGATAAGATAAGGTGTTTGAACAGAGTATGCTCATTTGGATAATGCTTCATGGCTCAAATAATGCTAGGTAGGATAGGATAAATGAAAATTACCCATGTCAAGATGTTTACCATAAGAAAGTTTAAAGTGTGCACCAAACTTTTACCAAGATCAAGGTAATTTGGACTATGGATGTAGATGGATAAAGATGGATTGGATAAATAGTTCATGGATGAATGGATTTATTATGGATGAGACGGATGGAATGTTGGATTTATTATAGATGGGATAAGATGCTTCCACCTAAACTAACACAAATATATGCTCAATTCTACCCACAATGCATGTTTTCTAGGTATTCATCATGGTACCTATCCAAAGTGTCACCATAGTAGTTTTCACTGGAGGATGATTTTGTTTCTTTATTATTTTCAATCATTTTTCTTTTTTTTTGGATTTTCATATTTTTTATTGTTCTAAAATATTTTAAGCTCACACTAAATCACTTTTTGGTGTTGATTTAGATGCCCCTATCATAATGTTTCATCAATATCTTCCTTGAAGAAGCTACTTTTCCAAGATGTATGCACTTGAATACAACTTTTGAGATTCTCAATCTGCTTTGTTGATACCAGAGCTAACTTTGTCTTTGTGTGCACATCATGATAGAGTTCCTTCTGAATCCTTATGATGAAGGGTCATTGCCAATACATTGTCAATATGAGAACTGGATATCATGCATGTAGGCGTGGATGGAGTGTTTTTAGGGATAAAAGATGGATTGGTTGATAGTTTGGAACATTGACTTTCCAAACTTGGGAAGATGAGCAATGATGGGTGGATACAAAAGTGTGAAGGAAGTTAGGACCAACAACTTGATATACTTTGTATGTTTCTTGAGAAGCCTGCTTTTTCCTTTGTGGACATCTTTGATGGATACTTTTCCCTTTTTTATTTTTCCCCATAGTTTCTTTGACTAATGGATTTTGATAGGGATAATCTTTCTTTGTATTCTTTGGTATCCATGTGTATTTGATTTTTCCATTATGCTTCCTTGCTTCTTCTTCTTTGATAATGTTCTTTGTGCTTTGATTCAAATCTTTCTTTTGATATTGGTCCCAATTTGTGGATGGGGTGATGGGTGGATGAAGATTCATGACGTGGTTGGTTGTAGTATTGACATCAGTTTCATCATAAGGATTCTTCATTATCCCTATGTTGGCATTTGCTTGATACATAGTTTCCCCTAGTATGGTGGTAGTAGCACCTTTGTTCCTTCATTTTTCCTATTTTGAGATGTCTTGTTTAGTAAGCCTTCTCTGATAAATGTTTACTATAGATGATGTTGTTTCAATTTGTTGCTTTGCTAACTCTAGAATGTCCTATTCTTTCTAACCCATTTCTTTGAGTGGATAATGTTGGATATCTTCATACATGGTGTCCTCAGGCTTGAATTTGGGATATATTTGATTCTAAAGTTGATAATTCTATTTGATTGTAGGAATCAATAACCTTCTACTTTTGTGTAATAATATCAAGAGTAAAGGAATCTTGTTTTGAATGAAGATCATCTACATGTCCATCTACATAAATCATCTCATGGGTAGATGGAGGAGTATGTGCTATGTAGATATGATCATCTTGTATAGATAGGGGAGTATCCATTAGATTATTGTAGTAAATTGGGGATACAAATTCTTGATCTTTAATGATTTTGGAATTACTTTTGACATGCTTTGGATCAAGTTCTTGGCATGGGTCAATTTCAAAGGATGGATTTCTTTCAAAGGGTTCTTGGATATCTTCATTAGGTATACAAAGTGGCTCAATATCCTCTTGATCTTTGAGTTAATTTAGATCAAGTGTTGAGTTGAATATTCCTTCAATATTAGCAATCATGAGGTCGAAGGATATCAATATGTCTTGGAAAGGACCATTTCTAAACTTTGGTGAGAGATGTTGATCATGCTTTAGAATAAATTTTTGACATATGTCCTCTAACTCATTAGGTGATGTAGATACATTTTCAACATGATCATTGGTCGATGGATTGTTGATTACAGAATCAAATAATGTTAACATTCCTTGAAATAGATCATTGTTGGATATTGTTGAGGGATTCTTATCATTATCAAAAAGTGACTCTTGATGTATGTTTATTGGATCTTTGGATGAGGTAGAAACATTTTCCATGTGTTCATTGATGGATAGGTCTTGATCATGTGATCATTGACTTGGATTGATACATGGAGTTGTTAACATTTTGTTTGGATTTTGAACAACATTTGCTTGTTGGGATTGGTATCAGGCTTGATTTTATACTTTTGCTTGAGCTTTGGCTTGTCCTTGTTAGGCTTGTAGTGTGGCTTGGGAAACTTGAGTAGCTTATGTAGGTTGCTGAGCAGGTAGTTGTGCAACTTGTTAGTTTTGGTTTTGTTGGAGTGCCTTCTAATAAGTAGCCTGCTAAGTGGCTTGCAACGTAATGTTGTGTTGGTTTGATGTGTTTGGTTTGGGTGTTAATGGTGGTGGAGGTGGTTTTCAAATAGTTCTTGTTGTGGTGATAAGAGGTACCATCGTATTGATGATTGGGATTTGAGTGGTGGATGGTGCAATCCATATGGTTAATCCTTGAGGGACCATGTTTTGAGGGATGATAGATGATGTGTTGGTTTCTTGTGCTATGGGGATGGTTTCCATTTGTTGTTGTGATATTGATGGAAAGGGGGAGGATTTGGTATTATGCCTTGATTGATGGTTGGGGGGATGTTTTGGATGAGCGGTGGTAGTAAAGGTAGCCCCAAACCAAGAGGTGATACTGATGTTAATGGAAAGGGTGGGAGTGGTGGGAAAGTGAGTGGCATGCTCCCTTGGGGAAAAGATGATGTTTGATCAAAAATTCCCCCTAGTCCAAATAGGTCACCTTCTCCTTGTGAGGTCATAGGGAGAGAGGTTTGAAGTGTTACGTGAAATGATGATAATGGGTCATTAGGATTATGAAAGGTGAGGGGGACATATGGGTGTGATGGATTTTGAACAACATTCATGTTATTTGTAAACATATCTATACAAAATTTTACCAAGTGTGGATTCAAAATGTTCATGCTTGGTATAGTTGTACTTGGTATATTCACATTTGGCATGTATGGATTTGGTGGGATAATTTTTTTTTGTTGAAGACTCATGCATTGAGTATTTGGTTGATAGATTTGTAAATTTGGACTTGGATTTAAATCTACCATTGGAAAAGGTGTTCCAATATTTATATTGGGTATACTCACATTTGTTGTACCATTGAGGTTTGTAGGAGATATTGATCCCATGTATGGATTGTATAAATGTGAGTTTCGAAAATCAATTGGAATTGTAAGGCATTGATAGTTTGGTTGACTTGCTTTACTCATGATGTATGGAGCAAGTTTATATTCCATGTTAGTCTTGTGTTTTGACCTTGTTGCAAAAGTGACCTCTAAGGTGTTTAGGACCAATGATGAGATGAAGGATGAAAGGGGTGAATGATATGGGTGCTGATTTTTTAGGAACTTTGGATCAATTTTAGACTTTAGGATTTGATTTTGATTGGTTTTGATTGGATACTAAACTTGTAGAACCTAAGATGTTGGATGTGATCTTTAGGATAAACTTGTTCAAAGGGGTGCTAATTTTGCTAAGTATGTGAGGAAGGATTCATCAACACATATCTAACTAAACAAATGATTTTGATTTGGTTTAAGGATGTACCCAAGTCTAGATAATAATGTTTCCAAATCTCTTTTGTGGGATGGAGATGATAAATGTTTGGGGTGGATGAAGTGTTTGATTTTGATCCTAAATTAACCTAAGGACTTGTTTACAAGACCAAGATATTGAAGAACATGCTTTTCTCTAAGATTAGTTCAAAACCAAAATACCAATGTTTGCATGAAAACCATATGACAAAAAGATGCCAAGCACATGTGTGGGGTCGAATTGTTCTTAACTTTTCTTAGTGACTTTTTTTTACCACAAACAATTCTTGATTAGGTTTTGAAACTAGATGTCTAATGTTTTAACCTCTTCTCATCCCACAAAGTGTATCATGTGGAAATCAAGGAAATAAAAAAAAAGTTACCTATTGTTTACTTTAGAAGGAGAAAATTGAGATAAAATTCAAGTTCCTAGAAACCTCTAAGGATATGAATCCCAAGGGCAAGCAAGGGCACATGAATTTGTTCAAGGATATTTTCTTCTCCTAAAGGGTTTAAGATTTGATGCTCATGTTAAAATGTTTGTTTTCCAATGTTTTTGATCAAGCAATGTGGTATGATTTAAGAATAAGTACAACCCTATGGATATTTGAGACACTATTTGTTGAGCCCCACTTGGACACGTGCAACTATGCTTATTTTTAGCAAATGGTTAGATGTTTGACCCCACTGGCTCCCCTCCATGGCACTCACTTATACGGGAAACCAAGCATTAGTACCGATGAAACTCCCATGGCATACTTTTCCATTTCTACTAAAAATTGTAAAAGTGTGGGACGGCTTCAGAATGACCATTCTTACATGAATAAATAGATAGGGATTTTTTCCTTTCTACAACAAGAGTTTTAATTCAGACTTTTGTTCATAGGAGTTGACCCATTGATTCAAGAGACTATTGATTCCCTTCTCGTTAGAGCCAATTGCATGATACTAGCCTTTGTTCTAGTACCCACTTTTATATCTCAATTAGAAATACTCTTGGCTTTAGAGTGTTACCAGTTGAGTCATTCGCTTGGGTGAGTAATTTTTCCCCAAGGAAAGCCCTCTAAGATAAACAAAAGAAAGAAAACATATTCGTAGTTCGATCAATCTTTGTTGAGAAACAAAGAGAGAACACATGCAATATGTTCCACTCACACTCACAAGATATTTTTGTTGAATTTTAGACCCTAAATGAAGTGTGAAGGAAATCACTTTACCCAACTTAAGACCACCAAAAAGCCTTTGATTCTCAAGATCGCTGTGAGGTGCAAGAGAAGCACATACATCTTTTCAATGATGTTAATTTGAGTAAGCAATCATAAGACAAAGTAGCACTTGTTCATTTTAAAACCCACAAAGAAAAAAGCAAATTCTTTTTATAGTACCAAAGGAAATATGGAGATTAACTTGTTCAATTTGTTAACATCAAACAAAATTTAGTGAGTTTTTCTTAAGATTCATTTTAAGCCCTTTGTAGCAAGAATTTGAAATGTCCTTTTTAGACCCAAATGAAATCTAGTATCCTAAAGAGCATTAAAAGGAAAACAAATTTTCAAGAGAGTTTAAAGGACTCTTTAAGAGATTTGAACAACACTAAAGTTTTCAAAAACACTTTGTATCAAGAAGGAATGATGTCATTATGTCTCTTTTCTTCTTCACTTCTAATCAAGCCAACCTATAAGAAAAAATCAATCATATCTACAAAAATAGAGGTCAAGAGGACATAAAATAATCCAAGTGATCAAATTTTGAAAAAAAGCACATGCCATAAGACTAATTTTCACTTTTTACTTCCCTTCAGTGGTGCAGCCCATGAAGGCATCACAGTTTGAAGCCCTCTAGTGGTGCTATATGGCACCGCTTACTAGTCAACATCTCTCTACAATGGGGACAAAGACCATGAGGGCGTCGCTATTTGAGCTACTGGTGGAGTTTGAAGTTTTGAAAGATTCCAGTGGGTGAAAAAGACTCAGCGGTGCACTTTGGAAATTTGAATCTTGGGTAGGAAAAAGAGAGTGGAAAATCTTGAAGTTTGTAGCGGTGTGATATAGTAACGTTGGAGTCCCAGTGGTGGAGTTTTCTATAGAGACAAAAACAACAAAAAAGCACAAATTTTTTGATAAAAAAATGATTAGAACTTCTGCTTATCCCTCCTTCTAGCGCCAAAATATGAACCAAGATTCCAAACCTACACAAAAAAAGAAACAAACATCATATTAAATCAAACGCAAGTTAGTATCATGATTACCCAAGAAATCCATTTGAATTGTAAAGGAAAAGGAATGAAATGAAGAACATAAACAAGCATAAACCAAAGATATTAAATCCTATTCAACTACAAAGAAAACTCTAAATCTCTTGGAGGAGTTGGTGTCAATTCGATGTGAAAATTGGCCCTTTCCCAACTCCTATGCAAGCTTTCTTGATTGTTGATAAAGAGTGATCCACTTTGTTGATGATTAGAGTGTGCTCCAAGATAAAAATCTGCATAACCTAGCTATAAACTTGATGAGATGGATGAAGATTGCTATAAATTTGAGTATAGTAAGTTTACTCAAGTTGTGGATGCAAAAATACAAAGAGAAGCTTTCTATAAATAGAAGAACAAGATGGAGTAATGAGAAAAATTGATGAATTTGGGATCATTCAACATCCAATGGGAAAGTGCCAATTGTCAAGATGTGAATGGAGGAAGCTTGAGCACATTTTGGAGAATGTGAGAAGAGGGGGGAGATTCAAATTCAAAAGATGACTTGAAGGATGAGGTGAAAGGTGAAGTTAATGTCACATGGCTCAAGAAAAGGACTTGTAAGAGATATTAAATGCCATATTTGGAGGACAAGACCTTTTGGGGGGAGATTTCAAACTTGAGGAATATTCCATCTTTGATGCTTTTTTCTGAATGAAAATAGATTATTTATACATGAAATAAATGATTTAATTGGGCAAGTTGTAAAATCTAGATAAAATTAAATAAAATGAATTATTTAATTAAAAGAGGGAATATAGGATTAATTAAATAAGACAGTCTATTTAATTAATAGAAGAGAACAACTTAATTAGATAAAATTGATTTATTTAATTAAGAGATGAAATGTGATGAATTTAATTAAATAGGGATTATTTAATTAAATGATTAGCAAAGAGATGATTCAGGATGAACTAGAGTTAGTAAAATCAAGATTAGGTTCATGTACATTTTACGTGTCTACAATAATGAATTGAATGAAATGAAAATTATGTAAACTAAAATAGAAAGCAACCAACAACAAACATAAGAACAAAAATAGAGTTTTAAATTCTGGAAAATGGAGTGCAAAATCAACACTAGGATTAAATCACCCAGAGGGGCATGTGAGTCCTAGTGAGGGTCTTTTTCAAAATTCTCAGAAAATTTCAATTGACTTTTATGCTTTTTAGTTTTCAATATCTATAACCTAAGTGCAAATGCATATTTTATATGAATTTTGATTATTTTAGATGAAAAAATATAAGCTACATACACTTTCACTAATGCAAAATTAGAAACCCTAGAATGCTAATTGACTAATTCAAACCCTAATGCAATGTTAATGCAAGAAAGATCTAAGATGATAATGCACTCCAAATCAAAATTAATATGTTATAAATGTAGGTTCACCAAAATGAAATAACTAAAATTAGGATGATTGCTTTTGTATGTTTTATAACAGAGCAAAACCCAATTTCCAATTATCTCATTGAAGGGAAACACTAAAGACCTCAATCTAAGATATGCAAAAGAGAAAGAGATCTTCTAATATGGTTGTACTAGGGATCGATTGTAAACTAATGAGGGGTTCACCACTAAGCAAGGGCTTGGAAAGACAAATGCAATGTAAATCAAAATGCTTAACCCTAATGCAATGAAATCTCTCACTAAATGACCTAAAAATGCATGAAAATCAGACACTAGTAGAATTTGGAAAATAAATGACTACATGACTAAAAATTGTAATCATTTGACTAAAAATTTTAGTCAAATGACTAACACTAGTAGTATCTTGAAAATAAATGAATAATTTGGTCATTGGGTAAAATCAAAACTAAATGACTAAATAAATGACTAATATCAGACAAATAAAAATCACTAAATAAATGACTAATATCAAACAAATAAAAATGACTAAATAAATGACTAAATATATAGCTAAAATAATGACTAAATATATGACTATTACTCCTCTATTCTTTTTTCTTTCAAATTTGATCATAGTCCATAGAGCTAATTAAGCCCTCCTCATGGGACCCCTACCTAAGTAGGCCATTTGGCCGCTTAGGTTGCTTGGTGCACCAAAAACACCTATTGCATGGAAGGCATTTCCTCTCGGTGTAGTCTTAAGGCCTTCACATATTTTATAAACATTTAAATTGTTTAACTTTTATTATTAATTATGTTAATGAATCGTTAATGTTTTTAATTATGATTTGAAGCCAGTTTGATTTTCCTATTGTATTAGCATGTCAAATGTATCAAAGAGAAATTGTGGTCAATTTCACTAATAAAATATTATTTAAACAATCCAATTGCAATAAAAATGAAGAAATTGATTCACTATCTTCATTTACTGATATACTTGACCATCTTAATAATGCAAAATAGAAATAACAATTATGATCGCTTTTCGTATGCGAAATTTTTCTCTTTTAGGCTTTATATTGTTAATTTAAAAAAAAAAATAGAATTATTTTATAATCTATGAAATCAATTGTGTGTGGATCATTTTTATAGATGTTATTTTTTATACAAGTTTGAACTCTAGTAACTTTAGGAGCACATCATGCTTATCTTAATTTTCACAACCTATATTAAAATGACAATGTAGACAGATGATTTTTTTTCATTTAAACATGAAGATTAATTTTTGCATGCCTTCCACACAGTTTTTTTTGGTGCATTTTAGCAATAGGTATTTTTTGTGCCTTGGTCAATCAGGTCATGTATCCATTTGGGGGGAATCTCAGGCAGTTGATTTTTGGCATAAAACATTGTGATTGCACGTAGGAGGGAAGTTTTGAAGTTTAATAAAAAATTTGGTATTTTAGCTCTCATGCACATTTGAAGGTTTTCCAATTGCAATTCTGACAAAGGAAATAACCATTGAATGTAAAGAGTGATGGTTTCCAGTTTTTTCAATGGAAGAGCTTGTTGAGCAACATTTTTTGAGTTGCAACACCAGTATCATTCAAGAAAGGGGAGAACATTAAACAAGGTTACAATCTAAAGGTAAGTGGAAATATTGACTCTTGAAACCTCATGTTGATCTTCATCCTTTATGATAGTGATCGTGATGTTGCATATACTGTTCTTTCTTTCCATTGCTGCATTATTGTTACAATCTTGTGCTTTCACTAATATAATGATAATGCTCTTTGACATTGAATGAATATCATTGACTTTGACCCCTTTTCACTCTGTTCCATGGTCTTTTACTTCTTCTTTGTGTATGATATCAAGTCACATGGTATTCATAACAACTACTATTATCTCCTTCATTTTTCTATGATCCTTTGAAACTCATGTGATTTGATATAATAGTGATCATTTGCAACTAGTTTCCCTCCATATATTGTCTTTCATTCCTATCCCTTGCATGCCTTGGAAAATTGTTATCATGCATTGAAAATTGGAACTCTTTATTCACTGTATTGATAACTCATTGGCACTATCATTGTTTGTATTCACTACTATCTTATGATGATTGTTCTTCATAGTCAATCCTTAAAATCATTGTTCTAATTAAAATATCATTTTTCTCTTCTTTATTTACATTATTATCTCATTTCTTTCAATCTTGTGCTTTGTGATTATCACATCTTTGTTACAATCTCTTCAAGGGATGAATTTATTTCTCTATTGACTACAAGAGACCCCTTTGATCTTACAACCCCAAGCCTCTTAAAGAAAACTTAGAATCAATTGGCAACAGTGAACAAAAAACCATCATAGCTAATTCTATTTCTTTTCCAAGAGCATTCAATAAAAATATAATGGAAAACACATCACTCTGTGGGGTAGGGTTTATTCAATTTGAAAACCTACCTTCAACATCCAAGTCAAAAATTTAGCCTACCAAGTCTGTGCTGAGTCCTCCAAGTTTTAAGTCAAAAATTAGCCTGCCAAGACTATTTTACATCTAATTCTTATATCTATGATATAAGTATGATAAATGTTTGAAAATATTGTACACAATTGTATGATATAATGCACAAATTTGTACACTTTCTCATTATATCAAAAAATTCAAACTAAAAATCACATAAATTAGAAATGAGTTATAAAAAAACTTATTGTCAAGTACAATTTTCTCCAAATCAAAATTGCATTATCCAATTTACATAATTTTCTATTTAACTAATTTTTGTGGGAAAAAAACACTTAGTGTACAAAGTAAATCAAGATTTTCTTTCCATGATTTCAAAGGCCTATTGTTCACAAGGTGGCCAATAAGATCATTATTGACCATAGTAGAAACCACTTGCACTAATAGTGTTAAGTCAGAAAATATTCCATAGAAAGAAATATATTTTAGATAAACAAAGCCAGTTAGCCTTCTAAAATCCAAATAGCTGAATACAAGAAGGATGGTAAAACATAAAACATTAAAATACTTTAAGATGTTGCAAATGCCATGCAATTAGTATAGAATCATAACATAAAGATAGGAACAATTCATTTTTCTTAAATATTCATCACGAGTTTCCCCTATAAAGAACTCCCCCTGACATGAGCAATGAGAAATGCATCTTCCATCTTGTTTGTTGATAGGCATTGCATGACTACTCCCTTATAATCACCAACAACTAAAAAAATTTGAATGGCTTCATTACATTCTTAGTATTCAGTCAAATCTTTAGTAGCTTCATGTTGCACCTCTTCTCCATTGACTAGGGTATCCTTCCCAACAACAAAAT
Organism: Sequoia sempervirens; assembly: GCA_007258455.2. NCBI lineage: Eukaryota > Viridiplantae > Streptophyta > Pinopsida > Cupressales > Cupressaceae > Sequoia > Sequoia sempervirens. Next base: position 564,846,971 of record VDFB02271358.1, read on the forward strand.
CATTTTCAGTGAGAGGAAGTCAAGAATATTCTTTTGGACTATGAAAATTATCAAAAACCTCCTCACCATTGTCTCTAGGGGATGTAACATCTTGTCCACCTTTTGACTGAACTGATGGATCTAATTGTTTTGTATCATCAAGAGTGACATTGTTGATTATTTCACTACTAATATCATCAATGTTGGCAGATTGAGCTTCCTGTAAGTCTTGATTCTCTGTTGAATGCACTTGAAATCTAAGGTTCTCAAGTAGCTTTCTCCTAGCATTTTCTTCATCTTCAAAAATGAATCTTAGGAAATTCCATGTCTCCCTCTCCTTTTCCAAATTAAATCAATGCAAAAACCAAAAATTTGCAAGTGAAACAATGCAAATTAATGTAAATTGTTATTAATCCCATTCAAAAAGTATCCACAAATAAGTAACCAAGAGTCCAGAGACTTCTTATCACACAAAACTCGCAATGATTATTTTTCACCATCTACTATTGCAACTTCAAACTCTGTTGAATGAAGCACCAGACTATCCTTCAGTAACAATATTATGTATATATACCTATGAAAATAGTAGAAAAATAAGACCATATGTCATCTTAATGACATGTACGAAAGAATAAATTTTACTCTACCTCAGAAGAGCCAACAACACTCTGTGATGTTGTACTGGGCTGAAATGTAGAAATCTTTCCTCCAAATCCAAAATTGACACCAACTGGTCTCTTCAACCACTTAGGAGTTTTCAAGAGTGCACCTAAAAATGGCGAAATGAAAAGATAGACATCATGTATTTGCATATAGGATCCCAATTCATTGGGGGATGTAACATCTTGTCCACCTTTTGACCGAACTAATGGATCTAATTGTGTTGTATCATCAAGAGTGACATTGTTGATTATTTCACTACTAATATCATCAATGTTGGAAAATTTAGCTTCCTGCAAGTCTTGATTCTATGTTGACTGCACTTGAAATCCAAGGTGCTCAAGTACCTTTGTCCTAGAATTTCCTTCATCTTTAAACATGACTCTTAGGAAATTCTATGTCTCCCTCTCTTCTTCCAAACTAAATCAATGCAGAAACCCAAAATTTGCAAGTGAAAGAATACAAATGAATGTAAATTGTTATTAATCCCACTCAAAGAGTATCCACAAATAAGTAACTGAGAATCCTGAGACTTCTTTTCGCACAAAACTCGCAATGATGATTTCTCACTATCTTCTATTGCAACTTCAAAATCTGTTGAATGAAGCACCAAACTTTCCTCGGTAACGAGATTGTGTATATATACCTACGAAAATAGCAAAAAAATAAGACCATATGTCATCTTAATGATATGTACCAAATAATAAATTGTACTCTACCTCAAAATATTCAAAAACACTCTGTGACGTTGTATCGGGCCAAAATGAAGCAAGATTTCCTCCAAATCCAAATCCAAAACTGACACCAACTAGTCTCTTCAACCACTTAAGGGCTTTCAAGAGTGGACCTAAAAAGGGAAAAATAAAAATAGAGACATCATGTCTTTGCATACAGGATCCCAATTCATTGAGAAAATCTTATAAGTGAGATTCCCATCTCTTAACTAAGTCATGTATGGTTATCACATAAAGCAACACTTACTACCCACTTTATGTTTGAAACCAATTAAAGCACTATACTTGGGTTATTCATAGAGAGTAATTAGTCAAGTATTGTAGGAAACAAATCATGGGCATATCAAACCAATAGAGCATAGATAGCAATAGTGATCATGCATAAATCTCATGAACAAATTTGTGCTCAATTAAGGTAGATGTATTTCAACAATGAAAAAAATATAGATGAAATAGACCTACCTTTCTAACACTTTCAATTATGCTTGTGATTTCCATTAACACTAAAGGTATATCTAGATTGGGAAGGTACTATTGGGCTCTAAAGGCCCCTTATTGTATGATTAAACAATATTGACAATTGGGGAAATGTCATTATGTGTAATGACATAAGTTGAGGTTGAAGGTATTGTTTGATGCCAATTCAAAAAATGGATGCTCTTGTTGAAATCTACCTCTACCTTCTCATCATGGCAAGGAAAATGAGATGTAGTTAAACCATGGAAGTCATGCATATATTTTGATGAAAAAGCTTGGGCCATCATCACTAGTGTTAGGTCTCAAAGTGCAGATTTTAAACCATAAGGGGGTGCCAATCCCTTAATACACCTTTGGTCCACGAAGAAGGCAAGTAGGATTGATTACCTTCTATTCTTTCGGCTCTACTAGACCTAGGCGAGTATGCTTGAATAATAAGGTAGATTTGAAGATAGATATGGTTCCTAGATTGAATAGTCTACTTACTATGGCACGTGAGATGAAGCAGATGCAGAGTTTTAATGTATAAATACTAGTGAGAGTAATTGAGAGTTCAAGTTTGTGAGTTGTATTTTTTATTTAATATCTAATTATTACCAATTCCTACTTCTATTGGGTTGATGGAGTGAAGGGATGAATGATTATTTTGGAGATATGGTTATGTAAGATAGGTATATTCACTCTTCAACTTAAGTTGAATAGTTAGGCACTTTGAATGTTTGCACCTTATGAAAACATGCATGTATGCCAGTTATTTGGACTCTTCTTAGTAATCCTAGTGATATCCCCTTATGCTACTATGAAGTTGTGAAAGGATTTAATTCAAATTTCAAGGGAAACCAATTAAGACAATCTATTCAAAAGGACTTTAATCCAAATAGGAACCTATCAAATTTGATTTCTTAAAATGAATTTTAATTCTTCTGCACACCAAAACTAGTCAACAACGTCACACAACTACAACAAATGTGTATTGACAAATTAAATGTATTTCCACACACTCAATTTGAATAACATAAATATCCACTTCGAAGATAGCCAAATAACATATAAGCATATAAATCCAAACAACAGTTGAACACATGGAAGAAAATTAAAAATTATGCATAACCTTCTCCATTATATTTATCTTTAAATAATATACATTATAACAGTAGTTTTTAATATGAGATGGATGGTCTATTCAGGTCTTGGTCTCTATTATATATGTGAGAGGCAACAAGATATAGACCCATTACAAAATTTCATGTTGTTTGATAACTAAACATAATTAAGAAAATGAAATATTATAGATACAAAATGCATTGATTTTTTAATCTCCAAGCAGAAGCCCATCAACACCTAAGATCTGTTCAAAGCTTCTACTCCATGATATGGTGCTCACATTGTTAGCTGACTCCTCTCATCCCGATGGTTGCCTTGTTGTGTCTAGTGTATCCATAGTTTGGTTGAGGAACAAAATGAATGTAGAGAGGTGATGGATGTATTCTTGTTCAACACAAGTATCTGCATTGGAGATCACCACTCTCATATCATACTCCCTACACATCATCTTCTCAAGTTGGTTGTGAGTATTTTGTAAAATCATATCCTTGTCATTCATCTCTTGTAATGCGGTAGTTAGAATTGCATTAAAATCTTCCTTCCAATCATCATATTATTGAGGATTTCCCATATCATCATAAAGTGTTGAAGTTGAATTGAAGCACTCAATATCCTCAATGAGACTTATGATATCCATTGTGTGTTTCTACCAATTTTTTATGTGTCTGCATTGTCTATCCTTTCCGAATTTGCTTGTCTTGAAGCTCTTGTCTCTTTTTTATTATTATCCCCTGTAATTGTTCATTCTCCTCTACTACTAAGAGTGCCTATTTAAATTTCCTCCAATATTCATCTGCACATTTCATAATCTTATTGAATCTTCCCTTAATCATTTTGGATGTAGTATTATACTTTATGGTTTTGACTTCCTTCTCCAATTCTTTACATTTTCCCTGAGATTCCAAGTGGTACTACTTTCAATAAGATGTATTAGCTATTGCATCCAATACTCTCTTATATTTCTCAATCCATGGGGAATACAATTCTTGTGTGGAAGAGGAAGATGATCTTTCTCTTTGATGTCCTAATTCCTTCTTCAAATTGTCATTTTATTTAACCAACTTATCAATCTATGCCTTGGTGAACTTTTCCACATTGACACTCAACTCTACTGTATCCATGGGGTTGGTATCCCCTACTCTTTGAACCAAGAGATTTCCAAACATTTGATTTGGATTATCAATCACAACTGGTCTTTTGTCATGGGGGTATAGTGACCAAATAAGCAAGGTGGCCTCATTTGGATTGTATCTAGATCCTGAATAGATCTTGTCACTTTCTTCATCTGTTAAATTCATTTTTTTATCTCCTCTCTTTCTGAAACTATCAAACACAATTGCAGAGCTTATATCCCATTTGTGAAAAAGAAATACTCCAACTTCTTGGAGTAACTCTCTCCCTCTCTCGGGAGTGATGGACTCCATCTCTTTTTCTATTTCTTTTTTCAATTCTTTCAAAACAATAGCTTCTCGTTCAAGAGTGACATCCTACATCTTTTGTCTCATTTTCATTCCTTTATATTCATAAACAAACTATTTAAAATCAGGTGACTTAAAAAAATATCCATTAAAAATGAGCTCCTATCTAGCCTTGACCATAACATCATCTGATAATTCATCTGATGCTTCAAATATTACAACATTGCATTTTTAGGAGGCTCATACTGTACAATTATAGGAGCACTTATTTTTTGTACTTTCTCTTCCTCCTCATCGCTCTCCTCTTCTTCACTCATATCAGTATCTATAGAAAAACTCACATCAGGAGTTGACTATGAAGGGATATAATCTAAGGGCTCTATATATTCAGCCTGCACTCCTGAATAGGTTGCAGGAGGGGCATCAAAGAAAAATGAAGGCACATTCTTTACCACTTCATCCATATGAGCAATGATTTTCTCAATCCTTACTAGAGGATCCTATATTTCACCAAATGCCTTCGAATAAGATGGGACATTTCTTCTTTTCCATTCCTCTACAAGCATAACCCTATTATATGCAGTCATTCTTTTAGTAGCAGAGGCTTCATCATGGTTTCTGATTACATCTTTAATTGTGAATACATGCTCTTATCCTAATAACCCCTGTCATAACCTTTCTTTGTGAATAAATCCTTCTGCATCAAATTTTTTTCCTTTTGTTACCTATAGGGAGGTTATACTGTGCTAATTTAGTATCAATTTCCTCATATCCCTCATTTTCAACCATTGTAAAGCCTCCAAAACATAAGGTACTGGGAATGATAAATTTTTTGTTGTGTCCTTCGAGGTTTTTGGCATCATATTTTTCCAATTTGCCTCATAATCTCTAAGTAGGAAATTCTATCAGGAACTACTTGTGGCAACAAGTGTGGAGTTCCTTCAAACCCATAAACCCTAATCATTGTGCAGTTGGGAAAAGAATACCAGCCTCCCCAGTTATGATCCACCTTTTACCTTGGGTCATTTTCATTTAGTCTTAGAAACTTTTGTACTTCTAGGGATACGCTATAATCACGCAGACATCCCAACCACTCCATTAATGGTTTCACAAAAAATCCTCAAAATAAAGATAATGAGATCTCCCAAATCGACTATCCCACATTGAAGTCCACATCTGTACAGGTTTTTGGTTCCCATTTTCATTTGTATATTTTATTCTTAATTCTTGACTATAGACCCTTCTAACATGTCCCTCGTGCATGAGAAAATGCATGAACAAAGAATAATTTTTGAAATGAATATATCCATTGTTGTTTTTAATCTTTTCAAGCTCCTAGTTTAGGTCATTGGCCAAGTATCTAGCATAATTGAATGACTTGGAATCATGGCTTTGTATGTCTATAGCTAAGACCATTGGGCAATAGACATGAGGGGTGGGACCTCTACCCCCAAGACCTAACCAGCTGAATAAAAGTGTATCTAAAATATTCTTCAAACAAGTCCTCATGAAAAGGAGTGTTTTCATTACTTGAAAACCTCTTGAGTTGGCCTCCTCAATTCTTAGGCCTATGCAAGGGTAGTTTCCACCATTTTTAGCTGGTATCCATATGGTGATACTCTATCAAGAGATCTCTAATCATGAATGGAAAGTTCATAGGACACTCCAACTGAAACACATTAGAAATTAAATCCTTAGAAATAACAAGCATGTCAGCCCCATTATGTGTTTGGATAGTTCTCCTCTTGGGGTCATATCTGCTAGCCAGAGCTTTAATTAATTCTACATTTAGGAACACATTGGGCACCATGAGTCTTCCCAAGTTCAACCTCCATAGGTTGCAAACCATCTAAAACCTAAATTGTTTCCTGTAATGATACATGAAAAACTCATACTTGCATTGTGGTGTCCAAATATCCCCCAAGCCTTTATGTTTATCTAATAATCTATCCATTGAAAGATTCATTTGAGCACCCCTCCTGGGTCTTGGCCCCAACCTAGGGCATTGATCTATCACGTCTTGATTTAAGATTCTCTTCTCAGTTTGCTATTTCTTAGCTTTGGGTTTTTCTACCTTTTCCTCCATTGTTCGAATTCTTAATCTTTTGAAAAATACTTCTCAACTAGACTTGGTATACTTACTTAGGTCTCACCTCCATTGGTTTTTGCTACATGATAATTGCTAGTTTTTCCTTTTTTCTTTTATCCTTAGCGAAATGTTCTAGATTGTGCAAAAATTATGTGATCAACTTGTCATATAATTTGAACTTCAACTCTTGCTCATAGATACACCAATACCCATTTTAGTCTTGTCATTTGGAGGAAGCATTTATTTTTAAATATCTAGATGATTCCTTGAGATGTCACATTAGTTGGCAATCAAACATAATCATTGTATCGACAAGACTTCAATCCTTATTCCACTGATAGCCATCCTCTCCACCGATGGACAATTTTCCTTTGGTCTATCAGTGAGACTCAAAAATATACTACCCAGATACACATTAATTCCCTCAATATATAATAATTCTTGATAATTTATGATCATATAAGTCCATCGAGGGAATATAGACATTCGTTCCATTGATGTTCATGTGTTACAATGATGCACTTACTTTTGTTGACTCTATCAGTCCATTAGGGGGAACGCCTTAGGAATTAGCTCAATAGAGTGTTGTTACACCAATTCTAGGTTATGAATTGTTTTCATTGTGCCATCGATGAGGCTATGATGGGGGTTCTTTTGATGATGCATTGTTAGGATGATAGTGCTAATTTTTACTTAGGAGAATTTATGGAGTCTCAAACTTATTTATGGGTTTGACAATTTGGCAATGTGGGCTACAAAATGGATCTTGTCACACAAATTTCAACAATTTTTGTTGATCATAAAATTAAAATGTGATGAATTTCTATGGAATGTGGAGGATTGGTGGGTGGAGGATAGTGAAAAATGTGAAAAATTGCAATTCTAACAACTAGCACAATGAAAAATAGCATGCATAGATCATACAAAAAATAAGAGAGAATAATAATAATTAGTAATGGATAACTGAATAAAGCTTTTTGTCTCCAAGATGACAAATACCACATATGTATGGTGTTCATTACCTAGCTTGACCAGATCAATGTTAATCCTTTAATTTATACTATTATCTACAATATCCCCATGTTACTACAGTTTTTCCAAAGAATTATGATAAGATGAATGCTAGTTCTTCAATAATGAAGATACTATTTCAAGCTTGTTGCAAATTTTCAATGGTTGAAAAAACTCTTTGTTAGAGCGAGACAAATGAATCTCCTAAAATTTCCCATGATTGAATAGGCTCTACTACACTTGAAACTACTAATGCATGCATATCTAGTAAGTTGAATTATCCAAAGTACTTCTGCAGGAACCAAATTAGTTGTTTTCGGATAGCATATACATCGCATTCACTGAGTAGACCTCCCACACCCTCCTATAACCATAGTTTTTAGGGGATTTCTCATGGTAATTTGGAAGAAAATTTTGGAGACACTCTTATAAAGAAATCATGACTTATTCATAGAGTTGTGTAAACATTTAAAATCCTTATCCCCAGAGCCACTCTAGCAAATAGAATAAAATTATATAAAATAAGGATATATTTTCTAATTAAAGAATTACTCCAAAATATTACTTGATGAGCCTCCACCAAACACAGCCTCTCTGGAATCCATTTGAATGGAGGCCTGAAATGGATGCACATCAAAAGAGACAAACCCAAATTAATTATAAATATGTTATGAAAAAAAAGGAACATAGCTAATTCACCAAGGAAAAAACATAGTAGAATCTGGCTTGTAATTCTAAGTTAGGTGAACCTAGAGATAAGCTTGTCAAGAAATACTTGCAATGTGCTGAAATACTTGTAGAAGATATATATCATGTGCTTCTAAGAGATGGTTTTGAACACAAGCACTTGTGATCCAAAATCAATTATGAGTGTATGGATTTGTTAAGTTTGTCCTCTTTGACAATCAAACAAAATACGAGCTTGGCCTTCGACTCACTTAAATATAATAAATCATTTTGTCAAATTTACATTAACTAATTAACATCATATGAATGTTACTGGTATATTTAAATATTTTGTTATCTGTGGATCAATCCACTTTCAAGGCTCAATCATTTTTTGGCTTTAAGTATCTGGAATTTGCAAGATCCACATCAATCTATATAAACATCTGGACAAATTATATATTAAGACTCGGAAGTTAAATATCACAAAAAAAAAGTAAACAACTAAAGACTCAAATCTTATCAACAGGGGCACTTTCAAGTTTTACTTTCATAACAAGGACAAAGCAGAAGAAAGAAATACAAAAAGCAACTCAAAGGGATATAAAAGTACAAGTTAGATGAGTAACAACCATGAAATTAAACTGAAAAAATAGTTGTATTAGTAGAACTCAAAAACAAATTATAAGTTAGAGACAACAAACCTTTAAATGCTATTTATCTAGTGGTTTACTTAACTTGTCTAGATTTATAAGTTAGACAACTTGTAAAATGTATAATTGTTGGCATGGGAATGAAATTGGATTGTTGTTGACATTTTTTATTCTCATGGACAGGTATTGAAGCACTTGTATGGGTAGTAAACCTTGTTTGGATAGGACCTGGAGACTTTTGAAAAGGCGGGAAAGGAATTAAGAGTTTGTTGCAATGAATTTGAAGTCAGTGAGGCCCTCTGTAATGAATTCAGAGGTAATTTGAAACCCTCATTATCGAAAGTAAGCTAATAGGAAACATAGGCATATTCCATTCTCAGTAGGTAAACTTCAAATGAATGTAAGATAGATCTTAGAACAATGACTCATTATATCCTCTTCTTTTTGTTATGGTCTGTACTAAAAGTGACTACTTTCAACAATGTTTTGGCATCTCTATTTTTAGATTTATGTTTTTTTCTTTAAATCAAAAACAAAATTAATATGGGAATACACAATATTATAGATGGATGAGTGTCAAAGGTTGACTACAGATCAATATCATGCATATGATGAAAGGGAAATTGACAAATATCCATGCCATGTAAAAATTGTCTTGGTGGAAAGGTGAAGAAAAGAAATATGATTTATCGACATATGATAAGATATGGGCATAGTGGTATAAGCCCTTGGGCTTACAATTATTATTAAGATATGATAGAACATCAAACTATAAGAGATGAAGATGCAACAAACATAGATGAAGTGGCACCAAACATAGATGACGAGGCAAAAAATTTTACGAAGGATTTGAAGTTGATAGAATGTTGAATGAGGGTCTAAAAAATGATTGGGCCAAGTCAATGGACAATGCTTTAAAGCCTATGTATGCTAATTGCAAGTTAAGTCATTTGACAACAATCCTTAAAATTATTAACTTGCAAGTGGTGCATGGTTGAACAAATGAGAGTGTAGATTAGTTATTGGCATTTTAAGTTCATTGTCACTAGCTGACTCCACATTTCCAACAAAACAAATTCAATGTAAAAAGAATATCAGTAACCTTGGCTTGGGGTATGAAAACATCCACACATGTGTGAATGGTTGTATATTATTTCACAAAAATATTGCAAATGAGAGTGAATGTCCAAAATGTCATGAAATGAGGTATAGAAAAGGGTTGAAATCAGTTGTGGTTCCTAGAAAGGTTCTTCGTATAGGTGCAAAGACATTGCTGAACTTATGCAGTGGCATGCCCAAAATAAGAGCATTGATGGAAAACAACATGTGCTTGATTCTAAGATGTGGATGGAATTTGATAATATATGGCCCAATTTTTCTCAAGATCCTCGTAATATAAGGTTGGGTTTGGCTCTAGATGGGGTGGACCCATTCTCAAATCAAAGTACTAAATGGTCAACTTGGCTAGTGTTTCTAATAAATTATAAATTTCCTCCATTGTTAGTAACTAAACCATTTTTCTTAACGTTATCATTGATTATACCAGGAAAGGAAAGTGTGGCTTTAGATACAATAGATGCTTATCTAGAGCCATTATATGATGAGCTAATGGAATTTTGGAAAGGAATTGAAACAATTCAATATTTAACGGATGGTCATTCAATCAAATTCACTTTAAGAGCTTCCTTATTGTTTATGATTCATGATCTTCCTACATAAGGCACATTGTCTAGTCTCTTTGTTCATGGATACCATGAATATCCTATTTACAACTTTAAGGATTTTGTGAGGAACTCAAGAAGTTTGTGTAAGTGTATTTATTGTGGATATCGTGCTTACCTTAAAATGGATTATCCATATCATCAAGAAGAGATTTCATGAAGTGCCATTGCTAATAACATGTGATTATATTGTTGAGAATGGAAAAAAAAGAATGTCATTTATTGAAAATAATGGGATTGCTAGTAGTAGATATGATCCATGTAATGAAAGTGGTGTAAAATAGTTGTGCATATTGTATAAGTTGCCATACTTTAAGCATATAGCCATTAGGCATACTGTTGACTTTATGCATAATGAGGAAAGTATAGCTTAGCAAAATTATCAATCCATTCTTCAAATTTTGGAAAATAATCAGCTTCAATCAAATCATGAGTCACTTAATGAAAGCGGTGTTGTATCACTAATTCCCCATTGTAATAGAAGCATTTCCTCATTATATCTCCACTATTTTGGCATTACATGCTGCTCACATCCTTTGTTTTCTTCACATTCTTTTTAACAGTGATATCGTTGTTATCAACATTTGTGCTTCTAACTTTATGCACTAGAAATCACTGTCTCATATGTAACCTTATATACTATAAGGTCATTTTTTATTTTTATTTGATCAAATGTTCTTCATTTTTTTGCATATATCTTGAAGTTCACTATTGTTTGACTACTTAGTCCTCAAATCATGACATTCCTTGCTTGTAACTCATAGTTCACTCCAACATATCTGTTGTTTTTCATGAAATCTACCCCTTCATGAATGTATCTGGATGTTATGAAAAAATTATTACAATACAAAACAATAGAAGTAAGAATCACCAAATACCATATAAATTTCTTAGTGATGGTGCTATCACCTAAGAAAAGCATTGGTTTAGTTGTACAAAATGGTTGCCATGCTACGAGTTCATGTCTAGTTAAAATTTGGTAATACAATTTTTTTTATTGAACCATGAATGAAAACATTATTGCTAAAAATTTGATGGATTGATTCAAATACATTGCTAAGTTTTTTATGCAGCTAGCATTTATATAGGGCACCATTATTTAATATCCATTGATTGAAATACCCACAACATCTAATGACTATTGTTTTTTGCATTGCTTTAGACTTCGTACGTGTTTTAATGATTGTTCATTAAAATTGAGACCTCATAAACTTGTATTTATGCAATTTTTGTTACGGTTAATTATCTCTGTATCAAGTTGCTAATTTTTGTGGACATCAAGAAATGAAGAAAAAAAATTGAAGGCACAAATTAGATGATAGTGATCACAATGCTGAAATTCCAATGATAAATTATGAGTACTTTTGTGAAGAACATGTGGCCAAGAATAATGAATATTTATCACGTCTTGGTTTGACAAATAAGCAAGTTGTAAATCCACTAAATAGTAAATTATTTGTTTAATATTTTTTAATGAAATTTTATAGGAAAGAGCTTTATGTATATAAGACATGATATGATATTTTTTTTGTTTTATAGGAAAGAAAAAGATAGTAGAGAAAAAAAAAGAAACTAAAGATACAGTGTTGTTAGCTCATAGAAGCCAATATTTTTGTGATTCAACAAATGAAGTTGGTGAAAAAAATAGTTGTGATGAAGTGAAATCTATGGAGACCACTACTGATCTACCTACTCATGCCACATATGATGTGTCCAAGGAGCATGAAGTTCTGGTTAATCAAAGTCATGAAGAGAATCCATTTGCATTTGATGTGCTTGAGAGTGCACTTATTATATCTACAACTTTTGAAGGAATTAGTGGATTAGCTAGAAATATTTGTAGTGGTGAGATAGAAGATGTGTCAACTTATGTTAAAAGAAAAATATTGAGTCAATATTTATACAGATCTATAGAGAGGAACACAAAAGAAAGAATATTAGAAGGAAAGAAGCCATTCTTGGTTGAGGTATCAAGAGATGGTGAACCCATTGGGAAAAATGTTGCAAGGTGGGCCTCTAAGTTGGGTGTAAGATGTAGAGCACATTTGGATATCTTCAAATCAAATTTTATAGAGCAAGATCCACGAAATGTGGAATATGTTATACAAAAAAGGGAAAATTCCTTTGACACTATTGGTGGAAAAATTTCTAGAAAATATTACAAGCACAAGATGAGAATTTTGATGATCAATTTTAGATACAATTGCACAAAAATAATCATGGAGGGAAAAGAGATGTTAGACTCCACTCTATCTCCCAAATAGTGGGAGGAATTGAAAGAAAGTATGTGTTTCAAATAATATTTGACAAAAAGTAACAGAGGCAAGCGAGCAAGAGATAATGTGACGATTGAATATACATTTGGCTGAGGCGGGTTGCAGGCCAAAATGGACAAATGTGGAGTAAGTGTATGGATTTTTGGTTTAATTTACATTGTGTTATTTATTTCAATTTTTTATTGAACTAACTACATGTTGAAATTGACATTATATTTTAGATAGAAAACAATAATAGAGAAGAAAATGTAGAAGATGTTGTTAATTATATGGCAACACTAGATCATACTAAATCTAATACTAGTATCAAGAGGAAATCTAGTTCATTAATAGAGATTTCAAAACCATATTTTGAACGCCCAGTAAGAGCCTCTCCAAATCATGTCAACTCAAATGAAGAGTACCAACATATAATGAGTTGCTTAAAATATCTCACTAAGAAAGTTTCATAGTTGGCTGGCTCTGTTAAGCCTATAGTTTTTGCAAGGAATGACCATAATTCCACAATTTCAAATCAGATAAGAGGCTATCCCTCAATATTTTGATTCTCAAATATATCATCTTTATATTGTATTCTAAAGATGTTTGTAGATTTCATAGATGTTTTCCACAACATGCCTTTATAAAATTACTCTCGTGATCTCCAAGCAAAGTATTATGATCATATATAGAATAGTGAATCTATGAAATTTTTCCTTTTGTTTCATTGAAATCCATTGTGCCTGTCCTAAATGTTGTGACTGTGATTTTTATGAAAAAATAACTATGAGATCAATGAATGATCTCTTAGGTCTCAAAAGTGCAGGTTTTTAAACCATAAAGGGGTGCCAATCCCTTAATACACCTTTGGCCCATGAACAAGGTAAACAAGACTGATTCCCCTGATATATATTATTTCCTAATAATCCATGGTTATACTAGGCCATCAAGGGAATGCAAACACTCGTTCCACTAATGTTCATGTGTTACAATGATGTGCTTGCTTTTATTGACTCTATTAGTCTATCAGGGAGGGTGCCTTAGGTGTTAGCCCAATAGGGTATTGTTACATTGGTAATAGGTTATTAACTAATTTCATTGGGGGAATGCAAAAATTCATTCCACTGATGTTCATGCGTTACAATGATGTGCTTGCTTTTGTTGACTCTATCAGACTATCAAGGAGGATGCCTTAGGAGTCAGCCTAATAGGGTATTGTTACACTAATACTAGGTTATTAACTGCTTTCATCAAGCCATCAGCAAGGCTATGATGGGGGTTCCACTTATGAGGAATTTTTAGGTTGATATTGGTAATTTTTATTTAGGAATGAGGAATCATTATGGAGTCTCAAACTCATTTATGGTGTGACAATTTGGCAATGTGGGCCATAGAAGCATAAATTTGCAATTTAAATCCCGATTAATCCCAATTTTTTAAAAATTGTAGGCTTTTAACCAAGCATCCATAGCTTGTTTGAAAGTGCCTATTTTAAACTTTTAGCCATAGCAGCAAGGCAATTAATTTTTTGATAAAATTCTTTGATAGACATGTATGAAAAATGTGTTAGCATAGACAAGACAGTGAACTCTTTGAAAAAATTCCTCAAAGAAATGAGGTCTCATGGTAATGGAATGCCATGACAATCACAAGCATTTTGATTGTCATGGCATTCCCTCACCATTAGACCTCATTTATGTGAGGAATTTTTTCAAAGAGTTCATTGCTCTGCCTATGCTATTGCTTACTATTATGCTTTTAATAGATTTTTTTCAAGCATCCATGGCTTGTTTAAAAGCACTTCTTTTAGGTTTTTAGCCTATAGCAACAAGGCAATGAACTATTTGACAAAATTCTTTGGTAGACATGTATGGAAAATGTGGTAGCATAGACAAGGCAGTGAACTATTTGAAAAAATGTCTCAAAGAAAAGTGGTCTCATAGAATTCCATCATGTCAAGCAAATGCAATTGGTAGATGCTCCTAGTTATTAGTTATACAATGTGAAGTAATTGCATAACTCCTTAGATTGACTTTGTAAAAACTATATTGTAATTGAAATTTTCTCATCTATCAGCATCTAGTTATTAGTTATGCAATGTGAAGCAATTCTTTGATTTTGAAAGATGTGCAATGCTATGTAATCAATGATATGAATATAAACTACAAAAATATTTTTTTTACAATTCATTAGTTAAAATATTTATTTTATTTTCTCTATATATCTCTATGTTATGGAAATGCCTTTCAATTTCAAAAAAATAGTTTTTCTCTTGTTCTACAATTTTTACCTTTTTTAAAAAATTTGGATTTTTCTTTATTTTTTCAAAAAATCTTATACTTTTGGTTTGCCGATTTTTTCCTCAAATTTTTTTTGCTGCTATGGATCATAAAGCAATAATAAAACTCTTGAAATTTTGTTCTTTTCTTAGAAATTTCTGATTATTTTCAGTTCTAAGATTCTATACTTGCCCGTACAGGGTTGCCTTGTTCTCTTTTGCATTGAATTAGGTGGCTAGGTGAGGTAACTTCAATTTTTTTATGATTTGGTGGATTCTTGAAGAGTTTTGTGCATTTTGTAGTCAAATTTCTGAAATGGGTCTGTAAAGATAGAGTTGGGGGTTTGCAAGTCTACAAAAATGGATTTTCACCCATTCCACCTATTGTGACTTTTATGCTTGGAAAGGCTCTGTTGACTGTTTTTTACATGAACTACTCATCTAGATATATTTTTTTGGTTGATGGTTAAACTACATGCAGAGCAGTTGAAAGGTCACAAGCAACATACCCCTTGTTTATGAAGAAAAAATAGATGGATCTATTCATCTGAAAGAGAAAGAGGGAACCTTCACATGGTGGCCACTAAAATATTTGCAAAAAATGATATAGTTGAACATGTTTATCATGTACTAGTTAATGTTAGACATCTTGGTTCACTACTTTATGTAATATTTTGAATGTTTTGTTGAGGGATCTTAATTTTCATGGTGTATTTGAAAGAGTTGGAAACTCTTATATAGCTTTGACATCTTGTAACTTGATATATATGCATTAAAACAAATTATTGCAGAATACCTTTATTTATCATGATGTTGAATTAATATTTTAATTCTACCATGTTGTAGCTTGTTCGTATATGTAATATTTTTATTTTCTTTTATGTTTTAGTTCAAGTTTAATATTATGTTAGTTTTGCATTATAAAATTTATGGTATTTAATAACTTACTCATTTCATGACTATATTTACTACCAATTAATGGAAACTAGTAAATAAAAATCACTAAATATATGACTAAAGTAATGACTCAATTAAAGACTAAAGTAATGACTAAATTAATTACTAAATATATGACTAAATAAATGACTAAAATTGTTTAGTCATAAATTTAGTGGTGTTATAAATGACTACAAATAAACCACTAATAGTCACGTGACTAAAGTTAGTCATTTATATACAGTTTTTAGTAGTTTATTTAGTCATATATTGATGTTTGTGTACTAGTGAGAGCAGAAAGTTGTCAAATGAAATGTGTGCACCTGAAAAATTTGAAGATGAATGGATGAAGTTTTGAAATGCTGAAAACACCAATTTTAATGTTGATCAAGACTTATACACTAGATTGGGTGATTTAGTCCCATATTTGGGTTTCTATGCAGAAACTCAAATATGACCAATGGGTATTTGAAACTGCAAAAACTTGAAAAATGATCTAAATTGGGAGTCATATGCCATAACTAGTGTATTAGTCTAGTTAGGGTTTCCTAAATCTTCAAGGCGTAAATCTACTCTTTACTATCTTCTCTATCTTTTCCAACTAATTTCTGAATCTGAAACCCTAATTCACAACCTATAGAAGCCTTCTAATGATCTTCAATGCTAGATGACAACTTTGACAACTTTCTCTAAAAAATTTCTTCAATGTTTCTTCAATCTAAACCTACAAATCACACACTAAAAAGAGAGAAAAATGTTGCTATGTTAGTAAAAATTTATTTTCCTTGGTCAATCCTCATTTAGGTAATCAAATCTTGAAATGAAATTAAATACCAATGGAGAATGATGAATGAAAAAATATGATATTGCAACTCACCAAACCCTATAAATAAGGGGCTACAAACATGTATGAGATGGATCCAATGGATGTAGATCTTGACTCTTGCATGAATAGGATAGATCCTAAATGAAATGCTAGCTTGAATCATGAAACCCTACATCAAAATTGTTAGCTCAAATATAAACATGGTGCATGAAGACTTTGACATGATGCTTGATGCTTGAAGAATTGTCTAAAATGCTTGATAATCAACTCTTGAATGCTCTTGTAAAAAATTGAATGCTCTTGTGAACTCAAACTTGCTATTATGAATGCTCTCACAAAAGTGTTAGGTGATCTCTTGAATGCTTAGGTGAAAATGAGTGAAAGAACCTTGTATTTATACTTATTATACAAGAATTCTTGAAATTACAACACTAAAAGATGACATCAAATCTAGGAGGATAAAATCTCTCCAAGAATTTGAATTAAATTTAATTTTGGGCCATAAGAGACTTGTACGTCCAAGGTGGTGTATGAGTCCCATTAGGCATAATTTATGGGATCAATTTCAAAAATCCTTAGAAATTTCTAAAATTCAGATCAAGACCCAAAACCCTAGGTGAGACTCATATGCCCAAGGTGTCATATGAGTCCTAGATCACTAAATATAGACCACACAACCTAAAATCAACTGAATTATGATTGGATGTTGATTTATGTTAGGATTATCCTTGAAGAGATACATTGAATGAGGCTTGTGGATGTAAAATAAGGCCAATTAAAGCATAAAGAATCCCAATTATTTATGGGGTATGTGTAGGATCATCATGGAAAAAAAAAGCCCTTAAGTGGTGAAAAATTCAAAAAAATCAAAGTTAGGAAACTTGACATAAAAATTTGATCTATATTATTTCAAAAATATGTAAGAATAGAATCTGTAGAAAATTGAAAGTAGTTTCTAAACTACTAGGTTTATTTAAAAAAATAAAAAATATATTTGGTGAATATTTGAAATTTCAATGCATTAGTACTTAAATTTCAGGGAAAAAATAAGTAGGTGTCTTTCTGACCACCCTAACCGCAATAAAGTAATAATACTTTTTTATAAGATTTTAGATTATATAAGTAGAGGACTCATGTCCTGATGTGATGCATATTTTTTTGTAATTTTTTTCCAAGTAAATAATTACTTATGAATTTTTTATTACAACTTTTAAAAAATATAAAAACATGTATGTCTAACCACCTTAACTTGGTCAAAACTTTATGAAATTCATTATTTTTTAATCCTATAGTATGTGAAGCATAGAATGTGACACATGTTTTAGATTCAAAAAATGTGATATTGTTTGAAAGCTATAAATGTTTTTCAATCAGCATATCAATCAGGACTTTAGTCATAATTCAAATAGAAAATGAATAATAAATATTTACTAAATTCAAAGTAAAGCATAATTTATATTGTTGGAAAGCTAATAATCTCCTTTAAAAAACCTTTTCATTTCATCAATTTTGGGTTAAAAGAAAGTCGTCAGCCACATACCCTCCACATACCCACCATATCGCTACTTTTTGGCCCATCATGATCCTACACATACCCTATGAAAACCCTAGAAAAGTGTGAACGTGTGTTACAACACTTCAAAATAGATTAAAAGTAAGGTTTAATTAAGTCCATTTAGCTCACAAGGTCCCAAGACCTAATGTGCATGTGTCAAACACATTACAACACTAAATCAAGGCAACATTAAGTCCAGTTTAGTGAGGGCCAAAATGAGCAAGGAAAAGAAAAGGGATATTTTTTTCACTGCCATAGTTTCCTATTGTAAGGTTGTGGTAACCATTAGGAGGGTGATTAAACTACCAATGGTTTTCTAACCTCGAAACAGAAACCACTAGTAGGTAAGTCTAAACCATGACACGCTCACTCAAATTTTCAACTACTACCAAATCCATTACCTAGTCACCACCCAATAGCCATCCTAGTTAGTAGTGCTACCCACAAGCTACCAAAGGTCCACTAGGATTGTCCTTATAGGCTAAATTTGACCACTTTTCAAATTGGCATAACTTTTACTTCAAATATCATTTTTTGGCAAACTAGATATCGATAGAAAGCTAGAGATGAGAACTTTCTATTCATAGAGGTTTGTTTAGTATTTTTTTCCACTTTTTCTCTAACTTTTAACGTCGAATTTGGTTTTTTCTTTTCCATAAACTAACCATATATTGTGCATAAAAATCTTTTTTAGAAGTGAACAGGTATTGGAAGGATATTGAAGAGAACTATACAACTATAGGGATATTTTAAAAAATTCTATATTAGGTTCGTTCTATGTTATAATTTATAATTTTAGCCATCGTAGGCCTAGTAAGTATTGTAACTTGGAAAAAAAATTATAAACACACTAATCTATAAATTACCAACTTTAGAATCTTGGGGGAGGTGAGGTTTAATATAGTGAAAGGGTGGGGTGTATTAGTGTTCTTTTTCTCTCTTTCTTTCAACACTACTTTTTGCATTTTTGCATCATGTCTCAAACAATATTTCTTATTTTAACTTCCTATAACTATTTTGAGAGGAAATTTTGCATTGCAATCCACTTAAGAAACCTTGGTTTGCATAGGATATCAATGGGACTAGAAATTGAACTTGATAAAGATGAAGAAAATACTAAGTGGTTCAATAGATTTGATGAAGCATATAGAAGTTTGTGTTTTTCTATTTCTCTTGATTTTCTCTTTCATATTAAATCTTTGAATATACTAATTTAAATCTCTAATAAGCTAGAAATAGTATTTATAACTCAATATTTTATAATGGATCATATGTTGGACAATGAACTCATCGATTTAAGTCCAGATAACTTTAACATGCGATCAATGATTTATTCACCAAATTGAAATCAATAAGGCCACAACTAAAACAATGCGAAATTGAAAATAAATATGAACAAATAGTTCTTAACTAGTATTCTCTCTAAGCTAAGTTCTAAATATTTAGAATTTGTTTCTATTAAACACCCATAATACTAAGAGTGGGGGGGTGAATTAGTATTTATTGAAATTCACTAACTTCATTAACTTAAACATCCATTCAAGGTATCAAATTTAATTGCAATAATGGAAAGTAACAATTAAAGCATGCATCACAACATATAACAAAATAACAAAAGATTTATGTGGAAAATCCATGGTGAGGATTAGCTTACAATATATTATAACCAGTTATAGTGGAGATTATAGAATGGTGGACTCACTATCCAAGGAATCATTTTCCACAAAGAAATAATGACTTTTTGTTGGTGGCTCACTGCTAAGGGCTCACTTCCTAGAATAAAAAGAGATAGATGAAAGGGTGGCTCATTGCCAAAGATGAACTACTAACAATGCATTTGTAGCATGTTGAAAGTAAAATTCTAGTTAAGCGCACAAATTAACTTAACACACTTCGTACTTCACCACTATCAGACTTCGCACTTTACTCTACATTAGATCTCACACACACATAGTTAACTACATCTACTACACTTATTTGCATCTCACATACCCTCTACACTCACATCACACAATGAATTAATCTTGTATAAATACCACAACCAACCAAAACATGAATTAGGTTAGCCTAATTGCATGAACCATTTAACACCATGATCTATCAACCCAAAACTCCATCACACATGCCTTACGAAATAGAAAAAAAAAATGTGAAAAACTAAAATAGGTCAGAATGACCTATAATCACTCCCATAAATTTTTTCCATACATAACTTAACTCTGCACGACCCCAAAACCCTTAAGTTAGCACCACATAAAAAACTTGTGAAGCAACAATAGAATGAACCAACTGTTCATTCACAACTTGACACATGGAACACAAAAACACTTTCCAATTAGAGATCATACACCTTTGACACCTTCCAACCCTTCCTAAAAACCACATATCATAATATTTATCCGCGGTGGAATGTGGAGCATTCCAATCATGCACTATGTACCAGTCACTCTTCAAATACTAAGCTTGATAGTTTTTCACTAATATCTTTAGTTGTAGAAAAAATTGAGACCAAAAAAATTGGATATAAATACCTTCAACATATTCCATTAACACCTCAGAATTGCATGAAAATATTATGTATAGTGAAGTAATGCAAACCCAAAAACTATTCCTGTAGACATTGAATATTCACATTGGGACTTAATCAATTCTCCAAAACACTTGGTTTTATCTGGACCAACACTTCTATATTTCTACAATGGGTTGTCATCAATGACAACACCATACACCAACATTCTCATGTTTCCAACAATGATGTAGAGGAAGGACTTAATCTTAACTCACTTGACACATTTCATACAATGATTCATCACAAACAATGACTAGGTGCATCTTAGTTCATCTTAGGCATATTGCTCCTATAGCCTAATGAGAATTCAACAAGAGAATCAACATGATACATGAGATCTTAGAATATTTAGTTCCCTTATAATACACTATTTTGATCTTCCAACCAATTATGGTCAAACAATATATAGGTTTCATTAAACCCTCAAGCAACTAGGGTTTCATGACTATTTTCCCTGCAAAAATAAGCACATGGTCCTATGTAACTCATTCAAAAGAGAATATTATGAGTCCTAATTTTTTAGAGGTGTGGGTAGAAATGGTATAGATCTTTCCACCAAGTTTCATTAATTTTGTTTCATCAATTTTCCATGGTGGAAACTCTTTCCATGGATTTATTTTGCTTGTTGGAAACCCTAGTTAGGGTTTGGGACTATTAACACTAAAATTGTTATAACATGATCAAAACTCAATGAAAATTCATGAAACCAATTGCATTTGAAATAGTAAGATATTATTAAACTTTTCCAATCAGTTGTAGGTTTGTACCAATCTGTACAAGGGCATACAAGTTGGATTTCATACTGCTACACACATAAAACAAGGAAACATTGAAAAATTGATTTATTTTTTTATTTCATCCCTTTCCACATCTTCCTGACATGAGAAAATGTCTCTTCCCTCAAATTACACCCACTCTAAGCATCAAAAGGTACTCACATGACCCCAAATGATCCAAAATGACCTTATTTGCACAAAACAAGAGAAATCAACTCAAAACCAAGGTTGGAGAAAAAATTCCAAACCTTTACAAAATGACCAAAGATGTATCAAAATGGATGCCCCTACATCAAAAAATCTCCCCATTTTTCATTGATGGCAACACACTCTCCAAAACTACTCAAAACTACTCTCCCTTTGACATCAAGGGCAAAGGGCTCATTATTGTTGAAAATTGAGGTGTTTTCTTAGCTTAATACTCTGTAAAACTTCAATATTGCTGTTATAAGTAAGTCTTTTCTTTGTTACATAAATTCTTTGTGGATGATTATCTTGATTAACTCATTTTACTGTTGTAGAATAAAGAGAGAAGTTGATAGAAAAACTAGATAGGATATTAGAAGGATCACACAAGATATACCATGGAGAAACCCTTTCAGAAAAAAAATCCACCAATAATTATTCTATTATTCAATCTCTAAATTACAATAGCTCCAATTCTTGCTTTAGAATGCTTCTTCTGTCTTTACCAATCTTCTTCACACCTGCAATAATAATTATGACAACTCTATTCAACTTGAATGAGATATAGAGACAATATGCAACCTTGTAATAATCTAATGGTGATAATTACAATGCATAAGTTCAAGCCCTTGAAAAGGTATGCCATATTCCTTCAAGTTGAGTTATTCAGTGAAGACTAAAGCTTACAACATGTGCTTCATGCATTTGAGTGTCCCAAACTGAAGCTACACTTCTCCTTCACTTCGGTGATAATTCCAAAGCTCTTCCTCAAAGTTGGCGCCCTTAAGTAAAGCTACTTAACTGAGCCTTCAGAAATATCTTATCATGCATGAGAGGTAATTCCAATAAAGCATATTGGGCACCCAAAGTTGGCTTCAAGTACTTTATAGTTAATTGAAACATTTACTCAACACCATTCCCAAAGAATGGTCATCCCTTGTTAACTAGAGGTAGTCCTTCTTATCTGTCATACAACTCAATGTTATTAACCATGCATTACAAGTTAACTGAAGCTAACTACATGCAACTCAAAATAACCAACATGCATGCAACTGAAGATAACTGAACTGAACTGAACTGAACTAAACTAAACTAAACTAAACTAATTCTGAACTAAACTGAACTGAACTGAACTGAACTAATCTAAAATTTAACTAAACTTAATTGAACTTCAAGCATGCAAACATCAAATCCTAACTCCTAGGATCTTTACATGCATTCAGAAGTGTTAACTGTTACTCTATATAGTTAACTGAACACAAGGTGAGTTTCACCTGACCATGTGAGTGTCCCATGTTTCCCTATTATTTAGGAACTCACTATGGATGCCCTCACATGCTTCTTACGTTTAGAATTAATTACAAATGTCAATAATCATGATTATTTCATCAAATATTAATCTCATCCTAATCTTAGTGTTATTGAACACATTCCAAGAATCTAGGAGATACATGAAATAATTAATGTTTAGGATTTGCAATTGAATGGCAACCTATTTCCAACATTCTCCCACTTGACATTATACATTGCAATTATTCTAAACAAGGAATAATAAATTTAAATCAAGTACAGGACTCAAGGCCAATGGCCTTCCTGCACCATGAGAAATTATCTTTAGGAATTGGCTTCATAAGATAATCTATAGCATTAATTAAAGTGTCAACTTTTTCAATTAATACTTTCCCACTCTCAACCATTTCTCACACAAAGTGATATTGAACATGTACATATTTAGTACAAGCATGATACATAGGATTTTTGGCTAAACAAATAGCACTCTGACTATCACATTCAAGCCTAACTTGCTTGCAATTCAAACCAATACGTGACCCAAGCCTCTGTAACCAAACTGCCTCTTTAGAGGCATGTGTGGCAGCCATGTACTCTGCTTCTGTGGTGGACAAAGCAACCGTGGGCTGCCTCTTACTCATCCAATTAACCGCAGCTCCAAACAAAGTGTACACATAACCACTTGTCAACCTTCGACTGTCCAGATCTCCTACCCAATTTGAATCAAAAAACCCTTGTATGTCCAATGATCTATTCATAATATTAATATTATTAGAACCATGATAAACTAAACAGTAATCTGAAGTCCCTCGTAAATATCTAAATACCCTCTTAACATAAGTCCAATGTTCTTTACCAGGGTTAGACATAAAACTACTAAGAACTCCCCCTGTTTGTGCTATATCTGGTCTCGTACAAACCATTGCATACATTAAACTACCAATTTCACTAGCATACGGAATTTCAGACATTTCCTCAAAATCAAAATCAGATTTGGGACTCATATCTAAACTTAACTTCATGCCAACTGGTAAAGGAATATTAACTAGTTTACTATCTTGCATGTTAAATCTTTTCAAAATAGTATCAACATAGTTACTCTGACTTAAGCAAAGCTTTCTGTTACCTCCATCTCTACTAATCTCCATACCAAGGATATATTTTGCAGCCCCTACATCTTTCATCTCAAATGTGCTCAAGAGTTGTGCTTTCAATTCTCTGATCATTACCTTGCTGTTACCAATAAACAACATGTCATCAACATACAAGATAATAATTAAAAGTTAATCATCAATAATTTTTATATAAACACAATGATCTTCCTCACTCCTAACAAAACCAATTTTTAATGCGAAAGCATTAAACTTTTGGTAGCACATTCTTGGTGACTGTTTCAATCCATATAAAGATCTTTTTAACTTGCAAACCAGTTCTTTTCCTTTTACAACAAAACCTTCAGGTTGCTTCATATAAATCTCCTCATCAAGACTCCCATGCAAAAAAGCAGTTTTCACATCCATTTTCTCAATTTCAAAATCATAAGCAGCAGCAATAGACAAGAAGAATCTAATAGAAGTTAATTTAGCAATAGGAGAGAATATTTCATTAAAGTCAACTCCCTCTCTCTGGGAGTAGCCCTTGGCTACTAATCTATCCTTGTACCTTTCGAGATTACCATCTACACCAATCTTCTTTTTAAAGATCCATTTACAACCAATGGCCTTTCTATCTTTGGGCAAACTCTCAAGATCCCATGTGTCACAAGTATCCAAGGATTCCATTTCCTCATGCATAGCTTGTGACCAAAGCTTACTCTCGTTTGAGGACAAAGCTTCCCTATAAGAACTGGGTTCATCATTAGTACTCACTAAAGCAAAAATACAACGAAAATTAGGTGGGCTATACCTATCAATGGGATTTCGTTATCTTGTGGATCTCCTTAAAGGAGTTTCTTCTGGTTCCTCAATATGCTCATCTTGAGCCTCTATTTTAGAGGAACTCTTTGAACTCTCTTCTTGAGATTCATCCACTTGTTCTTCAACATGTGCATCTTGTTGCTTCTCAGTATTTGTCTCAAAATGCACTATTTGAGAAGTATCCTTTTCCTTTGGTTGTTCTTCTCCCGAATAAGCTCTAAATTCCCTGAAAATAACATCTCTAGATAAAGAAACTTTTCTTGTTAGTGGATTCGAAAGCTTGTAACCTTTTACATTTTCACCATAACCTATGAATATACATTTCTATGCTTTAGGATCCAATTTAGATCACTTTTCTTGAGGCACGTGAACAAAAGCCTCACAACGAAAGATCCTTAAATATGCAACACTAGGTTTCTTACCTAACCACATCTCATAAGGTGTTTTATCTTCAATAGATGAACTAGGGGATCTATTGATTAAATAACAAGAAGTACATATCACTTCATCCCATAAGGACCGTTCAAGCCTAGCACTACTTAACATACTCCTAGCTCTTTCCATTAAGGTTCGGTTCATCCTTTCTGCTACTCCATTTTGTTGAGGTGTATATGGAGTAGTTTTTTGTCTCACCATTCCTGCATGCTTACAATAATCATCAAATTCCTTAGAACAATACTCACCACCATTATCTGATCTCAACACTTTTATCTTATAATCTGATTGTTTCTCAACCAAACCCTTAAATTCCTTAAACTTATTAAACACATTAGATTTGTTATGCATAAAATATATCCAAGTGTATCTTGAGACATCATCAATAAATGTGACATAGTATCTAGATTTTCCAATAGAGTCAATATCCACATGACCCATTACATCTGACTGAATAATCTCTAATAATCTTTTAGCTCTATTTGTACCACTAGGAAATATAGATCTAGATTGCTTTCCAAACACACAGTGCTCACAAAAGTCATTTTTGCCAATATTATAATTAGGAATGCTATCAACCAAATTTTTATTAAGAATGGTCCTAAGACCTTTTTCACCTATATGGCCCAATCTATGGTGCCATAGCATACATGTATTTTCAGCTTCAGTTACATTTGATAAAATATTTACATTGGAGGTATTCAGCTTAAACAAAGTCCCATTCTGAGATCCTTTAGCAACCACCATATTCCCTTTCACCAATCTGCAACCACCTTTGTCAAATGTCACATGCATTCCATAATCATTAAACTTAGAGACAGAAAGTAGATTCCTTGCAAGTCCTAGAATTTGTAAAACATCATTAAGGGTATTAACACTACCATCACTGAAACACAATTTTACCTCTCCTTTGCCAACAACCTTTGTTGTGCTGTTGTCTCTAAAGAAGACATATCCTCCATCATATGCAGTATATTTAGAGAACCACTCCTTTCTAGGAGTCATATGATAGGAGCAACCTAAATCAATAAACCAAGAGTTATTAACAACAGTATTAGAAGAAATGACTAATGCATCATTATTGTCATCGGATTTTTCTATAGAAGCATCAATACTCTTCTTCTTACTCTTACTATCCTTTTTAATATGTCCAGGTTTTCCACAATTCCAGCACTTTACCTTACTCTTACCAGGGGTTTTTGACCATCCTTTAGACTTACCCTTTCCTTTCTTGTCTGCTTTAGATTCCTTCTCTTTAGGCCTACCTCTTACAAACAAGGCATCTTGGGAGCCAATTTTAGATTTCCTCCTCATCTCCTCTGATAGGAGAGTAGGAATAATCTTGTCCATCTTTGGATCTGCACCATTACCACTAATTGCAACTATTAGGTTTTCCCAAGAATCTGGTAAAGAGCAAAGCAATAAAATGCACTTATCTTCATCCTCAAGCTTTACATCTACAGTTGCTAACTAACTGAGAATTAAATTGAAAGCATTTAAATGTTGTGCTACATAATCACCATCTTTCATTTTCAATGAATATAATTGCCTTTTCAAATACAACTTATTTGTTAGACTCTTTGTTTGATAAATGTCTCCTATTCTTTTCCACAATTTATATGCACTGGTTTCCACTGAAACAGTTAAAAGAACAACATCAGCAAGACACAATCTAATTGTTCCTCTTTCCTTTTTATCTAACTTAGCCCAATCTTCAACTGACATAGTTGTAGGTGTCTTTGTCTCATTATTAACCGCCAACCATTGATCTCTTTCTTCAAGAAGATCTTCCATTTTTAATTTCCACATTTCATAGTTAGAACCATTGAACCTTTCAATATCTAACCTTGAATTCATTGTAACAAAAACTTAATTCCAAAATCAGCAAATTACTAAAATAATAAGAGCTCCCACTAAGCCAATAAATCCTTCAAACTTTAAGAGAAAGGCATCCCAATACTCTACCCAACCTTAGCTCTGATACCAAATGTTAAAAATTGAGGTGTTTTCTTAGTTTAATACTCTATAAAACTTCAATATTGCTATTATAAGTAATATTTTCTTTGTTACATAAATTATTTGTGGATGATTATCTTGATTAAATCATTTTACTATTGTAGAATGAAGAGAGAAGTTGATAGAAGAACTAGACAGGATATTAGAAGGATCACACAAGATATACCATGGAGAAACCCTTTCGGGAAAAAACTCCACCAAGAATTATTCTATTATTCAATCTCTGAATTACAATAGCTCCAATTCTTTCTTGAGATTGCTTCTTCTATCTTTACCAATCTTCTTCACACCTGCAATAACAATTATGACAACTCTATTCAACTTGAATGAGATATAGAGACAATATGCAACCTTGTAATAATCAAATGGTGATAATTACAATGCATAAGCTCAAGCCCTTGAAAAGGTACGACATATTCCTTCAAGTTGAATTATTCAGTGAAGACTAAAGCTTACAACGTGTGCTTCATTCATTTGAGTGTCCCAAACTGAAGCTACAACTTCTCCTTCACTTCGGTGATAATTCCAAAGCTCTTCCTCAAAGTTGGTGCCCTTAAGTAAAGCTACTTAATTGAGCCTTCAAAAATATCTTATCATGCATGAGAGGTAATTCCAATAAAGCATCTTGGGTGCCCAAGTTGGCTTCAAGTGCTTTATAGTTAACTGAAACATTTACTCAACACCATTCCCAAAGAATGGTCATCCCTTTTTAACTGGAGGTAGTCCTGTCATCTATCATACAACTCAATGTTATTAGCCATGCATTACAAGTTAACTGAATCTAAGTACATGCAACTCAAAATAACCAACATGCATGCAACTAAAGATAACTGAACCAAACTAAACTAAACTGAACTGAACTAAACTAAACTAAACTAAACTAAACTAAACTAAACTATTCTGAACTGAACTGAACTAAACTGAACTGAACTAATCTGAACTAAACTTAACTAAACTTAACTAAACTTAACTGAACTTCAAGCATTCAAACATCAAATCCTAACTCCTAGGATCTTTACATGCATTCAGAAGTGTTAATTGTTACTCCGTATAGCTAACTGAACACAAGGTGAGTTTCACCTTACCATGTGAGTGTCCCATGTGTCCCTATTATTTAGGAACTCACTATGGACGCCCTCACATGCTTCTTACATTTATAATTAATTACAAATGTCAATAATCATGATTATTTCATCAAATATTAATCTCATCCTAATCTTAGTGTTATTGAACACATTCCAAGAATCTAGGAGATACATGAAATAATTAATGTTTAGGATTTGCAATTGAATGGCAACCTATTTCCAACAATTATATCACTCCCCTTAATATATTTACAAGAGGTTATCTCCCTTGTTCTGCTTCACTCCCCTTATCAATATTGTTCATTACAAAAAAGAGAAAAACTTTACTACAAGACCACCAACTACTTCCACATATGTACATTGAGATCAAAAAATTTCATATATAAAGAAAAAATGTACAACTTAACACCTATAAGACTATTTCAGTTTAGCAAGATGTGCTTCCTAGTCTTTCTTTGTAACCTCCCACTCCTTAGTGAATGTAGGCATGTAGCACTAACTCTCAAACTAAATAATCCCTAAAGACCTTAGCATACCAAAATTAGAATACATGACTATAACTTAAGCCCCCAATAGTTCTAGGAGATGAGGCAAGAAAAGGAAGAGCTTTGTGATTTCCTTGAATGGAATTAAACAATAAGTTGCAAAGAAAGAAGAAACTAAGATAGAAGAAGGAAGGACACATACATATGATTCTCAACATGAGCATGGAACCAAAATCAGAACCATAAGCACAGAAGAAATGGATGAGTCCATGTAATCTTTACAAGAGGTAACCCATGGAATCAGCATCAATTCATCATTGTCTACTATAGCAAAATTTCATAAACTTGGTTGATTTTTTGAAAGTATATGTCTCTAGTTTAAAAGAACAAGCTAAAAGTGGACCATAAGTAAGGACTGAGAAGAGTGTAGTGAATATCAAAAGGAAATATGTTCTAGATGCACATCACAAGGCTATGAAGGAATTGAAGGATACTCAAATTTGTGAAGAGGAAGCACATAACTCATTGTCATACAACTTGAAATGGCTAAAAAAAACATGAATTACAAAGGATGAGATGAAATCATTTGAAACTCAAATTGGTTGTGAAGCATATATTTATGAATTAGCAAGAGATAGGAACAATAAGAAATGGACTAAAATTATACAGTTGCATGACAAATTATTTGCTTTATAGAATTAGAGGGAAGAAACAATCAAACAATATATGATGGTAAGGGACTTGGTGAAGATAAAACATACTCCTACATCCAATGCCCTTTTTAGTGTTGATAAACTACCAGAAATAAACCTTAACCCCAATACTATGGAAGAGGGAGAAGACTCTCTATTGGAACTTAAATTACAGTGCAAAAATATCATAGAAGCAAAAAGACTATGGAAAGAAGGGAAATCCACTTGGTAGGATATTCTGAAGAAGCTCAAATGATCTACATTTCCAAGATGATAAGCCCTACCTTTATTATTTTTTGCATAAAATGTTTATTTTTTTGAAATTATATATATATATATATATATCTAAGGGAAGCATACTAAGCATTTGAAAAATCTTTTCCATTTATGTCAAAGGGGGAGAGATAGTGGAAAAATATTTTTTCAAAGGGGGAGAGATAATGGAAAAACATTTTTGTCATTTTTGTCAATGCACTTGGGGAGAGATAGTCAAAAGATTCCTAGAGAACCTTTTTTAGAGACAAGATTATATATGAGGGGGAGACAAGTTTTGGATCATGCTGTTGAAATTTTTTTTGATATGCATGTTCCCATCAATGACAATGGGGGAGATTGTTGGAAGTTTGGAAGTCTGTCACTAATGATGCAACTTGGCAACATGAGCATGAAGTTTACATAAATTGGTTGATCCAGTGGTGTCATTGATTTCAACAATGTGACGATCATCCTAACTTAAGAGTGAAGTATTTTTGGTGACCTTTGTACAATATTAGTTAATCCAGAAACCATGGTTTATTGAGAATTTGGCTAAGTGTTTTCTTTATCAGTATTGTTGTTCAGTGTGTCAGTTTTTCGGGTTTGCATTTCACTACACATTGGTGTAGTCTTCTGCAATCATAACTACAATTTTGAATCCATCAAATGAAGTAACATTCAATTTTTTATGAAATTTTGTACAATTTTAAAAATATATGAACAAAAATATGTGTCTCTGTGTATTGTAGTTATCTTCTAAACAAGTGTACCAATGTGGGAGATTCTACAGTTCTTCACAAATAACTATTTTATCTTGTGATGATGAAGATGATATAATGAATATCAGTTGAACAAGAATTTGATAGGAGATTAAGTTTTGAGGTAGCACAATTGATAAAATTGCATAAGCTCTTTAAGACTTTGTGTTTAGGTTTATTTTGGGCTGACCTAACATAGTTGATGTTTTGAGGAAAATAAATGAGAAACTCTATCTTATGTGGGATTTATATTTAGGTACATGCTGACCTATCTTGATGTAAATTGAGTGTTGAATTTAGGTGTGAAGCGTGGATGTAATACTTTGAGGACAAAAAACTTATTTTTTTTGTGTTACTTCTAATTAGGCTAACCTAATTGAAGTTTCACCTAATGTGGGTATATATATGAGATCATTACTGAGTCTTTGATGTATTAGTTGTGATGGGATAAAAAAAAAGGGAGAGAGAGTGGTGAATGACAAGAATAGTGCAGAAAAGTGTGAATGGGATATATGACATGTGAATTTGGTAGAGAAGAGAAGATTTGTGACATGTATGGTGAATCACCTACATGTGTGTGATACAGTGATAAGAAAACTAGGTGACTCAGATCATTTTGTACCTCAATGGAGCTGAAATATGACATATGATAGATGTTATTGTATCAGTTCAAATAGGCAGTGTTGCCAACCCTACTTTGTATTTACTTAGCAAGTTGTATGCTCTTTTCTAGATAGTGCATCCTAGTAGTAAGCCTTTTTAATATCTTATATCTGGATATAATTCTATTTTCTTGTGCAGGTTGAAAAAGCTAGAGGAAGGGACATGAGAGGAGATTAAATTAATCAAGGTTAATTAATTTAATGAGAGATTAGAATGATGTGACATATTGATTTAGATTTATGGATTGATTTAAATCAAAATATGAGAAGAATATGATTTCAAGATTAATTAAATAATTTTTTTTGTTTTATTTAACCAAGGATATGAAGTTAAATTAAATCAAATAAGGTTTTAATTTATTTAAATTAATGGATGAACTTTAGAGATTTAGTCAAATAAAATTGATTATTTAATTAAATAGGGACAATTAGATCAGATTGGTTGATTTAATTAACAAGAAAGGATGAATTAATTAGATAAATGATTTATTTAATTAGGAGAGGAATATTGATGAATTTAGTCAAATAAAGGTATTTGATTAAATGGTTAGACTGAGGGATGATTCAGGATGAAGCAATGTTAGTGGTTAGGATCAGATGTGTAGTACCAATTAGTATATTTTACGTGTCTACATTTTTCCCCTTTTTGAAGCAGTGCACTCATTCAATTGGTTCAAAGAATAAATGGTCTCGATCAAAAGCCAATTTTTTTTTTTTTTTTTTAAATTTCTCATTGTTGCCTTGGCAAAGGAAATTATTGTAGCATACTACCCCCATGAGAGATTAGATGAAAACTCTAATTTTTTGGGTGATCTCATGATAAAAATAGGACAAGGTACCTATCAGGTCTAGAAAGGCTTTGGGAAGTCAAAAAATGAGGTAAAATGCAAAAAAATGGTGCAAAAGGGCCCTCAGACAAAGAAAAACATAACCGAGGGTTCAAAACCCTAGCAGGATGGCCGAATGGGATCAAAAAACCCTAATTTTTAGGCTTAAATTGTCCTCAAGGGGCCACTTCCAGTTCATTTGAACACATTCATCCTTAAGAGATTTCATGATTTGAGCTCCAATTCCCTGACGAGATGGCACAATGACAACTCCCATTGGATATATTTGACCGATTATGGACATACTAGTGACCTCTCGGCATCAATAAACTGGTATGTGATCCTTACCTGATCTTCGCTTTTCATTTTACATGCTTATTTACTGATTTTAGAACTAGGTTATTTGTAATAGTGCTATATAGTGCCATTCAAATTTCAAACTAGACCGCTCAGTCCTCCAAACTAAAATTCCATCACAAGATGGACTGCCATGGTGGAGTTTGGAGTTTGAGAAGATTCCTCAAACTTTGATGCCTTCATGAAATGGAGCACTGGACTTTCAAACTTTGAAACCATGGTGGACTTTAGATTTTTAGTTTTGGGTGCTTACACAAAGTGCACCGTCGTAGTGCAATTTGGGATTTTGAGATGCCAGCATCACTGTTTGCAAATTTCACACTATGATGCCTTCAAATTTTACAACACTGGACTAGTTTTTTGAATGCTGGGGATAAAATTTCTCGATGATTTTAACACGATGATCTTTCTTGATGTAGGAGGGGGCAAGGAAGTTGTATTCTCATGAGCACAGATTGTAGGATATATTTGGTTACCTATGTGATCTGACTGACAAGGAGCATGATCAACTACGAGAGATGGGGCTATGGTATATTGCTTATGCAACGCTTGTGCAGACCCACCTTGCCATGATGTTTGTGCTTGCCAAGAGATGGCACAATGATACATCATCCTTTCATCTTCCTATTGATGAGGCCACCATGATGATGTCAACACATAGTCAAACCTTGCAATATAATTTTAGCATATATATACAAATGGTATATTCATGAGAAGGGTATCTCTAATAGTAGTTCAAACACTTGGTATTTATTTATACAAAAGGTATATTAAGCAATAAATATGGTATAATGATTGTGTATCCTATCATGATATATTGCAAGGGCCACTTCTTGACCATCAGCTATTGCTATACATGGATATTTATGCATAGATAATATAATGCATAAACTAATACTGATCTATAATTTTTGGAATAATCAGAACCAATAATCTATGGCGGTATATTTGAACTAATAATATATATATCCTTGGTAATTAGTATGAAATAATAACCTCAAACCTATATGGTATTAAATTAATTAACTGCATAACTAGGCTATTGATATAAATAGTTGACCCACTTGTTTACGTACTAACCTAGATTTTGACTTTTGAGTTTTCAGTTTTGACCTATTAGACTTTTTTTCAAATATTTCACCAAAGGTTGGGGATAATGATCGTTTATTATGAGTGTCATTTATTGTGGGTGAAAGTGAGATGGGGATGAATGGTTTTTAAAATATTTGGATGTTTTCAGAGTTTTGAAATGTTTTGAGGATGTTTTTGGTATTTTTTGAGATTTTATAAATGTTTTTATTTTTTATTTTCTAGTGTTTTGGGGTTTTCTAAGATTTTGACCACGAGACTAACCTAAGGAACTATCCTAGGGGCCTCGATGGCTTATCAACATATTAGCCTTACCTATGTTATA
This sequence comes from Sequoia sempervirens, assembly GCA_007258455.2. Taxonomy (NCBI): domain Eukaryota; kingdom Viridiplantae; phylum Streptophyta; class Pinopsida; order Cupressales; family Cupressaceae; genus Sequoia; species Sequoia sempervirens. The sequence goes on from VDFB02271358.1 coordinate 564,881,056, forward strand.
CATGCAGAGACCACGTAGTTCAACTAACAACTTAACCTATTTACTTGATGAAATGTCAATTTATTATGATGGACTCCTAAAGGAATGACCTAACTATCTCAGGGGATGATCAAAGATCAACCTTTCCTACGTTCAAGGCTCAGAGACCTGTAGTTTGACAAGACAACTCTGCTTTTGACTTTTTGGATCTTTGACTGAATTTTTGACTTGTTTTTGAATTTTTATATGTTTTAAATGTTTTTGGGTTTTGTGATTTTAGGACTTCAAGAATATACACAAATCCGATCTCATGAGAACATAGAAAACTTAAAGGCCAATAATACCACACATAATAATACAACCTAGAAGGATCAAATTAATATACTCAATACATTGATTCTCTCATTTAATATTCACTAAAAATTAATAGGCTATTGCAAATACCCTTAGAGATACCTAACTATTGTCTATAATGTATATAACCAAGTTGACGATTGTTTAATTATAAATATAGAGTTAATGTGTAGCTATTATATCATTATAGTTTTAGATACCATCATAATTCTTATTATAAATGGTATCTATGATGTGCCAGGATATTGAAGGATTCCTATATATTCTTGTAATATAATCCTAGTAATAGTTAGGTGTAGAAGCTATTCTTATCAATAATTATTAAACCTACTTTAGGTTCATAACTTCCTCAGGTTTTTCATTATTTCCATCGTATTTATGTGTGTTATCAAACATAAGATAATTTTCCTTTTGAAAATCCCAACTCCACAATAGATGTTCATCATTGTCATGATTTTTTATCATGTTGAAATTTCTTCTTTCTTCCATCATTTTTGCTTGTCACGCTAACAAGGTACTATGATAGTTAATCACCACCATCATTAATCATGCACACACAAATTTTCAGCACAATTCATATAACATTAATCATCTCATATGCATATAATATAGATTTGTTATTCTAAGCATCTCATAATCATAACATTACATACACATTGGCATATACATAAAAAAATCCATCACATCATCCATTTGCATAATCATATAACCACCATCACATCGCATAAATAGATTAGAAATTTGCATCCATTTGTATAAAACATCATCATATAAACATACATATCATCCATCATCCATCTCTATCATATGGAACATCTCATAAATAACCACATCGTAACCATTTTGGCATTTCATTTTGCAAATCATTTCATATCATTATAAGCATCCAGTGCACAATTAATAAGGTCAAATTGCTTAGGATGGGGTATTGTTGTGCTTTTGAAAATCCAATGCATGAATCTCTATTAGGTATTATTAGGTTCATTTTCTGTAATAATTTTATAAGCATATTTCCTACTAGGTTAATAATATTGAAGCCTAACTATGCTTGGATGAATTTGAGTATAGTAAGTTTAATGGATGAAATAATATACTAGGTCAATCCTTAAGGTTTCTGAGGTTATAAGTATACTAGTATCAATAAATAAGTTATCATTGGTATCCCAAGCTTACCATCATGATATGTTGATTTATACTAAATTGATATCAGTTATCAATTTTGGTTTGTATCTCCTCGGGTCATTGTGAATAAGACACCTAAGGTAAGATGTTTTTTGTTGTGTTCTTGCAGGTATAGGATCTAGGTAACCAATGATTTCACACACAAATTTTGATTTTGGTACCTCAAATGTGAGCACGAGAAGCTATTCTACCAAGAATTCATATTTTGGGACATTGTGAGGCTTGTCCAGAAGGGATCCAATCATTTACATGGCATCTACAACTTTGTTGTTGGCTCTAGGTATATGCTCAAATGTGATCTCGATAAAGGATTCCTTGAGAGTCTCCACTAGTTTCTTGTATGGAGTGAGCTTATCATCCTTAGTCTGGTATTCACCATTCACTTGGTTTATTATCAATTGAGAGTCTTTGTATACTCTAAGGGCCATGATGTGCCACTACACTGCTATTTTGAGACCTATGGTTAGGCCTCATATTCGACAATGTTGTTGGTTCAGGGGAATGCAAATTTATATGATCTAGGTATATAGTCCCCCTATGGGATGATAAAGAAGACATCAGCTCCTGATCCATGTTGCGTGTATGAGCCATCAAAGTAAATTTTCTAGTGGTTAGCTATGTTGAGATTGAAGATGGATTCATCTAGAAACTTTGAGATGAGAGGATTCTCTAAATAGATTGGTGCTTCTACAAGTTTATCTGTGATGACTTGGACTTTAATTGCTATTTTCTCCACATATTCAATGTCATACTCTGATAGTATCATGACTCATTTGGCCATTCTTCCAATGAGCATTGCTTTTGATAGTAAGTACTTGAAAGGGTTGATTTTGGCAATGAGTTTGACTTTGTGTGCCCAACACAAAATGGCCTTCACTTTTCCATGGGGCACTTACTACTGGAATATGATGCCATTAGGCTTGAAGAATGTAGGAGAAAAATAACAAAGAGTCATGATGTTAATATTCCATGACATGATCCATAAAATTGTCAAAGATTATGTTGATGACATACTAGCCAAATCCAGGAAGAGGAAGGATCACATAGCAACCTTAAGTGTCATTTTTGACAGGTTGGAGGAATACAAGGTCTGATTAAATCCAAAGAAGTGTGTCTTCAATGTACAATTAGGAAATTTTCTAGGATACATAGTGTTAATGCGAGGTATTGACGTAGACCCTACCAAGGTACAAGAAATCCTCGAGATGGAGGCACCCAAAATGATATGATGTTGAAATTATGTGTCGTGTATCATTTATTTATTATGCATTTATGGATGGTTTTATATGATGCTTAGACTAACAATGCCAATAGTGATCTTATTGTGCCCATTTTGGTGTATATGCATCTCATAAATCTTGAATCATCATATAAATTCTCCCATCCTACAAACCAATATTATTAAACCTACTTTAGGGGCTACATCTCAATTTTTTATATTAATTTATCCATCCATGAATAGATAAATCCTATCATAATAAATATGGTATATCATATGGATATAAATAATGATTCTGATTGGCATATCTCCCTATACTATAGCTTGTTAAATACACGTAATTATATCATTATTCCTTCATATGGAATGGTTATCAATGCTCTAGAAAAACCTATTATTTTAGGCATATTATTAATCCATGGTATCTATCTCCAATGGCATATGCATAGGATATTAATATACCTCAAAGGATATGTCTACGATTATAGTGGTATCAAAATCAATGAGCTATTATTTGAGCCAAGTTATTTAGGTATGTCAATATTCCTACATAAACATATCATTCAACCCATAATTAACTTATTTATACATTATAGGCTATTGATATAAAGTGGGGTAACGATCATTATGCTTTGTTCAAGTACTTGAAATATGTGCAGATTTTGATGCCCCATCGGGTTTTGAGATGGGAACCAAGTTTGACACCCATTTTGGATAGTCAATTGGTCAAACAAATCCAAGAGCATAAAAATCTCATAAATAAATAAAATAAACTAATATACCCATTGTGGTGTCCCACAAGCCATTATCTCAAATAATGGGACACCATTTAAGAATCGGGATGTTCATGACTTGTGTGAAAAATTCAAGGCTCTATTCATCACATTAGGTGCATTGTAAACTAGAAGTATCTATCTTATTGTTGCCCCATTCCCTTATTGAAATATGACTATCAAGCATGCATATACAACAAAATGGCCACATTAATACTAGGTTATATGTATGAAAACTCTATTTTCTCTCAAAAGGCATAAAAAAGGAATATTCTTCAAATTTGAATTCAAAATCCAAGTGGACTTTCTCCTTCGAACAAGGCATTTACTCCACCTAGAAATTCCTTTTTCTGACTAGTTATTCTAAGCCCTAACAATCAGGTAAGTGGATTGTTATTACCACAGATATATCCATATCATAAAGGATATATCTCATAAGTAATTAATATATAATAACCAGTATATGAGTAATGTCATTATTCATATAACTTATATATGAATATAATTTTTTATTATGATGTATAATATTTAAAGGATATCCCATAATATATAGATATTGTAGAGTTATTTAGTATTATACCATTAATATAGCCTAATTTTATACCTATACCATACTTTATAAATGCATATATTTGAATTATATGACTTATATTAATTAACACTATGGATATACGATTATTATAGTGTATCCCTATAATATTCATATACTATCAATAACTAGGATATGAGTAATGTCGATTATTCTTTATGATGTCATATATTTGATATACCCCAAATAGGTATGAATAATATATACTATTGTTGAGTTAACTTATAACCTAATTGTATACCTATATATAGTAGGTGGTTAGCTAAGAATATATAGTATGGCATATGTGTAATTGTATTATATAAGTTAGTGAATATATAAAGGATATGGTTATTTGGATATCTTGCTTATTCTTTATTGCATATACTGAGCTTAACAATAGTACGAATAATTTTGGCCTATTATTATAGTATACATATATATTATGCATACACCATTATGGTCACATTAGCGGCTATGAATGTATGAATGTACATGATTTTCTATGTATGATATGCATTTGTGACACTGATTGAACCATCATCCATTGTACACACATAATAAATAGGTTATATCCTATAACTTAATTATAAGGAATACTTTATAACAATAATTGATGCCTAATATGTCATAGAGGTTATTTGAACTTGTTGAAACAATATTTATCCTATATGTGATTTGTTATTCTAAGCATCTCATAATCATAACATTACATACACATTGGCATATAAATAAAAAATTCATCACATCATCCATTTGCATAATCATATAACCACCATTGCATCACATAAATAGATTAGAAATTTGCATCCATTTGCATAAAACATCATCATATAAACATACATATTATCCATCATCCATTTGTATCATATGGAATATCTCATAAATAACCACATCGCAATCATTTTTGGCATTTTATTTTACAAATCATTTCATATCATTATAAGCATCCAATGCACTATTAAACAAAGCATAACAAATACATAAATATTATACACAATCCATAGAATTAGGTGCATACATCTATCCATAATCATATAAAATATCTCATAAAACTATTGGATATTACCCTAGTATATTAACCCTAGTAGATCCAGGTATACAACTAATTGTACATACTAATAATAGTATAACTATATTATACTATTATTATAAAACTATCTATAATAAATTCCCCATAAATATAGTAATATACATATTACTATATTATTGGGATAATATAATATAATGTGGGAGTATATCTTATCCCTATACACTGTAGCTATATCTTACCCCGTATACTAGTTATACTTGGTAACTATACCATATCATATTGCTTATTGAGGTTATATCTATAATATAACCTCAGTGAATACTTGCTTTATTTAGGTATGTGCGAAGGGTGTTTTAGATATTTTTTTTACCACAGAGGAAAGCTTTCCTTCCTATGTTTTGGTCTAAGATGTTTGAAATACCTAAAGAGCATCCTAGTAAGGTTTTCGTATGTCAGGTGTGAACAAGAGTACTCCTATCTGATTATTGAGTCAAATTCTATCACACTAAATACAATGTCATCCTAGTTCTTAATACTTTGATGCATTGTATTTATGTGTGTTATCAAACATAAGATAATTGACCTTTTGAAAATCCCAACTCCACAGCAGATGTTCATCATCATCATCTTTTGTCATGTTGAAATTTCTTCTTTCTTCCATCCTTCTAGCTTGTCATGCTAACAAGGTACTATGACAGTTAATCACCACCATCATTAATCCTGAACCCACAAATCATTAGCACAATGCATATCATATAGAAACATTAATCATCTCATATGCATATAATATATATTTTTTATTCTAAGCATCTCATAATCATAACATTACATACACATTGGTATATAAATTAAAAATCCATCACATCTTCCATTTGCATAATCATATAACCACCATCGCATCACATAAATATATTATACATTTGCATCCATTTGCATAAAACATCATCATATAAACATACATATCATCTATCATCCATCTGTATCATATGGAACATCTCATAAATAACCACATCACAATCATTTTGGCATTTTATTTTACAAATCATTTCATATCATTATAAGCATCCATTGCACAATTAAATTGGAATTTGTGTATATTCTTTATGCTAGCTATAATTATAATTGAATATAACTTATTCATGAATACGGGTATGTGTAGGATAATCATGGAAAAAATAGGCCCTTAAGTGGCTAAAAATTTAGAAAAATCAGAGTTAGGAAACTTGACATAAAAAATTGAATAAGTTATCTATATTATTTCAAAAATATGTAGGAATAGAATCTATAGTAAATTGAATGTAGTTTCTAAACTACTAGGTTTGTTTAAAAAAATAAAATCTATTTGGTGAAAATTTGAAATTTCAATGAAGTGGTACTTGAATTTTAGGGAAAAAATAAGTAGGTGTCTGTCTAACCACCCTAACCACAATAAAATGATATTTTTTATAAGGTTTTAGATATAAGTAGAGGATTCATGCCTTGATGTGATGCATATTTTTTTGTAATTTTTTTCTAAGTAAATAATTAATTAGAAATTTTTATCACAACTTTTTAAAATATATATAAAATCGTCTGTCTAACCACCTTAATTTGGTCAAAACTTCATGAAATTCAATTTTTATTTTTTTAATCCTATAGTATGTGAAGCATAGAATGTGATGCATGTTTTGAATTCAAAAAATGTAATATCGTTTGAAAGCTATAGATGTTTTTCAATCAACCTATCAATCAGGACTTTAGTCATAATTTAAATAGAAAATGAATAATAATTACTTATTAAATTCAAAGTAAAGCATAATTTATATCCACGGAAAGCTAAGAATCTCCTTTAAAAACCCTTTTTGTTTCATCAATTTTGGATAAAAAGATAGTTGTTAGCCACATACCTATCATATTGCCATTTTTTGGCCCATCATGATCCTGCACATACCCATACTATGAATATATAACCACAATAGTATATATTATTATGCCTGATAGTAATAATATGAATGATATACTTGATCAAAAGTATACCTAAATTATGATGATTAATTGTTGATACTATATATTAATCCATAATGAATAATGAATAGGTATACCATTAATATATACTATATAAGTTATCCTATAATGATAAATATGATCCCTAGTTAGTTATGCCCACAATAATATACTCATAAAATCTTAATGGTCCTAACCCATGTTAAACTTTGGATACTATTGTATATAATGGGATGCATAAATTTTATCATAATGTACTCCCCATTGAGATCAAGCTCATGTTGCAATTGAACAATTTGTTTATGGGATACTCATATGCCATACCTAATTATGGATCACATAATACCAGATGCAAGGTGGATTGTGTATAATATTTATGTACTTGTCATGCTTTGTTTAATTGCAATAATAATTGACCAATATTATTAAACCTATGCAAGTGATACATGATGATGCAATAAACTACTCTATTTCTAAGTATCGCAATCATTTTTGCCATGATCATCATTCCCTTATTGACATATGATTTTGTCCTTCCAACAAGGAATTTACTCCACCTAGAAAGTCCTTTTCCTTGAGCCAAGTGGAATTCAATGCACCTTCTTTCCCTCTTACATGTCATTTCAACATTTTCAAAATTCAAATATAGACATTTATTGACACATTCTTCAAAACTTGTACATCCTCCATCCATTCACATATTGACAAATGGGACTTTGTCATTAGTTAATTTTTAGTCCCACATTTCTCTATTTTGGGTATCTCTTCAACTTGACATTCTATAAATAAGAGACTCCATTCCTCATTTGATCATCCACAACTTGAGTAAACTACTATACTCAAATTCATCCAAGCATAGTTAGGATTTTTGCATATTTTCAACATGAGCTCCATTGAAGTCATCACAACAAGCATGAATATTTCATCAATCATCTTCATCACATCTTTGGAATTGGGAAAGGGCCAATTTTCACATCAAATTGGCACCAACTCCCTCAAGAGATTAAGAGTTTTCTTCTTTTCAGAATAGGATTTGATATTTTAGCCTTTAAGTTTTTTGTGTTCTTCATGTTATTCCTTTTCTCTTACATTCAAATGGATTTCTTGAGGGATCTATGTTCTAACCTGCATTTGACCTTATTAATGTGTTGTTTGTTGTGTTCTTGCAGGTGTAGGATCTAGGTCCACTGTAACACCCCTCCTTTTTGTACTCTGATAATTAGGCAATGTTTTCCTATGATATGCTTCGATCGTGTTAACATATGAATTAATGATGCTTTATGCTTTGAATATGTTAATAATGTTAACTTTGTCAGTTGGTGATACTGTATTGGTGAAGGGGACGGGATCACATCACTCGCATACGAGCGCCCTGTGATTCCGAGATTTCCTCTTCATGGTGTGATTGATCATATTATGTATATATGCACGTTCGACATGCTCTGTGTTGCAGGTTGGCAGGTACATGACATTGACTCCACCTGGGTTCCAGGTTTGAGCGTGTCCATTGACCAACGGAAATTAATTGGGAGATAGTAGCTAGGTTTTCCGAACTAGGCCATCACCCTAGTCATAGCATGTTGTTGGGTCGTCATTGGGATCAGTTGTTTTATCTTGGTCAGTTTCCTTTGAGTGTTTATTTAATTTCAAGTTGAAGTCTATTAAATGGCTTGCGTAGTCTAATTAATGATTAAATGGGTTTAGTTGCAAGCTAAAAGTGATTAAATAGCCTTTGGAAATTATAAACGATGAATGTTTGTCTTATTGAGATGTTGGAAAATTAGCGATTAATTAATTAATTTAATGGAATTAATAAAATAATCTAGTTTTAAATTAGATTTATTTTATTGATAATTTGAATTAATTGTGTGAATTAATTAAATTATCCCTATGAATTAAAAGTGTAAAAGATTTAATTCTTTTGTTGAATGTAAAGTGCTAGAATATTTTGAATTTAAATTGGAATTAGAAAATTGTTAAAGTTATTAAAAATTCCAATGTTTTCTTATGCAAAGACTTTGGGGTAAAAAGGATATTTCTGAATTAGTTGACTTTTTTGGTAAAAAGATATTTGTGTTTAAAATTGAAATTGGAATGGGAATGAAATGTTGATTTGAATTTGAGTTCAATTTAATTTGTATTGAGGTAGAATTTGAATTTGAATGTGAATTTGGGGAGTTTGGAGGAAAAAGGTTATATTTGGTTTTAGGGTTTTCTTTCAATCCTCCATGGAATTCTTGGTTTGGTTTTTTTTTTGGTGGAGAGCTTGGAGGAGGCTAGAATGGTGGAATTGAAGGAGGGCTTGGGATTCTCCATTGTTGAAGCTTCCAAATTTGGAGGAAACACAAGGTTCCATCACTCTTTCTTCTACTTCTTGCTTTCTTTTGAATGAGGTTATATGATTGAAAATGTAATTTTAGATTCAATGAAATTATGGAAAATCTCTCATATTTGCAAAATTATAAATGGATTTGGGAATGGAAACTATACAAGGAATTTGCACCAAGAATTAGAGAAAAATATATAAATAAAGAAAACTCCATTGTTGATCTAGTTCTTGAAAACCCATCTTATTGTTTGAAATAAAATTATTTTCTTGAAATGGGTTAGATAGATTATTTCCTCAATTTGAACATGAAATCAAGATTTGGGCATATATAATTGTGAGTATAATCATATATAACAATATATGAAATACCCACAAATATATATATTCTTATTTACATTTGTTTTATAGAAATTTTAAATTTCTGGTAAAAATGTTTTTAAAAATTTATTGTTTTCGGGTCTAGTAAAAAAATGCAGGTTTTAATTTATTTTAAAAAATTTGTTTTTGGTGGGAGGTGGTCAAACCAAGACACATGCGGAGGGGAGACGCCCGAGGCACCAACGGACAACCATCACGCCACCCTTGGCCCCACCAAATATTACCCCTGCCGCCTCAAGCGACAAGTCGCCCAGCCGGCGAGCATACAACGGCCGGCGAGGGCTGGGTTAAGAGTTTAACTTGTGCCGGCGAGGCCAATGCGAGGCCCGTATTTGCCCTCTGTTTTAAAAAAAATAAATCAAAACAAAAAAATATAATAATGCTTTTTCATTTTTTTTTAAATGTTGGTTATTGTATTTAACCTAACTTTTGTATATAAATATAATTTATATTATATTTTGCATATTATATATATATAATAATTCATATTGTATATATTTTAAAAAAATATATAATATATTTTAATATATATATGAAATTTAAGGGATTATAGTAGGAGATCAAAATATATTTTATGATTAATCATGAGGATTTAAAAGTAGGAAATAATTAGAAAATAAAATATTGTTTTATTTGATATATTTTATTCAATGAGAATTTAAATTTAAAGTGTTATAAATTATTTTATTGCAAATAAAATATTATTTAGTGGGCATATTTAAATAATGTTAAATGTTAAACTAGAACTTTTAAACGACCTTGTGATTATTATGATTGTGGAATTGAGAGTAAATGATGAATTTATTTGTTAACTTAAATGTTTTTTTTTATCAAAGTGATTTATCTTTAGTATGTGATCATGATATTTAGAGAGAACGGTTGATTTAAATTTTAACCAGATAGCTACATTATTAAAGTGTTTTGATTATGAGTATGGTCGTGAAATTTAGAGTAAATTATATGTTCTTTAAATTTTTCAACGTCGTGAAAAGAAATGGGATCAATTGATTGGATAAATGCAAGTCATGAAACCTGTGTTTGGGTGGATTTAGGAAATCCGAATTTTAGTTTATTTAATTGCTTGAAATGCTTTTAATGTTTATTTGTTCTTGTTCGATGTTGGGAGTATAGAGTCATTGTTTGAAGTCTTCCGGAGAGGGGATTTGTATTCTGTTGTGGGTTGTCTTTATGAAAGTCAACTTTTGGTGTGTCGTAGAAAATGTGCATAGTTATACCTTGTGGATCACCCGGTTTTCACGAACGGGGATTTGTGCCTCCTTGGGTGTAGGAGAGGGTAATGTGATTTGGTTTCCTCCAATGTTGGAGTGGGTTTTGTACGTTGTTTTCCTCCAGTGTTGGAGTAAGTTCTGTGTTCTGTTTCCTCCTTGGTTTGGAGAGGTTGTGTTATCTAGTTTCTTCTTGTGGGTGTGTTGTCGATAGGAGAGTGGCTCTTGGTGGGGGTCCGGCACACAAAGGGGCGCCAGGGTAACTCACCTAGAGTTTAATTAAGTGATAAGTTAAAGGAATTAATGGGGATCCTTCAAACTAATAAGATAATCAATGCCTCTCTCTCGTGAAGCAAGTGAATGATAAGGCTCGAGATGAGATGGGACGCATAGTTTTGCATGAGGGTCCGACGCCGGTAGAGGCAAGCCAGGGTAACCCAAGATGGGGGTCCGGTAGCCTAGGAAGGTTGAGCTAGGGTAACTCATGGCAATTTATGTATGACACTCTTCCTATGTCGGAAGTTAATTAGTTATTGTGCGATGTGCATGACCATTGTTCTCTTAAAGCATTGTAACTTTGTGTTAAGTGATGTTGTGACTGTAGCGACTTAATGGCATTGTGTTTGTAGATGTTAAGTGGCTTTGTGATTGTAGTTGTTTCAATTCAGTTTTGTGTAAGCCTGTGTCTAGTGGTAGATGGTCCTGTCTAGGAAATCCTTGTTACTATCTCCTAGCACGGAGGGAGTGGGGCCTTTGGGTTCCACGTGGTCGGGTGGCGTGCATCTTTCCGTTGGTTCTTCTTCATGTTCGTGTGCTCGTGTTTTCCTATTGGAGAGCTCACGGGAATCAGTTCTTCTCATGCCTTGTTCTCTCAGTTCTTATTGTACTTTATTACCCCTCAGTTGTTATCGAGGTGGAATTTGTAATATGTAATCTTTTAGTTGGATTTACCTCATTTGGGGAATGAGTGATGTAACCCTATTGTTTAAATGTTAAATTGGAATCTTGAGGTATTTATTATCCTTGTTGTAATTTATCTTGCATGGAATGTATGTTGTTTCATTTCCTTAAGTGATTAATGTTTTAGTTTATGTTAATGTTATCTGATGTTGGGTTTTTAAGTAATCTTTGTCTCGTGGCCTTAGAGGTTGTTGGCAATATGTATTCACCTTGCATGTTAATTGTACTTAAACAAAAAAAAAATGGTACATTTAAGTAGTGAATTGCAACTTCCTCTAGGGTTGCGTGGCGGGGCATTACATCCACATTTTCAATGTCATACTCTGATAGTATCATGACCCATTTGGCCATTCTTCTAGTAAGCATTGCTTTTGATAGTAAGTACTTGAGAGGGTCAATTTTGGCGATGAGTTTGACTTAGTGCACAAACATGTAATGTTTGAATTTCTGTGATAGGATGCAAATCTCCCTATGGGTTAATCAATGCATAATAAATAAATGATACAACCATCATTATCATATTCTTCAACAAATAATGATTTAATTTGATCATTGTGAATATTGTCAATGGTTCAATCTTTGATAAGCATGTAATTATTGGCTATTGATATAAAGTGGGGCCATAACAGGTACATAAATATTATACACAAGGCCATTAGGATTATCATGATAAATGATGTCCCAATTTATATCAATGGACATAAATAGGAATCCTAACCATTATTGCATATTACCAAAATGTGTTATTCGTGTATATTCCTGTAAATGGATATAATAAACAATGTTCATTATATTATTTATATCAGGTGAATATATTTACAATATTCTAGTATGTCATTGACATAATCCTCGACAGTTTTATGGATCATATTATTTCCAATAGGTAATAAGATTAATGTTTCTATAAACATCTATTTACTGATTTAGTTATAGATAATTCATATGGGATTAATTAATAACCATTATAATATGTTTCATGATATAATGGAAGGCATAATTAATCCATTATGGTAAATATTAAATGAGAGAATCGATGTATCCATGAGATATATTAATGGTGTATGTTACCCCATGATAAGTGAATTATAGTGTCAATGGTCCTCGATTAACGATTTATGATTATTCTTTAGGATATAATATGTGGTAATAAACCCTACATAGGTATGAATAATATATACTATTGTTGATAGTATTAATACCCATATCTCATACTATATATTTATCATATAGAAACATTAATCCCATTATATATACCTATTATATATGATTAATATATACTATCTATTAGAGGGATACCTAATATAGGTTTGTAAATGTCATAATTTAGATATAATATTTATTAATATAATAGCTAATTGTATTATATATGTTTGAATTATGACAATTATATCAATATACCCTAATATTATGATGGTTATAGGATATTTGCAAACAATGATGTCGGGGTCTCAAAATCCCAAACTGCACCATCGTAGTCCACTTTGCATAAGCACCCCAAACCCTAATTCTAAATTCCATCAGGGTTTCAGAGTTTGGAAGTCCAGCGCTCCATTTCATGAAAGCATTAGAGTTTGAGGAATCTTCTCAAACTCCACCAGGGTGGTCCATCTTGTGATGGCGGTTCAATTTGGAGGACTGAGCAGTCCAGTTTGAAATTTGAGTAGCACTATATGGCACCATTGCAAATAACCTAGTTCTAGAAGCAATAAATAAGCACATAAAACAAAAAATGAAGCTCAAGTAAGGATCACATAACGATGCACTGATGCCAGGAGGTTGTTGGTATGTTCGTACTTAGTCAGAGATATACAATGGGAGTTTTCATTGTGCCATCTCATCAGGGAATCAAAGCTCAAATTGTGAAATCTCTTAAGGATGAATGTGTTCAAATGAGTTGGAAGTGGCCTCTTGATGCCTATTTAAGCCTGAAAATTAGGGTTTTTTGACCCTGTTCAGCCATCCTGCTAGGGTTTTGGATCCCCAAGTTTGTTTTTCTCTATCTAAGGGACCTTTTGCACATTTTTTGGCATTTAACCTCATTTTTTGACTTCCCAAAGCCTTTCTAGACCTGTCGGATAGCTTTTCCTCTTTTTTTCATGAGATCACCAAAAAAATAGAATTTTCGTCTAATCCGATGAGAACATGCTGCCAACATGATGCAATAGACTACTCTGATAAAGGCAGGACAAATTGATCTTAAGGATGGGATCAGTAGTACTAGGAAGGATAAAGAATGTGTACCTATATCCTATACTTGCAAGAACACAACAAACAACACATTAATAAGGTCAAATGCAATTTAGAACATAGATCCCTCAAGAAATCCATTTGAATGTAAGAGAAAAGGAATAACATGAAGAACACAACAAACTTAAAGGCTAAAATATCATATCCTATTCTAAAACAAAGAAAACTCTTAATCTCTTGAGGATTATAATATATTGGGGGTAATAGTATATCATATAGTATCATACTAGTATACTTAACTAATAATAGGCATAATAGTATATATTCACGTATGGCCTCCTCATATACCCAAATGAGGTTAATATACTTAGTCCATTGGCATAATCCAAATAGATATAAGACAATTAGATGTCATTATCCCAAACTATTATTGATAGTATATCAAATGGTCCATTGAGGTTTATACCTAGTTATAATAACCTAAATATTATAATGTCAATGGTCCTCTTGTATAATGTCTATTAATTGCATAATATGGATAACCCTGAATAATCCCTAGTAATATGCTTACCAATTATGATGGGATATCATGATCTCATATAGTATGATAACAATAATATGTATATGGGTCAAACAGTATTTCCAAGGGCATCACTATGATAGGTATATAGTTAGCATATTATAACCGCATGAATATGGTAGCCTAGTTAGGTTTGACTAAAAACCTAACTATTACTTGGTATTTAATTTATGAGCTATTCTTATCAATGTAATAATGTATTATTCCTAATTGTATATTCTTATCATTTTAACATTACAAACGATCATGATATGATACCTTTATATGCTCGTAGGAGTATATTGTACTATTGTTTAAGTTGTATATTAGTTTATTTTATTTATTTAAGAGAGTTTTATTCTCCTGGATTCATTCGACCAATTGACTATCCATAATGGGTGTCAAACCTGGTTCCCATCTCAAAACTCGATGGGGACATCATAATCTACATAGATTTCAGGGACTTGAACAAAGCATGTCCAAAAGATGATTTCTCATTGCCTAACATTGACATGATCGTAGACATGATGGCGGGACATGATACGCTTTCCTTGATGGATGGTTTCTCAGGATACAACCAGATAATGATTTCTAAAGAAGACCAACACAAAATGACCTTCACTTGTCCATGGGGAACTTACTACTAGAATATGATGCCATTTGGCTTGAAGAATGAAGGAGCAACATACTAAAGAGCCATGAAATTAATCTTCCATGACCTAATCCATAAAACTATCAAAGATTATGTCGATGAAGCCTTAAGTGCCATTTTTGACAGGCTAGAGGAACACAAGGTCCAATTAAATCCAAAGAAATGTGTCTTCGACATACAATAAAGAAAGTTTCTCAGATACATAGTGTCAATGAGAGGTATTGAGGTAGACCCTACCAAGGTAAAAGCAATCCTTGAGATGGAGGCACCCAAAACATTGAAAAAATTGAGAGGTCTCCAAGGTAGGCTTCACTCCATTTGAAGATTCATAGCACAGTTGGAAGATAAATAGAATCCATACTCTCACTTACTTCACAAGGGAGTAGTGTACAAGTGGGATGAAAACTGTGATGAAGCCTTTAATAAGATCAAAGAATATTTTCTTACACCACCAGTCCTCATGCCATTAATTCTCTATGTGTCATCAACAACAACAACCTTTGGAGCTCTTCTAGCTCAACACAATGAAAAATGGAATAGATAGGGCCATCAATTATATGAATAGAAAAATGGTTGGGCATGAGTTAAATTAGTCATTCATTGAGATATAATGTTTATCTGTAGTGTTTGCTTCATAGAAATTTGAACATTACATGTTGGCGAAAAAATTCAAACTCATTACCAAAATTGACCCTCTCAAGTACTTACTTTCAAAATTAATGCTCACTAGAAGAATGGACAAATGGGTCATGATAATATCAGAGTATGACATGAAATTGAATATGTGGAGTGGAAAGAAATTAAAGGCCAAGTCATCACAAATCAACTTATAGAAGCACCAATCTATTCAGAGAATCCTCTCATCTCAGAGTTTCCAAAAAAATCCATCTTCAATCTCAACATAGCCGACCATTGGAAACTTTACTTTGATGGCTCATACACGCAACATGGATCAGTATCTGTTCTCTTCTTTATCACCCCACAGGGTGATTGCATACCTAGATCATATAAGTTGGCATTCCCGTGCACCAACAACATTACAAAATATGAGGCTTTAACCATAGGTCTCAGAATAGCAGTGTCATGGCACATCATGGCCTTTAGATTATACGAAGACTCTCAACTAATAACAAACCAAGTGAATAGTGAATACCAAACTAAGGATGATAAGCTCACTCCATACAAGAGACTGGTGGAGACTCTCAAGGAATACTTTATCGAGATCACATTTGAGCAAATATACATAGCCAACAATAGAGCTATAAATGCCATGGAAATGATTGGATCCCTACTGGACATCAATCACAATGTCCCAAAATATGAATTCTTGGTAGATAAGCTTCTTGTGCTTGCATTCAAGGTACCAGAATCAAAATTTGTGTGTGAAATAATTGGTCTTGGTGATCCTTGGTACCATGACATTTATACCTACCTATGAATAGGTTTCCTAATCATTGACTTATCCTCAACCTTAAAATGAACCTTTGTCAAAAAGGCATCTCAATTCATCATCCTAGGAGATACCATGTATCATAGGAGCATAGAAGGAACCTTATTACATTGTTTAAACATTGAGGAGGCATTGACCACTTTAACTAAGGCACATAACGACATTTATAGTTCACACTCAAGTGGAGTGACCCTAGCCAAGAAATTACTGAGGATGGCATATTATTGGCCTACAATGGAAAGCGAGGCACATGACTATGTCAAAAGGTGCCTACAATGTCAGCATCATGGGGACCTCACCCTTGCTCTAGCTCAAGAACTTCATCCCATCATCACACCATGGACCTTTTTACAATATGGGGACTCGATCTCATTGGAAAAATCACTCCCACTTCATCTAATGGCCACAAGTTCATTATAACCACCATTGAGTACTTTACCAAGTGGGTGGAAGGCATACCCATGACATATATAACCGAAAAGCAGATATAAAAGTTCATCCTAAACTATCTCATTTGTTGGTATGGTGTCCCACAAGCCATTATCTTAGATAATGGGACACCATTTAAGAATCAGGATTTCCATGACTTGTGTGAAAAATTCAAGGTTCTATTCATCGCATTAGGTGCATTGCAAACTAGAAGGATCTATCTTATCGTTTCCCCATTCCCTTATTGCATATACACCAAAATGGCCACAATAAGAAATTTATTATTCCTAACGAGTGATATGATCTAACTCCTCCATAACATTTCCCAAACAAATAAATAGACCTATATAATCCTATAGATAAATGGTTAATCACTATTGTGATATAAATTATCTACTGTTGATCACATACCACCTAGTATAAGTAGTATAATGAACATTGTTTATGGGTCAAATAGTATTTATAGTGGTATAAAGTCATATATCATGATACTTAATAGGTTCCTAGATATATCCATACCTGTTATAACTTTGAAGAAATTAGCTAACCCATAATACTATTACCTATCATACATTTCATAAATAACTCTAAAATATCCCTGATGAATTTATATCATATTGATATATTAGCTATTGATTATATCATAAATATTATACTTAAGTTATAATATTTATAACCATATGCTTAAATCATATAACATCATAAGTTAGATATCCTTATTAATGGTATACACAAGTGAAGGCCTACCAGTATAGCTAATTGTATATCAAACCGTATGCTTAGATCATATAACATCATAAGTTATATATCCCCATTCATTTAGGTATACAATTAGCTATTATATTTTAGGCTACTTATAATATTGTTTATGGATGGTGGTTATTATTACCCCATAATATTGTCAATTATAATGATGTATCATATAAGAGTTAATTAACTATAATGACACATAATTAAATAAACAGTGCACATCATATTAAACCTATATATATATATACAGATATATAACATCAATCAAGGTATGTTCGTGTATTCTATTGTTTCTAACCACATATGAGGTTATGTTTTTCTTAGAATATCATTATAGTTGGGGAATTTAGTGGAGGATACTCCTGGCCCTTTTGTAGGCTAATACTAGATACTGTAGGATTGTGTATATTAATCCTATGTCATGGTTTGTAATAGTTTGGCCATCTCTGATATATTTATAATATATCATCTTATATAAGGATAGGCCATTAGATTTAAGAATATACATACATAAAATCCATCTTTCACATCTCGCTTTCACCCTCAATAAACGAAACTCATAATAAATAATTGTCATCCCCAACCTCTGCTATTTGGATTTGGGACGTTCACCTGATTCTCCTTTAGTACTAGTTCTCCAACTTGGAATGTCCTACTTTTGATTTCTTGTTATAGCTCCTCTTGAGTCTATTCTAATAGACTTGAAAATTAATGATTTAAAGAATCTATACGCTACTCATCCAATAGTTTCATTTCATTCATTCTTGATACTCAGTACTCTTCATCCGTGATGAGGTTTTGTAGTGATATTCTTAGTGATGGGAGCTCAATCTCAGTGGGGAGTACTGCTTCTGATCCATAGACCAAGGAGAAGGGGGTGGCATTGGTGGGTGTGTGGATGTTGGTTCAGTAGGCTCATAGGGTGGGATTCAGCTGCAGATGCCAGTCACGACTTGCATCATTGACTATTTTCTTGAGGATCTTTAAAATGGTTTTATTTGTGGCTTCTGCTTGGCCATTTCCCTGGGAATAGTATGGAGTGGAGAAGCGATGTTGGATTTTGAATTTTTCACACAAGTCATGGACATCCTGATTTTTAAATGGTGTCCCATTGTTTGAGATAATGGCCTGTGGGACACCATAGTGGCAAATGAGAAAGTTTAGGATGAACTTTGATATCTGCTTCCCGATTATATATGTCATGGTTATTCCTTCCACCCACTTTGTAAAGTACTCAGTGGTGGTTATGATGAACTTGTGGCCGTTAGATTCAAGAATATGCATACAGAAAATGGAGCCTTATTCTTGAATTATGGATAGATGTAGAAATAGACTACTCTTATTGTGCCATAATCAAAGGCATAATATGATTAAATCCAAACACTTCAAAAATATATAAGGAACCCATAAATTGTGTATCAACCTTAAGGAATATCATTATAGTGATATGCGGTTTAATGGATGAACTTTGGATACCGGATTTGGAGAACTTAATGATGATATAAAAAAATTATCCATATGAGTAATTTGTTATAATGATATATCATGATATTTGGATCTTTATAATGATATTGTTATATAACTGATATATGCTTATGACTGTTAGGTATCATTATTTATAAGATTAGGCTTATTTTGTATAACTTATAACTAGGTTAGCATACTTATTTAAGGCATAATAAGTTACCATAATCCTAATATATTATGCATATCATGCACATCTAGTTCTTTCTTTTAATATAATTCCTAGCCCATTTTGGTATGTTTGTGTATATTACTAGATTGTACACAATTGAATAGTGAATACCAAACTAAGGATGATATGCTCACTCCATATAAGAAACTGGTGGAGACTCTGAAGGAATCCTTTATCGAGATCACATTTGAGTAGATACCTAGAGCCAACAATAGAGCTATAGATGCCATGGAAATGATTGGATCCCTCTTGGACATTGTTCACAATGTCCCAAAATATAAATTCTTGGTAAAGCAGCTTTCTTGTGCTCACATTTGAGGTACTAGAATCAGAAATTGTGTGTGAAATCATTGGTCCTGGTGATCCATGGTACCATGAAATTTATTCCTACCTACGAATAGGTGTCCTACTCACTGATTTACCCTTAACATTAAAAAGAACCTTTGTGAAAAATGCATCCTGATTCGTCATCCTAGGAGATAGCCTGTATCGTAGGAGCATAGAAGGAACCTTATTACACTCTTTAAACCAAGTAATTTCAACACACCTAATGTTGATTTCTTGTCTGAATTTTTGTGACGGGATGAAAATCTCCCTGTGGGTTAATGGTAGATCATGGGACATATTTGGTTACCTATGTGATTTGACTAACAAGGAGTAGGATCAACTGCGAGAGATGGGGCTATGTTATATTGCTTATGTAGTGCCCGTGTGAGGCCACCTTTGCATGTTGTCTACACTTTCCAAGAGATGGGACAGTGAGACATCCTCCTTTCATCTTCCTACTAGCAAGGCCACCATTACCTTGGAGGACATGTGGCCCATCCTTAGATTACCGATTCATGGTCGGTGAGTTATTTATGATATGGATTCCAGATGGGATGCATGCCATGTAGTTATGGGAATAGCTGAGGCTATGTTTTGTGAGGGCTAGATAGAGCTGGAGCATCATAGGATGCTTATGTCACCATTTCATCTAGTGATAGCCACGATCATTTCAAGTCTTATTGTCCCAAATCAACGAGGCCAGTATTTCAGTCCTGGTTGGGGGCTTTGCTGGGAGTGGATGGTTCATGATAGGCTAGTCCATTTTTCATGGGGTCTGGGGTTCTTCTTGCCTCCCTTTATAGGGATTTACATGAGTATGCCTACTTGGATGGCTAGGCACTTAGTGAAGGTGTCACACTTCTTCACGTGTGGGCATGGGAGCACATCTCCATTCTTTAGCCATGAATGTTCTAGTGTCAGTCAGACTAGATGATCTAGTGGTTTGGCACTATAGGGGTGGTGTGTCCTTCACACACACATGTGAGCATGGGATCCCTCACTAGAGGAGGGTTCTTGATGAGATGAAAATGTTTACATGGTGCCCCTACCTTGCTCATCCCTGATGGACCGACGATGTGTAGCAGTTATTCTTTACCTTCCAAGATTGATTTATGCAGGGGTAGAAGCATACTATGATTGAGTGATACCTACCTAGGTGAGTACAACATTAGTTTAGGGAGGTACAAGATAGGCTAGATGATTATTGTGTGCCCATTTTTTTTGCATATAGTGTCATAGGGTTCCTAGGGGTGATACATTCCTACCTTTGAGGCAATTGACATTTTTAGGTAGCTCGTGGCCTAGCCATGGGCGTACGATCAAGGGGTTGCAAGTCCAGGGGTTACCAAGGCATATAGAGATTGGTTTTGATTTCCTTTGCATTTGATAGCTCTAGGTACACCCTTTGTTCGACAAAGAGCTAGGAGTAGTTGAGCAGGTCAAGGACAAGGAGGTGGCAGTCCTCTAGGAGGACAACCAACACAAGATCAGCCTACACAGGTCCAAGCGCCACAAGTCCAACCATGACAGGTTCAGTCAGGACAAGTTCAGATGGATCAGTCTCGTGTTAAAGTATAGATGCAGGATCGAGACCAAGGGCTAGAGGGTGGACATGATGGGCACTAGGATCTAGCTCCTACACCACCACAAGTTGGGGATGAGGACCGGCCAAATGTGCAACCTCCACCTAGATAGCCAGCAGGTCAACCAGATCTATGGGATGAGATGATAGCATAGTTATAGCCCCAAGTCTAGGTCTTGATAGCAAAGAGAGACCAGGCAATGCTACAAAGGAAGGTCGTAGGGCTATAGGAAGTTATAGAGATGGGTCAGAGATAGTAATTAGAGAGTATGGTGGCCTCTCCTCCCATAGCACAATGCCTCTTCGTTCTTATAGGGAGGCCATCCAGGAGGAAAACTATTATCGTTTGCTTTATCATTAGGCCATACCCAAAGTAGCATGGGCCCCAAATTACTCATTGTGGACTAGCCATAGACCAGTAGAGGGTCATGGTGACAGAGGTGAGGGTAGTAGACAAGAGGGTTAGGCCTCATTTTGATTGCTATATTATTCTTTTGTGGCATATGGGCTCATTTTTTATAGCCCATTGGGCATTTTTTTGTACTTATTGGCATACACATGTACAGTGATTTGATTATTTGATTTGATGATATATATAAGATGATGATGTTGATATGATGTGTCATGTATCATTTATTGATTATGCATTTATGGATGGTTCTATTTCTATATGTTATGCAATAATGTTATGGTGTTATGTGATGGATGCACTTCTTTCTGATGGTCTATGTGATGGCTATGTGATCAATACATCTATATTATTCTTCTAATGAATGATGAAATATGATATGCAAATGGATTTATATGATATGTGATATGGATGGATGGTAGATGGTATGTACATTTATATGATGTAATCTATATGGACCCCATGCAAAATGGATTGGTCTATCACGAACCATCTCCTCCCAGAAAAGCCCCTAGCTAGGATTGAAATACTGGCCTCGTTGATCTAGGGAAAAAAGACCTGAAATGATACTGGTTATCACTAGATGAAATGGTGATGTAAGCTTCTTGTGATGCTCCTGCTCTATCTGGCCCTCACAAAACATAACCTCATCTATGGTCAAGACTGCATGGCATGCATCTCCTCCAACATCCATATCATAAATAACTCACCAACCATGAATTGACAATCTAAGGATGTGCCACTTGTCCTTAAGGGTAACAATGGCCTCATTGGTAGGAAGATGAAAGGACGATGTCTCACTATGCTATCTCTCAGGAAGCATAGACATCAAACCAAGGTGGATCCACACATGCACTGTATAAGTAATATACCATAGCCCCATCTCTCGCATTCAATTTTGCTCCATGTCAATCAAATCATGAAGGTAACCAAATATCTCCCACAATCTATGCTTTCCAGAATAGAGCTCCCTTTCCCCCTCCAGCAATAGGAAAGATCACCATGTTAAAATTGTGGAGCCTAAGGTGTCTTGAAATAAATTAGTATAAGACTAGAGATTCCCCTTATTGGTTATGATTGCTGATGTAAGAATATACATACATAAAATCCATAACAAAAAAATGGTATTATGAGAGGGGCTTAAAGGTAATGATATTAAAATTACCTAGATTTAGTTCATTGCAATTCTTGATCTCATATAAAGTGCACAATATTGGTCTAGCATAATATAGTTCCTAGGTCCCTTAAAATTTATGAGATATGAAATTTATTGACTTGGCCAAAATAATATGCTATGTTGAAGATAAGAGGATGGAGCATGAGACATTAGATGCTTAGAATAACAAATCTATATTATATGCATATGAGATAATTAATGTTTCTATATGATATGCATTGTGCAAACGATTTGTGGGTGCAGGATTAATGATGGTGGTGATTAACTGTCATAGTACCTTTTAAGCATGACAAGCTAGAAGGATGGAAGAAAGAATAAATTTCAACATGACAAAAGATGATGATGATGATGAACATCTTCCGTGGAGTTGGTATTTTAAAAATGCCAATTATCTTTTGTTTGATAATGCACATAAATACGATGCATCAAAGTATTAAGAACTAGGATGATGTTGTATTTAGTGTGATGGATCTGATGGAATTTGACTCAAAAATAAAATAGGAGTATTCTTGTTCACACTTGACATATGAAAACCTTACTAGGATGCACTTTAGGAATTTCAAACATCTTGGACCAAAACATAGGAAGGAAATCCTTTGTGGTCAACAAAATATCTAAAATACCCTTCGTACATACCTAAATAAAGCAAGTATTTTTTGAGGTTATATTATAAGAATTTCCAACAAGCATAACAAATAAAAAGATAATGATCATTGCCCCATTCCTATCTCTCTAAATACCTTCATTGGGCACATCACTAAGAGGTCCTTGGCATGGGTACAATAAGATAGATCAAAAGATAAAGATATAGTAAACAAACAAGTTGATGTTCTTCAATACCATTAGCAAAGACTAAACTATAGTGATGCCTGATGTTGATGTCCATTGCAGGAAGGATGCATCCTAGGACATGACAATATCAGATGATTTGATATGGGACTTGATTGGATGATAGGCTATATATATAAAGAGCTGACCAACTTGCTTATGTACTAACCTAGATTTTGAGATTTTGACTTTTGAGTTTTCACTTTTGACTTGTTAGACTTGTTTTTTATTATTTCACCAAAGGTTGGGGATGACGATCATTTATTATGAGTGTAATTTATTGCTGGTGAAAGCAAGATAGGGATTAATGGTTTTTCAAATATTTGTATGTTTTCAAAGTTTTGAAATGTTTTGAGGTTGTTTTTGGTTTTTTTCAAGATTTTATAAATGTTTTGACTTTTTATTTTCCAATGTTTTGGGGTTTTATGAGATTTTTACTAAGAGACTAACCTAAGGACCTATCCTAGGGGCCTCGAAGGATGATCAACAGATTAGCCTTCCCTATGTTATACACACAAATACCATGTAGTTTGACTGATGACTTGACCGATTTACATGTTGAAATGTCAATTTATTATGACAAACTCCTAAAGGACTGACCTAACTATCTTAAGGGATGATCAAAGATCAACCTTTCCTATGTTCAAGGCTCAGAGACCCATAGTTCAATAAGATGACTCTATTGTTAACTTTTTTGGATCATTGACTAAATTTTTGACCTATTTTTGAATTTTGATATGTTTTGAATGTTTTTGGATTTTGTGATTTTAGAACTTCAAGAATATACACGAATACAATCCAATGAGAACATGCTCCTAGCATGATGCAATAGACTACTTCGATAAACACATGACAAAATGACCTTGAGGATGTTGAGTAGTACTAGGAGGGATCATGATACAAACACAAGATCAAGCTATGGTGTAGATGCGGGTGAATGAGTGATGGATAGAGATATGGAATGTGATGGAAGATGGATGATTATGTGGCCATTTTTTCTCGTAGGATCCATGACATTTGTTTGTTCTGATGTATAGATTTAGGATTGATACCAAGGACCACGATATAGGAGCCATCTAAGCATAATAAATAAAAGGGTAATTTATATGAGTGTTCTAACCCTCATATGAATGAGATTGTGCATGTTTGCCAAGTTTTCACCAAGGTACCTATCCAATTTTTCCTTTATTGTTTGGATTTGGGACATTCTTTTGATTCTCCTTTAGTACCAGTTCTCCAACTTGGAATGTCCTACTTTTGATTTTCTTGTTATAGCTCATCTTGAGTCTATTCTGATAGACTTGCAAATGATTGAAAGCATCTATATGCCACTCATCTAGTAGCTCTAGCTCATTCAATCTTGATACTCGGTACTCTTCATCTATGATGAGGTTTTTCAGTGATATTCTTAGTGACAAGAGCTCGATCTCAATTGGGAGTACTACTTATGATCTATAGACCAGGGAGAAAGGGGTGGCATCAGTGGGTGTGCAAATGCTAGTTGGGTAAGCATAGAGGGAAGGATTGAGCTATAGATGCCAATCATGACCTACGTCATTGACTATTTTATTGAGGATCTTTAAAATGGTTTTATCTATGGCTTTTGCTTGGCCATTGCCCCGGGGATAGTATGGGGTGGAGAAGTGATGTTGTATTTTGAATTTTTCACACAAATCACAAACATCCTAATTCTTAAATGATGTCCCATTATCTAAGATAATGGCTTGTGGGACACCATAGCGGTAAATAAGATAGTTCAGGATGAACTTTGATATCTACTTCCTAGTTATATATGTCATGGGTATGGTTTCCACCCACTTGGTAAAGTACTCAGTGGTAGTTATGATGAACTTGTGGCTATTAGATGAAGTGGGAATCATTTTTCCAATGAGATCAAGTCCCCATTGTAAAAAGGGCCATGGTGTGATGATGGGATGAGGTTCTTGAGCTGGAGCATTAAGAACTAGCTCAAAGAATAATCCCTAGTAATAGGCTTACCAGCTATGATGGGATATCATGATCTCATATACTAGGTAATAGGCATAATGACTTTTATACCTACCTGTGAATAGGTGTCTAAAGTAATGAGGGATACCACATAACTTATTCAAGGTTATCCATATTATGCAATTATAAATCTTAAATGTACCTTATATATGATATTATGTGCATCATTAATTAATTTTCATGATATAATTAGTTATCCTTGGTAATTATATATGTTCCATAACTTTACTAACATTATACACACGTAATTATATCATAATTTTGTGATGATATAGGGATAACTAATGTATCTATAGGAAAATTTGATATATTATATATACTTAGTTAATTATCATATATGCCATGATGTGCACTATTTATAAGGATTTGCACAAGTATGCCTACTTGGATGGAGGAGCACTTGGTGCAGGTGTCACACTTTGTCACATGTTAGCATGGGAGCACATATCCATTCTTCGGTCATGGATTGTTCCAGTCCCATTCAGACCAGATGATCTAGTGGTTTGGCACTACAGGGGTGGTGTGTCCTTCAAACACACAGGTGAGCATGGGATCCCTCACTGGAGGAGGGTTATTAATGAGATGACAGTGTTTACATGGTGCCCCTACCTTGGTCGGCCCATATGGGTTGACGATGTGCATCGATTATTCTTTGCTTTCCAAGATCGATTTATGTAGGGGTGGGAGCATACCATGATTAAGCGATACCTACCTAGATGAATTTAGTGTCAATTTGGGGAGGTACAAGATAGGCTAAATGATGATTATGTGGCCATTTTTTCTTGTACAATGCCACAGGGTGCCTAGGGGTGATACATTCCTATCTCTGAGGTAGTTGAAAGTTTTAGGTAGCTGGTGGCCTAGCCATGGGTGTATGATTAGGGGTTTGCATATCCAGGGGTTACCCAAGCATATAGAGATTGGTTTCGACTACCTCTATAGGCATAACAATATAAGATATATTTGTACAGCTTATTATAATAGTATAAATAATATGTCATAGAGGTTATTTGAACTTTTTGACACTGTTCAATCATCACACCATGCTTATATGATATCCATGAGGTTACCATATCATTATTATTAAGATTATTTTTATAGGGACATTTAAATAACTTGGCTTAAACAATATGATATTCTAGTAGTCATAATGTACATGCTATGTGATTAACTTTGGTATCATGATAGAAGAGCTATTATGATTTCTAATTTGTCATTTTTAGTACACCAAAATAACTTGGTTCTGGTCTCAAAACTTGATCAAGGCATCAGAATCTACACAAATTTTAGGGACTTGAAAAAAGCATGTCTAAACGATGATTTCCTATTTCCCAACATTGACATGATCATAGACATGACAGCTGGACACGAAATGCTTTCCTTGATGGACGATTTCTTGGGATACAACTAGATAACGATTGCTAAATAAGACCAACACAAAATGGCCTTCACTTGTCCATGGGGGACTTACAACTAGAATATGATGCGATTCATCTTGAAGAATGCAAGAGCAACATACCAAAGAGTCACGACGTTAATCTTCCATGACATGATCCATAAAATTGTTGAAGATTATGTCAATGACATACTGGAAAAATATAGAAAGAGGAAGGATCACATAGCAACTTTAAGTTCCATTTTTGACAGGCTGGAGGAATACAAGGTCTGATTAAATCCAAAGAAGTGCATCTTCAGCATACAATTAGGAAAGCTACTAGGAGACATAGTGTCAATGAGAGGTACTGAGCTAGACTCGACCAAGGTAAAAGCAATCCTTGAGATGGAGGAACCCAAAACATTGAAAAAATTGAGAGGTCTCCAAGGTAGGCTTTAGTCCATCTGAAGATTCATAGCACAGCTAGTAGATAAACAAAATCCATACTATCACCTACTTCACAAAGGAGTAGTGTACAAGTGGGATGACAAGTGTGAAGAAGCCTTCAATAAGATCAAAAAATATCTTCTTACACCACTAGTCCTCATGCCACCGATCCCAAGAAAGCCATTAATTCTTTATGTTAGCAACAACAACAGCCCTTAGAGCTCTTCTAGCTCAACATGACAAAAA
The DNA here is from genome assembly GCA_007258455.2 of Sequoia sempervirens. Classification (NCBI taxonomy): domain Eukaryota; kingdom Viridiplantae; phylum Streptophyta; class Pinopsida; order Cupressales; family Cupressaceae; genus Sequoia; species Sequoia sempervirens. Next base: position 564,909,161 of record VDFB02271358.1, read on the forward strand.
TGGAAAAGAAAGGGCCATCTATTATATCAGTAGAACAATGGTTGGGCATGAATTAAATTACTCATTCATTGAGAAATATTTTTTAGTAGTGGTGTTTTCTTCACAAAAATTTAGACATTACACGTTGGTGCACAAAGTCAAACTCATCGTCAAAATCGACCCTCTCAAGTACTTATTGTCAAAACCAATGCTCACTAGAAGAATGGCCAAATGGGTTATGATACTATCAGAGTATGATATTGAATATGTGGAGTAGAAAGAAATTAAAGGAAAATTCATTGTAGATTAGCTAGTAGAAGCACCAATCTATTTAGAGAATCCTCTCATCTCAAATTTTCTAGATGAATCAATCTTCAATCTCAATATAGTCGACCACTAGAAACTTTACTTTGATGGATCACACACGCAACATGGATCAGGATTCGGTGTCTTCTCTATCACCCCATAGGGAGACTACATACCTACATCATATAAATTGGAATTCCCCTACACCAGCAACATTGTAGAATATGAGGCTTTAACCATAGGTCTCAAAATAGCAGTACAGTGGCAAATCATGGCCCTCAGAGTATACGAGGACTCTCAACTGATAATAAACCAAGTGAACGGTGAATACCAGACTATGGATGATAAGTGGTATTTATTCCTTAGTATGAGATCTAGGTGTATATACATCTTATAAATCCTGAATCACCATGCCCTAGATCCTATATGATTTATGATATACAATAAACTAGAACCGTGTTTATTCTTTGAACCAATGTAACAAGTGCACTGCCTCAAAGAGGGGAAAAAAGTAGACACATAAAATATATTGATTGACACTACACATCTGATTCAAACCACTAAGATTGGTTCATCCTGAATCATCCTTCAATCTAACCATTTAATCAAATACCTTTATTTGATTAAATTCATCAATATTCCTCTCCTAATTAAATAAATTATTTATCTAATTAAGTCATAATTTCTTGTTAATTAAATCAATTAGTCTGATCTAATTATCCCTATTTAATTAAATAATCAATTTTATTTGATTAAATCTCTAAATTTAATCCATTAAATTAAATAAATTAAAACCTTATTTGATTTAATTTAACTTCATCTCCTTGGTTAAATAAAACAAAAATCTTTATTTAATTAATCTTGAAATCATATTCTTCTCATATTTTGATTTAAATCAATCCATAAATCTAAATCAATATGTCACATCATTCTAATCTCTCATTAAATTAATTAAGCTAGATTAATTTAATCTCCTCTCATGTCCCATCCTCTAGCTTTTGCAACATGCAAAATCAAAAATCAAAACATTTATAAAATATTGAAAAATGCAAAAAATAGCCTCAAAACATTTCAAAACTCTTAAAACATCCAAACATTTGAAAAACCATTTTTCCTCATCTCGCTTTCACCCACAATAAATGACACTCATAATAAATGATCATCATCCCCAACCTTTGGTGAAATAATCGAAAAACAATTCTAACAGGTCACAAGTGAAAACTCAAAAGTCAAAATCTCGAAATCTAGGTTAGTATGTAAAAAAGTTGGCCAACTATTTATATCAATATCCTATCATCCAATGAAGTCCCATATCAAATCATCTGATATCATCATGTCCTAGGATGCATCCTTCCTGCAATGGATATCAACATCATGCATCACCACATTTTAGTCTTGGCTAGTTGTATTGAAGAACATCAGCTTGTTTGTTTACTGTATCTGTATCTTTTGATCTATCTTATAGTGACCATGCCAAGGACCTCTCAGTGATGTCTCCAACGAAGGGATTTAGAGAGATAGGAATGGGGCAAAAATCATTATCTTTTTATCTATTATGCTTATTGGACATTCTTGTAATATAACCTTAACAAATTTACTTCTCTCGCATAATATGGTTATGAGGTCACATACTGATATAAATAACCAATTTATCATCCTTCCTATTTCCTTTATGAAGTATGGATTTAGATCAACTTGTACGGATCAAATTAATATAATAAATACACCCTATCTCTCTTTTCTTTTAGAACTAGGTTATTTATTTTATGAGGGATTAGGTATAGGATATCTCACAGTCGATCCTATAAATAATCAATTTTATTTGGTTAAATCTCTAAAGTTAATCCATTAAATTAATTAAATTAAAACCTTATTTTATTTAATTTAACGTACCTATTAAGAATGGATATAAATATGCTAGAATATAGTTAATAATAGGTTATAAAGATACCTCATCAATAAACACAATTAAGGCTATCTAGTGAATATATTTAGGAGTTATATTGTTAGTATTACTCTATGCTTATTTGAACTTAATAACCTATCATATATCCTAAGTAATAACTAATCTGAAATTTATACTCTTATAATGTATGCTTACCATAGGGATGGAAGAAAGAATAAATTATTACCTATGTCATACCATAGTTAATTATAGTGTCAATTAAGGGTATCCATGAAATGTAATCGACCATTATTTAGGTTATCAATGTATCCATGAAATATCCTATCATATTTATGAGATAAGTGAGTATATTTATCCCTATTGCCACTTCTTAGGATGATAATCTTTTTCTATATTGGCTTAATTGTGTATGGTATAATAATCCCTTGGAAACACTGTTTGACCCATATACGGATTATTGTTATAATAGAGGTTCTTGAGCTAGAGCATTAAGAAATCTCATGGATATCATAACCTAATGTGTGTTTATGATATTATAGATACACAATATTGTTTATGTATTTGGAATTTTAGTTTCACAACATTGACATGATCATAGACATGACAGCGGGGCATGAAATGCTTTCCTTGATGGACGGTTTCTCGGGATATGTAACCAGATAATGATTGCTAAATAAGACCAACACAAAATGGCCTTCACTTTTCCATGAGGGACTTAATACTAAAATATGATTCCATTAAGCTTGAAGAATGCAGGAGCAATATACCAAAGAGCCATGATGTTAATCTCCCATGACATGATCCATAAAACTATTGAAAATTATGTCGATGACATACTAGCCAAATCCAGAAAGAGGAAGGATCACATAGCAACCTTAAGTGCCATTTTTGGCAAGCTGGAGGAATAGGTTAGCATCTCATCATAATAAGGTTCCTTTATGTAGAGATAGTTAGACATCACTATGCCATCTCCTGAAAAGCGTAGACATCATGCTAAGGTGGGTCCACACGGGTGTTGCATAAGTAATATACCACCATCTCTCGCAGTCGATCTTGTTCCTTGTCAATCAGATCATGTACGTAACCAAATATCTCCTATGATATGTGCTCGTGAGAACAGAGCTCCCTTTCCCCCTCCTACATTAGGAAAAATCACCATGTTAAAATCATCGAGAAATTTTATCCTGAGCATTCAAAAAACTAGTCTAGCGTTGAAAATTATGAAGGCATCACAATTTGAAATTTGCAAAAAGTGACGTTGGGGTCTCAAAATCCCAAACTGCACCATGATGGTGCACTTTTTGTAAGCATCCTAGACCCTAACTCTAAATTCCACCATGATGTCATAGTTTAAAATTCTAGCACTCCATTTCACGAAGGCGTCAGAGTTTGAGGAATCTTCTCAAACTCCAAACTCCACTGTAGTGGTCCATCTTGTGATGGTGGTTTAGTTTGGAGGATCAAGCAGTATAGTTTGAAATTTGAGCAACACTATATAGCACTGTTGCAAATAACCTAGTTCTACAAGCAATAAATAAGCACCTAAAATGAAAAATGAAGCTCAAGTAAGGATCACATACTAGTGCACCAATGCTAGGAGTTCACTGGTATGTTCATACTTGGTCAGAGATATGCAATGGGAGCTTTCATTATGCCATCTCATCAAGGAATCAGAGCTCAAATCACAAAATTTCTTAAGGATGAATGTGTTCAAATGAATTGGAAGTGGCCCCTCAAGGCCTATTTAAGTCTAAAAATTAGGGTTCTTTTACCCCATTCAGCCATCTTGTATGGGTTTTGCACCCTCGTTTATCTTTTTCTCTATTTGAGGGCCCTTTTGCACTATTTTTTGGTGTTTTACCTCATTTTTTGACTTCCTAGAGCCTTTTTGGACCTATCAGGTACCTTGTCCTCCTTTTCTCGTGAGATCACCCAAAAAATTACAATTTTCATCTAATCTCTCAAGGGGGCAGTATGCTACCATAATTTTCTTTCCCAAGGAAATAGTGAGACAATTTTTAAATTAGAAATTTTTTGGCTTTTGATAAAGACCATTTATTCTTTGAACCAATGCAATGAATGCACTGCTTCAAAGAGGGGGAAAATGTAGACATGTAAAATATATTGATTGACACTGCACATCTAATCCTAGACACTAACATTGCTTCATCTTGAATCATCCCTCAGTCTAACCATTTAATCAAATACCTTTATTAGATTAAATTCATCAATATTCCTCACCTAATTAAATAAATCATTTAACTAATTAAGTCATCCTTTCTCGTTAATTAAATCAATTAGTCTGATCTAATTATCCTGACCACTAACATTGCTCTATTTTGGGAATCTCCTCAACTTGACATCTATAAATAAGAGACTTCATTCCTCATTTGACCATCCATAACTTGAGTAAAATTACTATACTCAAATTCATAGCAACCTTCATCAAATTCATCCATGCATAGTTAAGCTTTTTTGCAAATTTTCAACATGGAGCTCCATTGAAGTCATCACCAAAAGCATGCATCTTTCATCAATCATCTTCATCACATCTTTGGATTTGGGAAAGGGCCAATTTTTACATCAAATTGGAACCAACTCCCTCAAGAGATTAAGGTTTTTCTTTGTTTGAGAATAGGAGTTGATATTTCAGCCTTTAAGTTTGTTGTGTTCTTATTGTTATTCCTTTTCTTGTACATTCAAATGGATTTATTGAGGGATCTATGTTCTAACTTTTATTTGACCTTATTAATGTGTTGTTTGTTGTGTTCTTGTAGGTATAGGATCTAGGTCCACAATAATATATTGTGAGCTAACCCTCACAAAGTTTTTCTCCTTTTTGGGTTTTCCACATAAAAATGATGGTGTTCACATGTCTTGCAATTCTGTAGTTGTATTCATGATTTCACTCTTCATTGTAGTTATTTATATTTAGTTAATTGTATGGATTGTATTTAATTTGTTGAGGAATACTAATTCAACCCCCCTTTCATTATTCAAGGTGTTGAACAATATTAACCAGGTTAATTAGATCAAATTCTATCAATCTACCCTCTTTACAACAAAGGAACATAACCTAGGAATTTTGGATCTCCTTTGAGGAAGTTAGCCAAAGATAACTCCTTCATCGGTTTGTGTTCCAATGTTGCATAAAGAAAATATTGATCTAGATTAATTCAATAATTAGATCTAAGATCTCTTTTCCCACTTAACAAGATGAACTCTAGGTCTTTGTTCTTTGGCCTCTTATGAATCTAATGTTTTCTATCATTAGACACATGTGCTTGAATGCTAGGGTTTATAACAAATTTGGTTTAGGGTTTGGATACATTTAATAATAATCCTTCGATAAAAAAATTAATTTCTTAAAAAACCTAGTAAAAATCTTGAGAACCACATCAAATGCTAGATCTCATGACTAGTATGTAGCATAGAACACCCAAATCCAATGGATAGTATTTTCTTTCGAATTACACTTGAAATCAAGACATGTGCTCGTAGATATAGATATGAAAGATGGGGAAATTCCTTTGGTGACTATTGCCTATATTTCACCTACATTTGAATCAGGAAAATAATCATATGTTAGATCTTCGAGAGGCCACTGAAACATTCACACAAGGGCAAAGACTCTACATATGTTGCTAGGTCATAGGGAGCTCAGTTGGGGATCCTGCCTTGTTAGGGTTTGGCATGAAAATCTTCTAAGGACAGAGTTGCCAAGACCCCAGGAATGTGACGGTGAGTGGATTTCATACTCAGGTCCCTATCGGCAAGACAAGGTCATTGTCTTGGCGACTAAGAATCTCCCCATTGGTAGAGGGATACACATATCGGCGGGAGCTTTTACATTGGGGAGATGTCTTGGCAAGTACTAAGAGTCTCGCCAACAAAGCACAAAGAAAAATGCTCTTGGTGTAACATCTCAGTGAAAGCGATAGGTCTCATAGAAAGGATGCCTTTAGCATATGTCGACTGACTTTGCTAGGAGGTCCCACCGAAGCACAAAGTCTCCTCGACAATCAAAAGCAAGCAAGTTCGAGACAGGTCTCGCTAACTAGCAGAGTTTCCATTAAGTCTGAGTGTTTCAAACTAGGGATCCTATTGGCATGAGTTCTTTTTCGGCATATAGTCTCGACGACTGGTAATGTCTCACTGACGTATGAGGAGCCTTGGATGGAGAGGTGCTTTCGGCATACTAAGGTGGGCTTCGCTAGGAGGTGTTAGCGAAGGTGAAAGTCTCGCCGAAAGGAAGGGAAGGGGCCTCAATGCATTTGCCTTCGGCAGAACTCTTGCCGATACTAAGATGGACCCTCACCAAGACAAAATCAGTTCGGTAAGACTCTTGCTGAAACACAAGGATGGCTTTTCAGGCAGACAAGGGGAGTTCGGTGAGAGGTCTCACCAACTTCATGATGTCTCCCTGACAGCAAAGGGAACTTGCAGGAGAATCAATGTTTCAGTGTGAGGTTTGGCCGACAGGCCTAAGTCTTAGCAAAACAAAGGGGATCTCACTAAAGTATTTTTGCTTTGAAAAGAGTCTCACCAACAACCAGGTGTCTTTCCAAAGGTTAGAATTCGTCGAATGAAAAGGAAGTCTATAGGAGGTCTCAGCAAATGGAAGGCGTCTCGGCAACAAAAGTAGATATCGGTATGACAAGGGGGAGCTCACTATGAGGTCCTGCCGACTTGAGGATGTATGGCTGATAGAAGGAAAGGAGCTCGCCAATCGATTTGGCCTTCGGCCAAAGGTCTTCGTGACTCGTAGATGTCCTACCAACTCAATATGGGGTCTCAGCAAAGAATACAGATCTTGGTAGAGCAAAATGCATTAGGGTGACATCGACACACTCTTGCTGATATGGTTTGTAATATCAAGTTCAAGGCAACATCAGTATGAGTTCTGAAACTCGATGAAGATTCTCATTGATATATCCATGCTATGTTGATGGCTGTAGAGGGAGAATAAGTGCATCAGCGAGACATTTTCATTGTTTTGTCAAGATGTGATTCTTTTCAGAAGAGTTTCGACCACTTGCAGAACCTGCGTGGAATACGCTCGACCAACCAAGAGGAGCTGAGATGAGCCATGGCAGTCTGATCAGAATGAATAATGTCAATAGGATGAATGCAACACGTATCTTTCATGAGCTTAGGGCATTCAAAGCATTCAGCCGAGGTGGTTTGAATAGGACACGATGCCAGGATCAAAATGAATGCGGTAGTTGTGGAAAGATCAGAAGGCTTCTCCAGGCAGTAGCTCTTCACCGACACATACAACAGGACATGCAGGGGTGCAACATTTATTTCAATAAAAGATCTAAGGATAGATCTTTCTAATCCCTAATATTTTTGTAAGCCCTAAGAGGTCGACCTTATTTCTGTATATAAGGCTTTTTTTCCCTTTTTGTAAGCAGTTCGAAAGATACACTCAGATGAGTTAGTGATTTTTTCTTAATCCTTTCTCAATTAATGTATGTTTTCTGTAACTCAACTAGAATCCTGAATATAACACAGAGTTTACCTTGGAAGTTTTTGTTCATGTTTGTATTGATTCTCATTTCTGTATCTTTCTTTTGATCATACAAATTCTTAACTGTGTTTTATATTTCTGCACTTATGTCTTAAGGTTGTGAAATTGATCTTTCCCTCCCGAGATGTGTATATAGGTCAAACCTGTTAGGATTAATGCATAATTTTAAAATAAGTTTCTCTGAAAATAGCAATTAGGCTTTCAAGTGTATGTTCTTCCTATGTTTATTTCATGATTCTTTACCAGTTCAGTGTATCACCATAGTGTAGTCTTTTAACTTATGCATCTCTTACCTCTTTCCCCCTCAAAGAATCAATAGTCTAGGTGATACCCAGAGGAAGCCAGTCTTCTCCAAAGGTTCATTTCAACCATAGGTGACCCACAACCTTGAGATGATCCCATGTTGCTCTAGAAAGCTCAGTTTCAATCTTTGTGCATAGGGTGCAATTTCTAGATGACAACAGTTTCTGGCACGCTCGGTGCAACCGAAATTTGTTTTAACTCTTGGTTTGGTATGCAGCCAGTGAATTACAGACTTTATACAAGCCTTTTTGTATACCTGGCGACTCCACAGAGAGGAAGAACTCCAAAAATGAACACCTTCTCCAGTTTATGAAAAGAGTTCGAACAAGAAGCAGCTCGGGCCCTTTTGAATATTTGCAGCTATCACCACCAAGAAGACAAGGTAGAGTAGAGGAAAGGCGAGGAACAACAATCATCTATTCCAGAAGAACTCAGTCCACTCCTCCATCTGTAAGGTCTCATTTCACTGCACCAACAAATCCACCTCAGATATCTTCAATGGCTACTCCAAGGAATCAACCCTTTGTTGCTTTCAACAGAGGGAGTCCTTTGAATTTGGCACAGCAAAATGACATCCCAATGGAAGCCTTGAAAAGTCTGCCAACTTTCATAGGGGAGGATCAAACTACTGCCATTGAACTTATGAGAGATGTGGCTTCGTTATGTGGAGTCCATCACATAACCCAAGAGGATGTAGTGAGACTACTAGCTACTTCACTGAAAGGAAAAGTTGTGCAGTGGTACAAGAGCCTACCAGTCAGTTCAATTGCAACATGCGACAAATTTGGAGAAAAGTTGCATAAGCAATTCCAAGACAGGTCTGACAACTTATCTCTATTGGAGAAAGTGACTACAATTAAGAGGGCTTTGCAGGAGCAAATGAATGATTTCAACTTTAGATTTCAAAGAACTTGGGATAGAATCCCTGCAATGGTGAGGCCACCTCCAGAATACACATTTCTATATTTTTTGAGGGCTCTGAACTGCGAAATAGCTGTCATGATATAGTCAATGGGAGGGTTGTCCTTGCCAGATGCCTTTGAAATAACTATTAGAGCTAAGAATAGCTTACTACAAGCTAGAAAACTTGCCCTTAGGCCTCCAATGTCTATATTTCTAGAAATTCATGCAAATATCTCTTTGCAAATACCTCCTTTCACACCTCTACTAGTTGTACCAACACTACCAGCTGTTGTTCCAACCATTGATAAGCAAGAAAGTGTTGCTTCAAGTTCACCACAGGAATTACAAGAGATCAAAAGTCTTTTACAGACTTTTGGTAACAAGTTGTTGAACTTGGAAAAGCAACAGACCTATTCCAGGCCTTATCAACAGCAAAATTAGGCCTCAAGTCAGCCTTTTCAAGGTCAGCAACAGAAATTCCAAGGGAATAGATAGTAGTATCAGGGCAATTATTAGGGCCCAAGATAGAGTGTGAACACAAGGCCTTTTCAGGCCTATGCTCTAGCCCCTGTTAGTGTGACCAAGGAGCTGGTTCCTACCCAAAAACAACTTAGCAAAAGACTATGAGTGGTGTTACCCTTGTAACCAATCTCATAATCAAGCCACTTGTTCAAATGGACTAATCAATCAAGCGCTTATGGTACAAAATGCCTCAAGTTCGTAGCCAAGTGCATTTAATGAGCTATCTCCACAACACCAGAATCAGTTTACAAGTGATGCTACTCTACTCAACTGGCAAGGTGGAGAATTTTGTGGGTTGAATGTGGACAATTCCTCAGTCGTAGCTAACACTAGGGTGAAAAAAGAGAGCAATTGAGCTTTACCATGCTGCCGATAAATGAAAGGCATTAGTTGTTGAACCATCTGCATATCAAGTGACTAGTGGTTTGCAAGGAAATCAACAACTCCCAATGAGGGAGCAGCCACGCTTACAAGCTAATCACAGTAGCATAAAGGTACACAATAAAAATCCAATTGTACCTTTTAACATTCCTGATAGTATGAAAAGGATAAATGTAACCATGTCTATGTGAGATTCTTTAGTCATCCTCGGTCAAAAGGATATGTTACAGTCAGCCTTGTCAAGTTTAAAAATGTCAGATGAATCCAAGCCCCCAATTGGTCAGGTTAGAGTTGAGTTAACAAATAATTCTTAGGGAAATGATCAGCAGCCTTGCATAGAGACTGAAAAAGGAGTTAAACCACCTTCTTTCTACATGTCAGTGATTATTGGTGATAAATTAGTCCATAACTGTATGGTAGATAGTGGAGCTACCAGCTCTGTCATGCCAAAATAGATTGCTGACAAAATTGGAATAAAATACCAGCCTTTAGAGAAGGGAGTGATCCAATTCGATGGTACTTCGGTTAATACTTTGGGTATTATCAAGGATTTAAATCTCACCCTCCATGCTTGTCCAAATTTTTCAATTCCTCAAAACGTATGTGTCATAGACCTTTCACCTTTCTTTTCCTTGTGTTTATCTAGAGATTTTATGGCCAAGATAGGTGGTTATGTGTTAGCTGATTGGTCACATATGCTATTTAGAACAAGATATGCAACCAAGGTTACAATTAAATCTAAAAGGTTGGAAAAAGACCACATTGAGCCATATAACCCAAGTCCCATCAATGTTGCTACTTCTGCTGCAAATACAAATTGTGTTGCTTTTACTGGCAATGTGTAATGCCCCGCCATGTGAACCCCAAAGGACAATTAAACCATAATTACTGCACAATTTTTTTTTTTAAAGATAACATAACATACATATAATCACATTAAGTCATAACATGAATTTCATTTAAGTAGATTCTTAAACACATACATCCCTTGGGGTACACGAGGATTCATTACGTGACTTAGATCCACACAACGACAATAAAGAATAAAAGCCAAAGGTATAATACATAACAAAGTAAACATTAACAAATATAACACATACATGATAATCATTGAAAGAAACCATTTGAGTACATAAATACAACATATGCATAATTAACTTAACACATTGAATAACAATTGCCACAGCCAATATCCACACCGAGTTAACATTACATTATAGTACAATGTTCAAGAGGTACAATGATACAATAGTGTTTCCAATCATGAATGGAAACCGTACAACAAGATAACATGATGCACAATATCATAACTAGCTCCAAGATAGATACAACTCTGGAGTTACTGCAACAACACCAATCCGCACCTCTCGATCCTCGGCTAGGGACCCAATGGAGTGCTTAGCACATTCCACTTGACCATGTGAGTCTGAAGACCCACCCACCGTGCTAAGGGGCTGACAAGAAAGAGGCCACAACCGGGAACATCCAAACAAGGAACCACAAGACTCAACATCATACAAAAGTATCATAAAACTCAAGGATTACAAGAGTCAACATAATAACTTAAAGTTACAAATCCCATCACATAAATCAAGCAATGACCAATAAACAAGTAACCAAAAGATGATCATGAAATACTTCCAAATTAAACTGAATTAATACACATAATACAATCCCAAATTGGAATTAAACAATATCATAACACAGTACCATAAAAGTATAAGATCATAAATCAAATATAAATGAGATCATACAAGACCACAAAGTATACTAAAGATGTATAAAACAATAATCAATTTCAATCAATTCAAACAACAATCTAAACCAACTCCCACAAATTACTTCCAGAGGAACACAATAAAGTAAAACACATGGGCAACTAGGGGAGAGTGTCATCGCATAGTCCTACATGGGTTATCCTGTGCTCTTCCTCCCAACTGGAGGAATCGGCCCCCATCTATGGCTGTCCTGTGCTCTTCCTCCCAACTGGAGGCATCGGTCCATAGGGTGACCCATACGGAGCCGTAGACCTCTCATGAAGACGAGGTCACGACCTTGCCAACCACGGCCTTCTCAGCCTTCCATTAGTCTGCAGAAGCACTAATGAAGACAAGGCATCCATTTTTAAAATCTTGTAGTGATATTACTACCCAACCCTCCTAAGTTAATTATTAGGTTTTCACTTCATTACCAACTCACTCATGGGTTCTTCTAAGCCCTTCCCCTTAAACGGGGCACCGGCCCCCATGAGGAGCCACTCTCCCTATAGACCCAACAATCACAAACCACAAAATAACCAAGGGTTGTACCATCATAATCTGAACAAAGAATCACAACATAAAAGCATGCGAGGCATTACCCATCTCGCTATAAATACATAATCAAAATCTCAACGATTCTCGTACAACCCATTCAAAATCATGAAACCAAAACACTTGCCACATCAAGGGCACATAAAGAGAGAACATCAACTGAAAATCATCTCAAACCTCTGGAAGCCAAAAGGGAATTGGAACCCACAAACAAGGATAAAATGAAGCAACAAGAGTAAGTCATTGATATGGGGCTTCAAGCCAATTTCAACACCAACCCAATGAATAAAGAATCCTCAAATAAGCTAAAAATATCATAATCATTAGAACATCAAGGACTTCAAGATATTCAAAAGAATCCCAACCAAAATCAACTCAAGGAAAAGTCACCTCAAGACGGAACATCAAAACATATATCAACCACACAAACAAGAAATTACTATTTCCATGAACCTCACTTTTCCAAACAACCTCCCATTATCAACTAAACAGTAAGACTTTTCTTCCACATATAAAATACTAAGTAATCACCAATAACTCAAAGTATTCTAAATAATCTATCAATTTCTCATTGACCTACTCACCTAAAAGACTATATTTAACAGACTACCTTTTTTACTAATCCACAAAGAGTGATAACATTATACTAACATTTAAGGCTTCCTTTATATCTTATCTCTTCCATTATTGAGGCATCATTTAAATCAAACTGAAGAAATCGTAAAGACAATAACCTATTATAGGTATCCATATATACATATAAAGACATTTCATCAATTTACTTCTTTAGAAATATTCCGAACAAATAAATAGAGATATTACCTTTTTACTCACCTATAACCATCTACATTACTACTAGAGCAATCCTCTAGAAATTTAAAGTTTCTAATTCCACTAATTGAGAATACAACAAATTCACCCTTTAAATAAATTATCAAATACAAGCATTTAACCAGCAAGATAAAAAAAGAAGTTATATAAAATATTCTATGAATTAGCCCAATATATATACACGTAAACAAACACATTCAAACAACAATTCATAATGGACATTTGAAATCATTACAAGCAATTTCTTTTAACAATTTTCTCAAGCTCAAATATTACACATTACGTTAATAGAATTACCTAATTTCAAGGTTTAACACAGCCTAAGAAATCAAATACATATTATACAAACACTCAAGCACATTAACCAAACGTATAATTAATCTTGTTTATTTTATCAATATAATTCCACCTATTTCCATTTACTAAGAGCTATCAAATAACTATAATCTATCTTTAAATGATATCAACTTAACAACTATTTAGTCCAGTGACACCCATGGTTCCTGTGGATCATATGATTATAGGCTGGGCATTTCCAGTAAAACTGCTTTTTAGTTGGATCCTCAAATGCTACAACTTATGTTCTATGCCTTGATTGAAACCTAGAGTATGTTTTGTTCACCACACTACCTCCACGTTCCCCTCCAGGATTGTTGCAAAAGAAATTTTATTGAGGGTAGCACACCATTCCCTTAAAGGACACATTAGGTGTGATGAATATGAGTATAGGTTGATTCTTTCATCTCGCCAACTTTATCTTATACACATTGATTTTAAGCTACTCCCATTACCTAGCGAAATATCAGTACCTAATGAATTCATGTGGCACCACTTTGATACACTATTTTGAGATATTTTAAAGATCAAACAAGCTCAATGCCACATACTGTTACTCAGGAAACTAATAGAGTACATAATCGTCGATGAAGAAGAAAACACTAAGTCAAATTCCAGAAGCATCTTATTTCTATCAATAGGGACTTGACCAAAGATTTTGACACATAATGCGCAGTGCATATCACCGCAACCATCAGGGTAATTATTTAATTTACTTTACCTTTGCAAGTCTAAATGTTGCAACTGTGATGGGTGGCCAATGATTTCAGGAAGACTATTTAAATTTATACACAATCCAAAGTCTAAACACTGCAGCTACGATAGGTTGCTAATGGTATCAGGGAGATTTTAAAAACTTATATTACCAGACTATATGAAAGAGCTCATCTAAACACTGTATCCAATAACATCAATTTCTCTTAGCTTCGACTAAACGGAGGTAATTGGCAAAGGAGTGAAACATTGTGCAGACCAAGAGAATTAAATAATCTGCTCATTGGTCCTCAATTTCTTCACTTGAACGATCTGCTCATTGACAGCATCAGAGAAGACACAAAAACCAAGCTTCCTCCAAGTTTGAGATGGTTACGGTTGCAAAAAAACATGAGAAGCCATTTTCCTTCAGTCTTGAGGATAACATTTGGGATTTGATGATAAAATCAGAGAGTTTATTTAAATCTATACAGCCTACCATGTTCAAGTGAGTCGCTGTGACAGGTTGATGATAATCAAAGAGACTAATTAAAACTTTAAAAGTTTCCTATTATTTTCATGTGCTACAACTGCGATAGTATTGTCAGAAGAATCACGCAGATTATTAAAATCTTCATACTTTCCTGCTAGGTTCATATGCTAGAAAAGGATCTTGGAGAGGAAAAGGATATGCTTCTAACCAACTCAGAAAATTAAAGAGTGGAGAGGGGTCGGCTTAGACAGGATAGATAATTTCACAAGAGATTTCAAGATGTCACAAACTATTTGTAGCTTCAGATAATCAAAGTGTTAATAAGGAGATTCGAACAAGCATAAAAGGGTCGACATTGATCAGGAAAGAGCATAATGTAAGCAAGCTTTGCCACCCTACAAATTCATGATAAGAATGCCTTCATCACCATGTATAGAGGTAGCAAGAAATGAATACTAAACATTCTCCTCAAGCAAGTGATACATCAAAAATTATAATCCATTTTGAATATTTTAAAAGAAAATAAAGTTCTTTCATTACTAGGTTTAAACACATTAAAGTTCCTAATACGTGCCTGAATGAAATGAAATTGTAGCTCGAAGAAGAACAGAGAACCTTCTCCAAATATCAACAATGCAACAAGGCGGCTTCCTCCCTTCTACCAGAGAATGATTTCGAGGCGGCAACACAAGATTAAACATTTTTCCAGATATTGAATCTCGAACGCAGAGGTAATCCTTCCAATTCGTGCGACCAGGAGATAAATCTTGAATTCCTCCCTGATCGTTCTCTTCCACTTCCAAAATGTTGCTAAAGGTGCAGTTTCATTCTAGCTTTTCTTGCCTTTTACTCTTCCCATCCCCTTCGGAGAACCGTTCGACTTCCACAATCATTTATTTATTTATTTAGCAATAAACAATTCTTTTTCCATTTTTATTGAAATTGATTTCTTTGCTTTAATCTTTATTCAAACTTGAGTTCAAATTTTAAATATTTTAACTACGATAATATTTTCTCAAATTTAAATTCACTTATTAGACAATAATTATTTTTATAAAATTCATTTACTTACAATTTCTTTCCTCTTAAAATAAGAAATTTTTACTGATAATACAATTAATATTTATTATTAAATCTAGCTCTTTATTTGATCCCAAACCAAATCAAGTGACCTTAAAAATTAGATTAATTTGATAAATTACTTCTAGTCATAAGATTAGTGATATTGTCTAATATAAAAATCAAATTAAATGATGCAATCCAAAAGTCCTCATGACCTAGCAAATTACCAACCACAAGTAACAAGTGAAAATGACATGGTCACCAAACAACCAACTTCCTAAATTTCAAGAATGACCAAAACGGAGGGGTATTACATCCTCCCCCCCCATAGACATCGACTTACTCCTGGAAGTCGAACCCAAGCATATACATGGTAACAACATAAACTAACAATAGTATTAATAATCATAAACCCGTCAACACGACAAGTCAAATCATCAATTAAATGTCACCAATTAAGCAATGAAAATTAAACACATGGAATATAAAGAAATGATACCAAAAAAAAAGTGGTGACGGGGTTGCAACCAGACCAATTTGTTAGACACTGGGTCAGATGACAAACTAGGTTGGGGAAACTTTCTTGTCAGCTCTTATGTTCAATGTCAAACCCATTGGGTGTATATAATGCTCGCCCTGTCCCGACAATGCAGGTGGAATCGAGACTTAGTTCCTGCAATCTTGCATGCAAACAAACATTGTGCACAATACATATATATATCACAAATACATCGTGAGAGGAACTCCCAGCATAGTAGGGCACTCGTAAGTGAGTGATACCACACTTTCCCTCCCACCAAACCACACAAAGTAGTCAAAACAATTCTAGTAACTCATAAACAATTTGCTTCTTATTAGTTAGGCAATATTCTCATAAGGATGTTAACCATAAACCTAATTCATCTACTATATCAAAATTAATTACTACTTGACATTATAAGTATCTATACCTGCATATTACAATTACATTACCTTCGTCACTATGCTTTCTGAAGCCAACTTCTTGTAAATTCAAAGCTACCATAGAACATTGCACATTAGTACCAATAATTCAAGTTGCATCTTAACCTCAAGATACTATATTCTACTAAAAATCATAGAATAATGATCCACAAAACCTCACATCTTCGTTAAAACTCATAATTTTCACACAAAGAACTCCACTTTAACCATTATTCAACACCAAGTCTAACATCAATTTCAATAAAAAGGGTAAAATTTTACACCTTCACGATTCAAGAAAATATAATTCATCACTCAATGACAACAAAATCGCATTTTCCACGCACACCAGACATATTCACACACATAAAACACATCACCAAGAACACCTCACACTAAAACTCAAGGGTCCATAGAGCATCCCCGACAGGAAGGATACCGGTGCATTATGCAGTACACCGAGGGTCCTATCCTTTCCCATCAATTTCCTGCACCATTGACCCGACACCGCTTAATAGAAGAAACTCAAGTTCACAACAATGACAGCAGAAAAGTGGAACTCAAGACTCACGGGTCTAAGCGCAAGGTTACATAGTGAGCACACATAATGCCCAGTGTATGAACCTATGCTTTGATACCAATGTTGTAACGCCCCGCCGTGTGAACCCCAAAGGACAATTAAACCATAATTACTGCACAATTTTCTTTTTTTAAAGATAACATAACATACATATAATCACATTAAGTCATAACATGAATTTCATTTAAGTAGATTCTCAAACACATACATCCCTTGGGGTACACGAGGAGTCATTACGCGACTTAGATCCCCACAACGACAATAAAGAATAAAAGCCAAAGGTATAATACATAACAAAGTAAACATTAACAAATATAACACATACATGATAATCATTGAAAGAAACCATTTGAGTACATAAATACAACATATGCATAATTAACTTAACACATTGAATAACAATTGCCATGGCCAATATCCACATCGAGTTAACATTACATTACAGTACAATGTTCAAGAGGTACAATGATACAATAGTGTTTCCAATCGTGAATGGAAACCATACAACAAGATAACATGATGCACAATATCATAACTGGCTCCAAGAAAGATACAACTCTGGAGTCGCTGCAACAGCACCAATCCGCACCTCTCGATCCTCGACTGGGGACCCAATGGAGTGCTTAGCACGTTCCACCTGACCATGTGAGTCCGAAGACCCACCCCCTGTGCTAAGGGGCTGACAAGAAAGAGGCCACAACCAAGAACATCCAAACATGGAACCACAAGACTCAACATCATACAAAAGTATCACAAAACTCAAGGATTACAAGAGTCGACATAATAACTTAAAGTCACAAAGCCCATCACATAAATCAAGCAATGACCAATAAACAAGTAACCAAAAGATGATCATGAAATACTTCCAAATTAAACTGAATTAATACACATAATACAATCCCAAATTGCAATTAAACAATATCATAACACAGTACCATAAAAGTACAAGATCATAAATCAAATATAAATGAGATCATACAAGACCACAAAGTATACTAAAGATGTATAAAACAATAATCAATTTCAATCAATTCAAACAACAATCTAAACCAACTCCCACAACTTACTTCCAGAGGAACACAATAAAGTAAAACATATGGGCAACTAGGGGAGAGTGTCATCGCATAGTCCTACATGGGTTATCCTGTGCTCTTCCTCCCAACTGGAGGCGTCGGCCCCCATCTATGGCTATCCTGTGCTCTTCCTCCCAACTGGAGGCGCCGGTCCATAGGGTGACTCATGTGGAGCCGTAGACCTCTCGTGAAGACGAGGTCACGACCTTGCCAACCACGGCCTTCTTAGCCTTCCATTAGTCTGCGGAAGCACTAATGAAGACGAGGCATCCATTTTTAAAATCTTGTAGTGATATTACTACCCAACCCTCCTAAGTTAATTATTAGGTTTTCACTTCATTACCAACTCACTCATGGGTTATCCTGAGCCCTTCCCCTTAAACGGGGTGCCGGCCCCCACGAGGAGCCACTCTCGCTAGAGACCCAACAATCACAAACCACAAAATAACCAAGGGTTGTAACATCATAATCTGAACAAAGAATGACAACATAAAAGCGTGCGAGGAATTACCCATCTCACTATAAATACATAATCAAAATCTCAATGATTCTCGTACAACCCTTTCAAAATAATGAAACCAAAACACTTGCCACATCAAGGGCACATAAAGAGAGAACATCAATTGAAAATCATCTCAAACCTCTGGAAGCCAAAAGGGAATGGGAACCCACAAAAAAGGATAAAATGAAGCAACAAGAGTAAGTCATTGATACGGGGCTTCAAGCCAATTTCAACACCAACCCAATGAATAAAGAATCCTCAAATAAGCTATAAAGATCATACTCATTAGAACATCAAGGACTTCAAGATATTCAAAAGAATCCCAACCAAAATCAATTCAAGGAAAAGTCACCTCAAGACGGAACATCAAAACATATATCAACCACACAAACAAGAAATTACTATTTCCATGAACCTCACTTTTCCAAACAACCTCCCATTATCAACTAAACAGTAAGACTTTTCTTCCACATATAAAATACTAAGTAATCACCAATAACTCAAAGTATTCTAAATAATCTATCAATTTCTCATTGACCTACTCACCTAAAAGACTATATTTAACAGACTACCTTTTTTTACTAATCCACAAAGAGTGATAACATTATACTAACATTTAAGGCTTCCTTTATATCTTATCTCTTCCATTATTGAGGCATCATTTAAAACAAACTGAAGAAATCGTAAAGACAATAACCTATTATAGGTATCCATATATACATATAAAGACATTTCATCAATTTACTTCTTTAGAAATATTCCGAAAAAATAAATAGAGCTATTACCTTTTTACTCACCTATAACCATCTACATTACTACTAGAGCAATCCTCTAGAAATTTAAAGTTTCTAATTCCACTAATTGAGAATACAACAAATTCACCCTTTAAATAAATTATCAAATACAAGCATTTAACCAGCAAGATAAAAAAAGAAGTTATATAAAATATTCTATGAATTAGCCCAATATATATACACGTAAACAAACACATTCAAACAACAATTCATAATGGACATTTGAAATCATTACAAGCAATTTCTTTTAACAATTTTATCAAGCTCAAAGATTACACATTACGTTAATAGAATTACCTAATTTCAAGGTTTAACACATAGCCTAAGAAATCAAATACATATTATACAAACACTCAAGCACATTAACGAAAAGTATAATTAATCTTGTTTATTTTATCAATATAATTCCACCTATTTCCATTTACTAAGAGCTATCAAATAACTATCATCTATCTTTAAATGATATCAACTTAACAACAATTTAGTCCAGTGACACCCATGGTGCCTGTGGATCATATATGAGTATAGGTTGGGCTTTTCCAACAAAACTGCTTTTTAGTTGGATCCTCAAATGCTACAACTTATGTTCTATGCCTTGATTGAAACCTAGAGTATGTTTTGTTCGCCACACTACCTCCACGTTCCCCTCCAGGATTGTTGCAAAAGAAATTTTATTGAGGGCAGCGCACCATTCCCTTAAAGGACACATTAGGTATGATGAATATGAGTATAGGTTGATTCTTTCATCTCGCCAACTTTATCTTATACACATTGATTTTAAGCTACTCCCATTACCTAGCGAAATATCAGTACCTAATGAATTCATGAGGCACCACTTTGATACACTATTTTGAGATATTTTAAAGATCAAACAAGCACAACGCCACATACTGTTACTCAGGAAACTCATAGAGTACATAATCGTCGATGAAGAAGAAAACACTAAGTCAAATTCTAGAAGCATCTTATTTCTATCAATAGGGACTCGACCAAAGATTTTGACCCATAATGCGCAATGCATATCACTGCAACCATCAGGGAATTATTTAATTTACTTTACCTTTGCAAGTTTAAACATTGTAGTTGTGACGGGTGGCCAATGATTTCAGGAAGACTATTTAAATTTATACACGATCCAAAGTCTAAACACTGCAGCTGCGATAGGTTGCTAATGGTATCAGGGAGATTTTAAAAACTTAGATTACCAGACTATGCGAAAGAGCTCATCTAAACACTGTATCCAATAACATCAATTTCTCTCAGCTTCGACTAAATTGAGGTAATTGGAAAAGGAGTGAAACATTGTGCAGACCAAGAGAATTAAATAATCTGCTCATTAGTCCTCAATTTCTTCACTTGAACGATCTGCTCATTGACGGCATCAGAGAAGACACACGAACAAAGCTTCCTCCAAGTTTGAGATGGTTACGGTTGCAAAAAAATGTGAGAAGCCATTTTCCTTCAGTCTTGAGGATAACATTTGGGATTTGATAATAAAATCAGATAGTTTATTTAAATCTATACACCCTACCATGTTCAAGTGAGTCGTTGTGACAGGTTGATGATAATCAAAGAGGCTAATTAAACCTTTAAAAGTTTCCTATTATTTTCATGTGCTACAACTGCGATAGTATTGTCAGAAGAATCATGCAGATTATTAAAATCTTCAAACTTTCCTGCTAGGTTCATATGCTAGAAAAGGATCTTGGAGAGGAAAAGGATATGCTTCTATCCAACTCAGAAAATTAAAGAGTGGAGAGGGCTCGGCTTCGATAGGATAGATAATTTCGCAAGGGATTTCAAGATGTCACAAACTATTTGCAGCTTCAGATAATCAGAGTGTTAATAAGGAGATTCAAACAAGCATAAAAGGGTCGACATTGATCAGGAAAGAGCATAATGTAAGAAAGCTTTGCCACCCTACAAATTCATGATAAGAATGCCTTCATCGCCATGTACAAAGGTAGCAAGAAATGAATACTAAACATTCTCCTCAAGCAAGTGATACATCGAAAAGTATAATCCATTTTGAAGATTTTAAAAGAAAATAAAGTTCTTTCATTACTAGGTTTAAACACATTAAAGTTCTTAATACATGCCTGAATGAAATGAAATTGTAGCTCGAAGAAGAACAGAGAACTCTTCTCCGAATATCAACAATGCAACAAGGTGGCTTCCTCCCTTCTACCAGAGAATGATTTGGAGGCGGAAACACAAGATTAAACATTTTTCTAGATATTGAATCTCGAACGCAAAGGTCATCCTTCCAATTCGTGCGACCAGGAAATAAATCATGAATTCCTCCCTGATCGTTCTCTTCGACTTCCAAAATGCTACTAAAGGTGCAGTTTCATTCCAGCTTTTCTTGCCTTTTTACTCTTCCCATACCCTTTGGAGAACCGTTCGACTTCCACAATCATTTATTTATTTATTTAGCAATAAACAATTCTTTTTCCATTTTTATTGAAATTGATTTCTTTGCTTTAATCTTTATTCAAACTTGAGTTCAAATTTTAAATATTTTAACTACGATAATATTTTCTCAATTTTAAATTTCTTAATTAAATTCACTTATTATACAATAATTATTTTTATAAAATTCATTTACTTACAATTTCTTTCCTCTTAAAATAAGAAATTTTTACTGATATTACAATTAATATTTATTATTAAATCTAGCTCTTTATTTGATCCCAAACCAAATCAAGTGACCTTAAAAATTAGATTAATTTGATAAATTACTTCTAGTCATAAGATTAGTGATATTGTCTAATATAAAAATCAAATTAAATGATGCAATCCAAAAGTCCTCATGACCCAGCAAATTACCAACCACAAGTAACAAGTGAAAATGACATGGTCACCAAACAACCAACTTCCTAAATTTCAAGAATGACCAAAACGGAGGGGTATTACACAATGAGCTGGCTGCCACTCAACAACTCCAATCAGAACCTATTCCTGACGTGCTGCTGCATGAATGGGTAGTTGAGAATGTATCGGACAGTCCTTAAGACCTCATTCAAGATGCTGGTATGGGCAACTATGTCTTTCTTGAGCCTGACACAGAGATTCCAAACTTGGAGAAAGATGCAGATCAGTTGTTACAACAACTAAATGGACTTTGGGAGATGTTCTTCGATGGTTCTAGAAGTAAAAATGGAGTAGGAGGAGGTGCAATGTTGATCTCTCCCCAAGGTGATAGGTACTACTCTACTTTTCATTTCTCTTTTGCATGCTCCATTAATACTACTAAATATGAGGGCCTTGTTCAAGGTCTAGAGTGGGAAAGGAAGAGAGGAATAACC
The DNA here is from genome assembly GCA_007258455.2 of Sequoia sempervirens. NCBI lineage: Eukaryota > Viridiplantae > Streptophyta > Pinopsida > Cupressales > Cupressaceae > Sequoia > Sequoia sempervirens. The sequence goes on from VDFB02271358.1 coordinate 564,931,920, forward strand.
AGCTTGAAAGTCTATGGGGATAGCAAATTAGTTGTTAACCAAGTAAGGGGCCTGAATGTTGCTAAAATTGATGCCCTAAAGTCTTATAGAAATAGAGTGTGGAACATGCTTGAGGAATTTGATGCCTTTAACTTAGTGTCTATTCCAAGAAATCAGAACAAGCATGCTGACAGGCTTGCAGCCATTGGAGCATAGTTTGATATTCCAGGAGATATTAGAAAAGAGAAGATACAAAAAAATGTGAAGGTTGTTGTTAGACCATCAATTCCTGATAACAACATTCACTGGCAAGTCTTTGACAGTGATGAGCAGATTCTTCTTTTTTGCTCGAAGAAGATCAATTCTCCATGGTGAATCAAGTAAAACTTAGGCAGCAGTATGGTGATCAAGTCATATAGCTGAGGACAAACAAGCTACCCAAAGGTCTTGTTTCCCTTGAGTCGATTTTCAGTACTGATGGTTAGCTTAAAAAGGTAAAGCTAGCTTGCAAATCAAACAAGAACATTATGAAGAGTTGGAGATTTTTAAAGGTAAGCTCCTTAAGATAGGAAAAATTTGTTAACATGAAGATAGACAATTTTTTGTTGCTTTGTGTCAAGAATTCTATGATTTCTTTGCTTGGGAATATTCAAATTTGAAAGGGTTTGATCCCCATATTGCTCAGCAGACAATTGAGTTGGAACCTAGTGCCAAGCCGGTAAGACAAAAACAAAGGCCCTTGAATCCTAAACTTGAGCTCCTAATGATTAAAGAGCTAACTAAACTAGTCGAGGGGGGTATTGTCTTTCTTGTCAAACACACTTCATGGGTTTCTAACCTTGTGCCGGTTAGGAAGAAAACTGGTGAAATAAGACTTTGCGTAGATTTTAGGGACCTTAACCAATCATCTTTGAAAGACCACTACCCATTGCCCTCCATGGAACGAATCTTGCAAGAGTTTGCTGGTTCTGAAAGATTTTCCTTATTATATGGTTTTTCAGGGTATAATCAGGTGTTGGTTAAAGAAGAAGATTAGTTTAAAACTACTTTTACAACTAAATGGGGCACCATGGCATACAAAAGGATGCCTTTTGGTTTGTCCAATGTTGGTGCCATGTTTCAGAGGGCCATGGATATGGAATTTCAAGGTTTGATCAACAAAATTATACTGATTTACTTAGATGACATTACAATATATTCCAAGAATGTTGATGAACATGTGTCACATCTTAGGCAAGTTTTTGAAACATGCAAAGAGTTTGGGATCTCTCTCAATCTAAAGAAGAGTATCTTTGTTGTTCATGAAGGGAAATTATTAGGACACATAGTGTCAAAGCAAGGAATTACTATTGATCCTGAGAGAGTCAAAGCCATACTTGAGTTGCCGCTACCTAATCATAAGAAGGGTCTACAGAGCTTTTTGGGCCAAATCAACTTTTTGAGAAGGTTTATTCCTGATGTTGCAAACCTATTACAACCTTTAATAGCTATGTTAAAGAAAAATGTAGTTTTCGGTTGGACGAAAGATGCCAAGAATAGTTTTGAAAAGGTCAAGGAAGCCTTCGCAGCAGCTCCTACACTGGTAAATCCCAATTTTTATAAAGATTTTTTTCTTTATGCTTATGGTAGCACAAGTAATATTTCTGCAATATTGGTTCAAAAAAATGAAGAGAGTTTGGAACAGCCAATACCCTTTTTCAGTCAAGGTTTGGTTGATTATGAACAAAAATACTCCTTTGTAGAGAGGCATGCTCTTGTTGTGATCAGAAGCCTGAAGAAATTTAAGCCTTTGATCTCCCATAATAAAATTCATGTCATGGTGGCACACTCAAGTGTGAAGGAATTCTTATTGAATAAAGATCTGAATTAAAAAAGAGCAGGGTGGATCACTAGAGTCATGGAGTATGATGTAGATATTAAGATCACCAAATTGGTTAGAGGCAGAGGTCTCTATGAACAACTTGCTACTGGGTCAAGCATTAGAAGTGAACTAGAAAAGGATGTTACCCTTGCTAATACAAATGAGTTTCAGAATGCCCAAGATGATGTACCAATAGGGACAACCAATTGGGTTCAAGATATGATCCAATTTTTACAAACTAGTGAATGCCCATTAGGATTAAACAGAGCTAAAAGGAGATACTTTAAATTGCAATCCATACCATATGTGCTGGTAAATAATGTTCTCTTCAAAAAGGATCTGAATGGTGTCCTATTAAGATGCATTCATAGTCACCTAGTTGAGAAGGTACTTCATGAATTTCATGATGGAGCTACAGGAGGTCACTTTGCTCCCAAAACTACTTCCTGGAAAATCATGAGAGCTGGTTACTACTAGCCCAGCTTGTTCAAAGATGCATATTCCTGGTCAAGAAAGTGTATCAAATGCGCTATGTTTTCAGGAAAGGAAAAACTACCTACTATGCCTCTGCATCCAATTCAAGTGGAGTAGCCCTTCATGAGATGGGGCATTGATTTCATTGGGCCAATAAATCCACTTTCCAGTGCTAGTCACAAGTGGGTGCTCATAGCTACAAACTATTTTTCAAGGTGGATAGAAGCAATAACTTTGAAAGAAGCAAAGGAGTCTTTAGTTTTGAGCTTCTATGAGGATATAGTCACTAGATTTGGAGTGCCTGACTCTATCATTTCTTATAATGCTCTTGCATTCATGGGATTAAGACTAACCAATTGGGCTATCAAACATGGCATTCATTTGAACACGTCCTCAAATTATTATCCTCAGGGTAATGTTTTAGCTGAAAGCACAAATAAGAACCTCATCAGGATCATTAAAAGAACCATAGAGGATAATCAAAGGATCTGGCACATCGGTTTAAAGAATGCACTTTGGGTAGATAGAGTGACCCCTAAGAGGTATGTTGGTAACTCGCCATATATGTTGGTCTATGGCAAAGAGGTAAGATTACCCCTATCTGTGGAGCTTCCAGCTCTAGAAATTGTTCACTAGTTGGAGGTGCTTGAGGGACAGGACCCAATGTCTGTAAGGTATGCAGAGCTCATGGAGCTCAAAGAATCAAGGGACAGAGTGATGAATGTTTTGGAGAATCATCAGCTCTAGACAAAGAAGACATTTGACAAAAGGGATTCAGCAAAGTCTTTTAAGGAGGGAGACCTCGTGCTCAAATGGGATGTTCTGAAAAGTAGGCCAAGCCATCACACCAAGTTTGACAATATGTGGACTGGCCCATTTATTATCACAAGTTGTAAGGAGCACAATGCTTTTCAACTGGCCACAACAGAATGTGAAGTGCTTCCTATCTCGGTTAATGGGATACACCTCAAGCCCTGTTTCCAATTTTGACAGGTCCATCTATTGTACATAATAGTTTAGGCTTTATGTTTTCCATAAGTTTTGTTTCAACATAGTAAATATTTTTCTTTTCAGTTTCCCCTGTCTTTTCGTTTTGGCAACCCATTGTGTTCTATAAGCCTCATGCGAATTGTAAACATGTGTTGACTGATGTTTTATTTGTTCTCTAGGCTTTCTAATGACTTCATACCCAATGGACAAGTTGTAGCTATTGGTTCTCATGTTTAGTAGGAAAACATCATGCAAAGGTCGCCAGAATTGTTGCCTATATTTCACCTACAGTTAAATCAGGCAAGATAATCATATGTTAGATCTTCGAGAGGCCACTGGAACATTCACACAAGGGAAAAGACTCTACATCTGTTGTTAGGTCACAGGGAGCTTAGTTGGGGAGCCTGCCTTGTTAGGGTTTGGCATGAAAATCTTCTAAGGACAAAGTCACCAAGACCCCAGGAATGTCACGGTGAGTGGATTTCATACTCAGGTCCCTATCAGCAAGACAAGGTCGTTGTCCTGATGACTAAGAATCTCCCCATCGGCAAAGGGATACACATATCGGCGGGATTTTTTACATCAGGGAGATGTCTTGGTGAGTACTAAGAGTCTCACCGATAAAGCATAGAGTGAAATGATCTTAGTGTAACATCTCGGTGAAAGCGGGAGGTCTCACCAAAAGGATGCCTTCGGCATATGTCGACTAACTTCACTAGGAGGTCCCACTGAAGCACAAAGTCTCCCCAACAATCAAAAGCAAGTAGGTTCAGAACATGCCTCGTTGACTAGTAGGGTTTCCATTAAGTCCAAGTGCTTCAAACTAGGGATCCTATCGGCATGAGTTCTCTTTTGGCATATAGTCTCAGCGACCGGTAATGTCTTGCCAACGTATGAGGAGCCTCAGATGGAGAGGTGCTTTGGCATAAGAAGGTAGGCTTCGCTAGGAGATCTTAGCGAAGGTGAAAGTCTCGCCGAAAGGAAGGGAGGGGACCTTGATGCATTTGCCTTTGGTAGGACTCTTGCCGATACTAAGATGGACCCTCACCAAGACAAAATTAGTTCGGTAAGACTTGCTGAAACACAAGGATGGATTTTTGGGCAAACAGGGGGAGTTCGGCGAGAGGTATCACTGACTTGGTCATGTCTCCCTGATAGCAAAGGGAACTCGCGGGAGAATGAATTTTTCGATGTGAGGTCTAGCTGATAGGACTAAGTCTTAGCAAAACAAAGGGGATCTCATCGAAGTATTTTGGCTTCAATAAGAGTCTCACCAACAACCAGGTGTCTTCTCGGAGGTTAGAATTCACCAAAGGAAAAGGAAGTCTACAGGAGGTCTCGGCGAATGGAAGGCATCTCAGCGACAAAAGCAGATATCGGTATGATAGGGGGGAACTCACTATGAGGTCCTACTGACTTGAGGATGTCTGGCTGATAGAAGTAAAGGAGCTCACCAACAGATTTGGCCTTTGATCAAAGGTCTTAGTGACCCATAGATGTCCTGCCGACTCAATATGGGGTCTCAACAAAGAATATAGAGCTCAGTAGAGCAAAATGCGTTGGGGTGACATCGGCAGACTCTTGCCGATATGGTTTGTAATATCAAGTTCAAGGCGACATCGGTATGAGTTATGAAACTTGATGAAGAATCTCATCAATATATCCATGCTATGTCAATGGTTGCAGAGGGATAATAATCACATTGGCTAGACATTTTCAATGTATTTCCAAGATGTGATTCATTTCAAAAGAGTTTCAACCACCTGCAGAACCTGCATGGAATACGCTCGACCAACCAGGAGGAGCTGAGATGAGCCATGGTAGTCTGAACAGAATGAATAATTTCAACGGGGTGAATGCAGCATGTATCTGTCGTGAGCTCAGGGCATTCAAAGCATTCAGCTGAGGTGGTTCGAATAAGACATGATGCAAGGATCAAAATGAATGCAGTAGTTGCGGAAAGATCAGAAGGCGTCTCTAGGCAGTAGCTCTTCATCGACACATACAATAGGACATGTAGGGGTGCAACATTTATTTCAATAAAATATCTAAGGATAGATCTTTCTGATCCCTAATATTTTTGTAAGCCCTAAGGGGCCGACCTTATTTCTGTCTATAAGGCTTTTTTTTTCCTTTTTGTAAGCAGTTCAAAAGATACACTCGGATGAGTTAGTGATTTTTTTTTAATCCTTTCTCAATTAATGTATGTTTTCTGTAACTCAACTGGAATCCTAAATATAACAGAGTTTACCTTGGAAGTTTGTGTTCATGTTTTTATTGATTCTCATTTATGTATCTTTCTTTTGATCATGCAAATTCTTAACTGTGTTTTATAGTTCTGCACTTATGTCTTAAGGTTGTGAAATTGATCTTTCCCTCCCGATAGGTGTATGTAGGTCAAACTTGTTGGGATTAATGCATAATTTTAAAAGAAGTTGCTCTGAGAATAGCAATTAGGCTTTCAAGTGTATGTTCTTCCTATGTTTATTTCATGATTCCTTACTAGTTCAGTGTATCACCATAGTGTAGTCTTTTAACTTATGCATCTCTTCCCTCTTTCCCCCTCAAAGAATCAACAGTCTAGGTGATACCCAGAGGAAGCCGGCCTTCTGCGGAGGTTCATTTCAACCATAGGTGACCCACAGCCTTGAGATGATCCCATGTTGCTCTTGAAAGCTCAGTTTCAATCTTTGTGCATAGGGTGCAATTTCTAGGTGACAACATTGACCTATAAAAGTACCTACAATAATGGTGAGAGATTGGGTATGGGGTTTAAAACCCTATTTTCCACACAAATGGTATTCTTGGTTGCATCTCCATTTGCAATGTCAAAGGTCCAAATGGGTCCACATCACCATCATTAAATGATCCCCTTTTTCCCATTGAATCTTTTGAAAGTTCCATCATCCAACTAAGCATTAATGAAAATCGGGTCATGTAGTGAGGTAGGTGAGGTGGATGCTAATATGATGCAATAATATCAGATTTCATTTTTTTGGGGTTAGCATAAGTTGGGGATTAAGGTTTATAAGGGAGGAATATTGGTGAAAGGAATTTTAACTCACCAACAAATGCTTATGAGGGAGTATGGTCTGGTAGAGAGGTATGATAGTATGAGAAAGTCTCACATCTTGATGAGATAAATATTGAAAGTGGGGAATTATTGAAATGCATGATAGTATGGGGAAGTTTGATACCTGAATGGATGTAAAGAAAAGGGTATCTTGAGAAGGGAAACTCTACAACTTTGATTATTTGCATAGACTTGGAGAATTTGACACACTCATATATTAATGAAACTTCAATGACCTTAGGAAGACATGTGGGTGATAAAATTGGGTCAAAGAGATGTGAGAAAAAGGAAAGTAACAAAAAATAAATGCTAAAAATATAAAGTTGCTACTTTTCTTCATTACAAAAATATATGATTTTAATATATTAATTTAATAAAATTTACATAAACTTCTGAAATTAAAAATAATTTTTATTTTTTTTGTTGTATCTACAACCTCATATATCTTACATGACATCATTTTCATTTGAATAAAAGTAAAATTATTGAATTAAATTTGATTAATTTTTAAATTATAAAAATTGAAACACATTTCAACTATAAATTAATTAGTTTTTCCTAATTGGATGAAGCAAGTCTAAAATATAATTAATAAAACATTAATATAAATCAACAATAAAAATACTAAAAATAGCAATAACAAACCAACAAATCTTGTTGGAAAAAATGTGGTAACAAGCCAGTGAAGGAACAAACAAAAAAAAGAGATTTACACAACAAAATTGAGCAAATAATAACACCCAAAATAGTTGTTATGAACACTTCCACAAGCAAAGACCCATTATATTAGTAGGAAATGAGGGAAAGAAAAAGCATCTTCCACTCTAAAATAAAATCACACCATAGTGAGAGCAACACCATAGGTTGAATGCTCAAAACATAGCTAAAAAAGAGCTCATCCCATGCTAGACCAAGTCAATTTATACCAATATTTGAAGAAGCATAGAGAGTATGATTTGAGTTGATTTGTGATTTTAAGGGAAAAATCTTATCCTTGAGTTGAGATAGAGGACCTTTCACCTACACCTTGATAGCATCATTGTTAGTGTCTTGATCTTTTAAAGAGGTGACTATAAATGTCATTTGAATTGAGAGACTAGATCAAATGATTTGAATTTCAATCTCATGGGGAGAAAATGTGTGTGATAGGGCATCCAAAATTCTAAAATTCTAAATTTATTTGATTATGGTGAGGTGACAAGAATGGATATCATTTTGTGAGAAATTGAAGATTCGAGAAGGACAACTTTCCAAGACCAAGGGAAATGGAAAAGGCTAGGTATGGAAGCAAAAAGCTTATTTCATAACAGTTTAATATGAGGGAAAAACCAAAAGCAGTGCTTGAAGGATTTTTTCTTACCATAGAAGGGGCATGAAGGATGAACACTAGGGAATTTAAGGTAGGGTCCAATTGGGAGTTTCACATGAAGAAGTTTCCCAATATTGATTTGGGATTGGGAGTTAGCTTTAAAATTCTAGATTTGGAGGCTAAGATTTTTCTAGCTAGTTTGTTTTAGTTTGCATCACTAGATAGAGTTGAGTCAAAATGAGATGGGAAAGCGAGGCATAAGTTTTTTATAGATAAATTTGAGAGAAAATTTCTAAGGTTGTAGCCATTATGCAACCTCCAATTCTTGAGAAAGCAAGAGTGATAGTTAGAAAAGATAAGGATAATAAGGTTAGGGGCACAATTTCTTACATTTACATCACAAAAACCTTATCTCTATAGTTTAAAGTGAAACACAATTTGAGTTTCCACCATAATTTCTTATTAGTGATCCAAATTTTTACCCCTCTTCCAAGTTGTGAAAGAAATCAAAAAATTTGGACTAACATGGGACTACTTTTAGGCTATGGGTATCCTATTATGAAAGTAGACCTCCAAATTATGGGTTGGCTCCCCTTTCGATGTCACCTAAACTGCTAATTTCTTGAGGAAAGAGTAAAAAGATACTTGAAAATGAAACTTAACTGAAACATCAAAAGGTGATACACCAAAAAAACTAAGACCTGCAAACAACTTGTACACATTCAAAACAATGACAAAACCTTGTTTACATAGCTCATTTTTTGCATGCATTCTTGCATAAGTAATTTACAAGGAGGTTTTTTAGCTAAAATTTTAGAAGAAAAGCTTTCACAACTAAAAGAATTTGCATTTACTAACACAACTTATAACCTACAAAAATACACTCTTCTGCTAAAAAGGTGCCCAATAATGAGACAAGACTAGGGTATGTGCAAGATCATCGTGGAAAAAAATTCAAAGAAATCAAAGTTAGGCAACTTGCCATAAAATTTTGAATAAGTTATCTATATTATTTCAAAAATATGTAAGAATAGAATCTATAGAAAATTGAATGTTGTTTCTAAACTACTAGGTTTTTTTTTATAAAAAAAAATCTATTTGGTGAAAATTTGAAATTTCAATGTTGTAGCACTTAAATTTTAGGGAAAAAATAAGTAGGTGTTTGTCGACCACCCTAACCACAATAAAATGATAATATTTTTTTATAATATTTTAGATATAAGTAGAGGACTCATGTCTAGATGTGATGCATTTTTTTTTGTAATTGCTTTCCAAGTAAATAATTAATTATGAATTTTTATTACAACTTTTAAAAAATATAAAAACTCGTATGTCTAACAACCTTAACTTGGTCAAAACTTAATGATTTTAGTTTTTAACATCCTATAGTATGCAAAGCATAGAATGTGATGCATGTTTCAGATTCAAAAAATGTGATTTTGTTTGAAAGATACAGATTTTTTTCAATCAACCTATCAATTAGAACTGCAGTCATAATTCAAATAGAAAATGAATGATAATTATTAATTAAATTCAAAGTAAATAATAATTTATATTGGTGGAAAGTTGAGTCTCCTTTAAAAACCCCTTTTGTTTCATTAATTTTGGGTAAAAAAAAGTCATCAGTCAAGTACCCATCATACCACCACTTTTTGGCCCATCATGATCCTGCACATACCCCCTACAAGGAAAAGCTAAATTTCACAAGTAATCTAATCAACCACTAAATGCACACAATAAACCATGAAATAAAAAGGTAAATATTCAATTTCATTGATTCAAATTACTCACTGGTATAAAAATCTATCTCTGAGTTACACTACTACTCCTGCTAAAAAGACAACTCTAGAAATCAAGCTATCACTCTATTGGAAAGAAAGCACTAACTTCAACAATATAGTTTGAATTTATTTAAGCAAGAAAAACAAACAACTCCCTCACAAAATTCCATCTAGAAGGTTCTGGTCAGATGCAATAGAAAAGGCCAAAAAGAACCTTCTAAAATCCCTCTAAACTATCCTCCACATGAAGCAAGGTCAAGCTAAGACCATAGTCACACTAAAAATGTGACAAAAATGCCTCTATATAGCCCATTCCCTCCAAAGATAGTTAAAGAAAACCTTCACCGCCTTTCTCATGTCTGCCAATCATCATTGTGTCTTCAAGAGCTTTGGCCCACACTTTTAGTGCTTTTGCAAAAGCACAAGACTCTATTTTGCATTTAAAATAATAATTTGATTAAGTGATTCATAATAACATCACTTAATCAAAGTATTTTCCATTTCAAAAACAATGCAAAATAAAAGGCCCCACCACCTCCTTGGATTACATCAACATTTGCATTATAAATAACAATAAATAAAGTGATTTGAAAATCACTTAAATAATGTTTTATAATTGATAAAATGCAAAATAAATGATAAACTCCAAATGCTCATAAAAGTATTTAAGCTAACTAAAAACTTCCAAGGCATTGATAAGATCTAATTCACCCTAATTTCTACATTTTAGAAGCCATATTGAAAAGAAGTGATTTATAATTATCACCTGGTCAACCTTTCATATTTTCAAATATATGCAAAAAAGATGACCAATGGCTCAACTTATATGAGCATAAGGAAACTCTTAAATATTTGGAAGGCATTGCATTTTTCAAAAAACAAGGATAAAACACTAAGGCATGGTTTGGTAATCACAAGGAAAAAAAAATAGCCTAAGTCTAAAAATGCAACATAAGGAAAAATTTTCTAAGGCATAAGACTTCATCTCCTAGCCTGCATAGCATATTAATTTTTTCTTTGCAATTTTTTAAAACACAAGGTAAAAATAATTTTGTCGGCCTCCATAGGGTTTCCAACCCTAACAAAAAACCATAGGAAAAAAACAAAAAGCCATTCATTTTTCTTGAACCTTCTAGAGCTCCACTTTGGCCTCCATGGGGTTTCAAGGGTAGCACTCTGTAGATGATTTTATTGTCATTTCTAGTCAATTTTTTGATAAAATATTGCAATTCCTCATTGGAAAAATGAGGTACAATTGTGTTTTTTGAAAAGAAAAATTCCTTTTATTTCACCATTTGCAAGCCATTTTATACATAAAGGTTGTAACTATAAGTATTTTCTGATGCAAAATTTTTAACTCCATTTTTCTCTATGGTTATTGCCATTTGCTCTCATCTGCCATTAGGATGTTTTTCTGAGGCTCTAATGGTGAAAAAAACTTGCATTATGATGACAATGAGAAAATCTAGCTTAGGTAAGCCTCAATTAGCTTCATATCTTGATTTCTCCTTTCTATTTTAGTGAATAAAAGCTCAAAATTGAGCTCTTCTTTGTGCAAAAAAATGACACAAAAGTGTCTAATTTCTTCTGTATTTATTTATGCATTCCGCTTGTGAGCTCGACCTCTATTTTTCATTGAAATTTTTGAATGTAGAACTTGTAGCTTTCCAGAAAAAGACACCTTCTATAGGTATTAAGTTGGATGTTGTGGTTTTGTTGTTTATATGCAATCATCATTGATGTCAACACTATTATCATAAATGTATTGGAAGCTATATATGTTGAGGATATTGAGAAAATTTTAATAAATGAGTTACAAGTTGTCAGTGGTGAAGTAATATTCTATCTGTTGATGAGTTTTGTATGTTATTGATAAGAGGTTGTGGACTAACAAGTTTGTTGCTAAGTGTATCTAGTTTATCCATGTCAATTTTCAGATATCCACATGAAGATTTGATTGAGTTATGAAGATTTCTTATAGTTTTTTTAGTTTCTTCAGTTGGTGTTCCTAATTGAAGATGATGCTATTTTAGTTAGTTTAGTTGTTGTGGATTTCTCTTGCGATTCATGATTCTTGTGGATGTTTCTAGATCATGCTCTATCTTTGTTGAACATCCGCATTGATCATTGTGCTCATGGTTGGTGATTTTCTCTTGCGTGTTCATGTTTTTCTTGTTCTTGGCCGAATAGTTTTTGTAGCATGTTGTGGATCTTCGAGGTGAAATTAATTGAAGTTTTTTCATGTTGAATATGTTGATTTGGGTTCTCACAAAGTTGTGGTCGACCTTGGTTGATTTGCATTGATAATCTTTAATGTTTTGGGCCGACAATTTATATTCATTTTATTATTTCTTTTTGGTTGACATGAAGGGATGAAATTTCTTGCCACAAATATATAAGAGTGATTGTTTATTCAAATTTAAGTGTGGAAAAAGGATTTCAAATGTGTGTGTGCATGAATAAGTTCTAAATCATTCAAAGGCAGAGTAGAGTGTGAAGAAGTGTGAAGAAGTGTGAAGAAGAGTGAAGAAGAGTGGAGAAGTTTTCATGTGCTTAACTAGAACTATAATCAGCCATTAGTAGATGCTATTTTCATTGTTCAAAATCTAGATGGCTATAATTTGAATCTCTTTGTAAGATAGTGTGTCTTCCTTTGTAATTGAGAAGTGAGCTCTAGGGAGTGCACCTAAATGCATGTGCATTCCCCATATTTCATTTTTATTATACTTTTAATAGGGTATAATCTTGTGGACTAACCTCCACCATGGTTTTTCCCCTAACAGGGTTTCTATGTAAAAAAATCTTGGTGTTATGTGTGTTTATGATGTGTTGATGATTTATATTTTCATGGTTAATAATTAGATCAGAGAATAAGGTTAATAAGTTGAATAAGTTTTGAATTTTTGTGACAACTAATTCACCTCCCTCCTCTTAGTTTTTTTCCCTTGTATTGCCAACAACTGGTATTACAACAGGTTCCCTAGAAGAATTTTAATAGCATAAGGTGATCCAAGATGGCAACTTGCAAGAAGGATAGTCTGAGACTTGATGGAAGAAATTATTCTTTATGGAAGACTTGAATGGAGTGCCATCTGAGATGCATTGGTGAACCCTACTAGAGCATTGTTGAGATCAGAGATGTTGAGTATAATATCCAAGCTAAGGAAGCTTTGTTGAGTGCTTTGACTTATTCTGAGATGACAAATGTTATGGATCTGAAGACTACTTATGAGATCTGGAAAAAATTGGAAACCTTGTATGAAAGTGATGCTAATGTGAAGATTACTAAGTTGCATAGTTTGAAAGGGAAATATGAAAGCTTGAGAATGGGTGATGATGAGAACAATAATACTTTCATGCAAAGAGTGAATGAACTTGTGTGTGGTATTAGATGTGCTAGTGGAAAGATAGATGAATCTGAGATTGTTGCTAAAGTGCTTACATACCTGCTTGATTCTTACAAAGTTAAAGCAAGTGCCAATGAAGAGCTTTGGACTATAACAAACATAACTAGAGATACGTTTGTTTGTAAGTTGACTACTTTTGAGTTGAGAAAAATTGGTGATTCCCTTCCTAAGGTTGAATATGCATTTAAGGCTACTACTTCCAAAAGAGATAGACAAAGATATGATCTGGATGAAAGTTCATCTAGGAAGACATTCAAGTATGAGGATGAAATCAAACAAATTGAAGAAGAAGAAAGAGAGCAAGAAGATTCAGAAGCACTTATTGGAAAAAGAGTACCAAGAGGAAAAGGTAAGTATGAAGGAAAATTTCCTCTTAAATGTTTTTCTTGCAATAAAATAAGCCAGTTTGCATCAAGGTTTTTGGAAAGAGCTGCTAAACCAAGACATATCAAGCCTAGATTTTAGAAGAAGTGTAACTGTGCTATTGATGAAGGTGTTACAAATGATGAATCTAAGAAGGGAAATACAAGTGATGATGAATGGCTATTTATTGCTATCAAGGAAAATAATACTATATCTATTGAGTCTGCTAGTTGTACAAATGTGGAGAAAGCCCTAGTTGCTCGAGTTGAAGAAAAAGATGAATGGGTAATTGACAATGGATGTTCACATCATATGATAGGAGACAAAATTAAGTTTGTAAGCTTGGAAAAGTATGATGGTGGTGTTGTGAGATTTGGTGATAATACAGATGGTGTGATCCATGGAAAAGGTTGCATTTCTCTCGATGGTAAGAATAATGCCGATGGTGTTTTGTATATGGAAGGCTTGAAGCATAATCTTTTCAGTGTTGGTAAAATGCTTGATAAGGGATACAATCTTAAGTTCAAGGATGGAAAGTGAAGAATATTGAGTTTTGAAAATGAAATTACATCAGGTACAAAAAATAAAGGTAATATATTTCACTTGAGTGGTACTAGTAAAATTTGCTTGATTTCTCAAGTTGATGAAACTTGGTTATGGAATAGGAAGTTGTGTCATGTTAACTTTGATAATATTGTCAAGATAAGTTCCACTAAGGTTGTGAGAGATTTTCTTAAGTTTGCGAAACCTAATAATGCAATATGCAAGGAATGCCAATTGAGAAATCAAAATAGGACTTCATTTTAAAGTAAAAAGCATTGTTCAAATGAATTCTTAAAGCTTGTGCATACTGACCTGTGTGGTCCCTCTAAGGTAAGAATTTTACAAGGTTATAGCTATTTCATGTTACTCATTGATGATTATTCTATAATGGTATGGGTTACTTTCTTAAGGGAGAAATCTAAAGCACTAAAAAAATTTAAGATTTTTAAAGCTATGGTTAAGACAAAGATAGGTTTGAAGATTAAATTTTTGAGATCAGATACAGGTGGTGAATTCACATCTGGTGAATTTAATTCCTTTTGTGAAGAACATGGAATAAAGAGAAAATTATCTACATCACTGACCCCTCAACAAAATGGAGTTATGGAAAGGAAGAACAAAACAATTGAAGATGCTGCTAGAACTATGATGCTGGAAGGAAATTTTCCTCATATCTATTGGAGAGAAGCTATGAGTACTATTGTGTACACACTCAACTAGGTACAAATCAAGGTGATACTCGTAAGACCCCTTTTGAGCTATGGACTAGTCAAAATCCTACTATTAAATACTTCCAGATATTTGGAAGTAGATGTTATATTAAGAGAGATGAAGACATAGGAAAGTTTGATGCTAGGAGTGATGAAGGTATCTTTCTAGGTTATTCTACTAAAAGTAAGGCCTACTAGTGTTACAATAAAATATTGAAGAAAATGGTTGAAAGTGCAAATGTTAAGATTGAGGAAGACTTTGGTACACCATCTAGAGCCTATGGCTATGACTCTGATGATCAGGATGATAGTAAAACCAAGTGAAAGAAAGTTTAGACTACAAATCAAGTGCAAATCAATCTGGTAAATCAAGAAAATGAAGTAGAAGGAGAAACTAGTTAGAGAGCAATAGAGAGATAAAAAAAACTTGAAGTTCAAGAACATCCTAATAAGACTATGAGGTATGTAAGATTGAATTATTCAGAAGATCAAATTATAGGTGATAAGAACAAAGGTGTCCACACTAGGAGAAAGATTGAAGAAGAGTATTGCTTGATTTCAAAGACTAAGCCTACTAGTGTGAATGAAGCATGTGACTTAGATGAGCATTGTGTTGAAGCAATGAAAGAAGAATTGAAATATATTGAAAAGAATGATACATGGATTCTTGTTCCCAGACCTAAGGATAAGAATGTAATTGGAACCAAATGGGTCTTTAGAAACAAGCTGAATGAGCAAGGTGAAGTGGTTAGAAACAAAGCAAGACTAGTATGTGGAGGATATTCACAGATGAAAGGAATTGATTTTGAAGAGACCTTTCCCCCTATTGCTAGAATTGAAGCTGTAAGATTATTTCTTTCCTATGTTGCTCACAAGAACTACAAAGTTTATCATATGGATGTCAAATCAGCTTTTCCAAATGGTGAATTGGAAGAAGATGTGTATGTTGAGCAACCTAATTGATTCCAATTGTTTGATAAGGAAGATATGATGTGTCGGTTAAAGAAAGCATTGTATGGACTCAAGCAAGCCCCTAGAGCATGGTATGCAAGATTGGATAAGTATTTGTTGAAGCTTGGATTTAACAAAGGTGCTACTAATAGTAATTTGTATTTCAAGATTGATCATAATAAAGACAAGATTGTTGAATTCTTTGTTTTTGATATCATTTTTGGAGGAGATGATGGTTTGTGCATGAAGTTTGGTAATGATATGCAAAATGAATTTGAGATGTCTATGATTGGTGGATTGTTGTACTTAACTCAAACTAGGCCTGATATCATGAATGTTGTATGTATTGTTGCAAGATTTCAAGCTAATGCAAAAGAATCTCATGTGACTGTTGTGAAGAGAATTTTCAAATACTTGAAGGGAACTATTGATCTTGGCCTATCATATCCTAAAGATGATGATCTTACCTTGAGTGCCTTTACTAATGTTGACTAGGCAGGAGATGTGAATGACAAAAAAAGCACTAGTGTTGGAGCATTTTTCTTGGGTAAGAAGCTAATTTCATGGTTAAGCAAGAACCGGAATGCAATTTCCTTGTCTACTATAGAAGTTGAATACATTGTTGTTGCTAACAATTGTACTCAAGTCCTATGGATGAAAAAAATGTTGAAGGATATCAGAGTTGTATATGATGAGCCTATTGCTATATTTTATGATAACTCAAATGCTATTAACATTTCCAAGAATCTAGTGCTACATTAAAAAAAAAAAGAATATATCTATCAAGTTTCACTTTTTGAGGGACAAGGTAAGTGAAAAGGAAGTCAGACTGGAGTATGTGCCTACTAAGGAGTAGATTGCAAACATCTTTACCAAGTCATTTCCAAAAGATAATTTTGAGTATCTCAGAGGGAAGTTAGGGTTGATTACCCCGATTGATCAGAACTAAGGATGCATTGCATTGCATTAGTTTGTGCATTGTATAATCATATCTTGCTTCAGTTTGATGTTATGGTGGCTACTACTCAGTGGGAGTAGTCAGATGTTCAGAAATTTAGATATGTGGTTCAAAGCTTAGAGGAATTTTTCATTGATGTCAAAGAGGGAGAAGAGTCATGTGAAAAACTAGTGATTATCTAAGGAGAAGAGCCTTATGGGGAGAAAGATTATGTGAAAGTGTTAAGGAGAAAATGAGTCAAATCCTAAGCAGGAGTTAGTTGCGTTGATGGTGTTTTTCACATCATGTGTTTCCATCAATGCCAAAGGGGGAGATTCTTGGATTTTGTGGTTATGTTGTTGATATGTGGTTGTCATTGATGTCAACACTATTAGCATAAATGTATTTGAAGCTGTATATGTCGAGGATATTGAGAAAATTGTAATAAATGAGTTGTAGGTTGTCAGTGGTGAAGCAATATTCTATTTGTTGGTGAGTTTTGTACATTGTTGATCAGAGGTTGTGGAATAAAGGGTTTTTTTAGTGTATCTAGTTTATCCACATCAAGTTTTAGAGATCTGCATTGAAGATTTGATCAAGTTATGAAGATTTCCATTTTGACAGTTTTTCTATTTCTTCAGTTGGTGTTCTTGATTGAATATGATGCTATTTCAGTTAGTTCAATTGTTGTGGATTCTTCTCTTGTGATTCATGATGCTTGTGGATGTTTCTAGATCATTCTCTATCTTTTTTTCACGTCTTAATTGATCGTTGTGCTCATGGTTGGTGATTTTCTCTTGCGTGTTCATTTTTTTCTTGTTCTTGGCTGACATAGTGTTTGTAGTGTGTTGTGGATCTTCAAGGTGAAATTAATTGAAGTGTTTTCATGTTCAAGATTTTGATTTGGGTCCTCACTAAGTTATGGCAAACCTCAGTTGATTTGCATTGATTATCTTTAATGTTTTGGGCTAACAATTTATATTCATTTTATTATTTCTTTATGACTGACATGAAGGGATGAAATTTCTTGATGCAGATAGATAAGAGCAATTGCTTATTCAAATTTAAGTGTGGGAAAAGGATATCAAATGTGTGTATGCACGAATAATGTTCTAAATCATTTGAAGGTAGAGAAAAGTGTGAAGTGTGAAGAAGAGTGAAGAAGAGTGGAGAAGAGTTCATGTGTTGAATTGGAACTGTAATCAGGCATTAGCAGATGCTATTTTCTCAATTCAAAATATGGATGGTTGTAATCTGAATCTCTTTGTAAGATAGTGTGTCTTCCTTTGTAATTGAGCATTGAGCTTTAGGTAGTGTGCCTAAATGCATGTGCATTACCTGTAATTCATTTGCATTATACTTTTAATAAGGTATAATCTTGTTGACTGACCTCTACCATGGTTTTTCCCCTAATAAGGTTTCCACATAAAAAAATATTGGTGTTATGTGTGTTTTTGATGTGTTGATGATTTATATTTTCATGGTTAATAATTAAATTAGAGAATAAGGTTAATATGTTGAATAAATTTTCAATTTTTGTGACAAATGATTCACCTGTCTACCCTTGTATTGCCAACATATTAATGGAAGAAAACCCTTTTTATAATCTTTACATTTGAATGCCATTCAAAACCCCAAGTGGGTTCTTGTTTTTTGTGAAGAAAAATTCCTTTTTAGGCCACGACCATGAAGGAAATTTTGGTTTTTCTTTAACATTTATAAAAAATGATCTTATAGGCCAAGACCATGAACAAATAACTGGAACTTGACACATTTTAGTATTCTAAAAAAGAACTTCACTATACATCTAGGTGTTTTAAATCTTTCATTTTCCTCATTAAACAAATCCTAACTTAAGGGTTTGTATTCATCTACATATTTTAATTTTTCCAAATGGTTGTGGCTCGGCCTCATGAAATCCCATTATGCATCATGTAAAGAAAATAAAGAGAAATCTCTTCATTTTGTGACTATGGATAAAACCCAAAGTGGGTTTGTCAATTTTTCTCTATCTAAAAATCAAGCATATTTAAAAAATTTGTTTGAAGACTTATCATTTTAAAATTATCAACACATGACAGCAAAAGCATGTTCCATAAAAGATTGCTAGCAAACCTTTTTATGAGACCCACATCTCTCATAGACTCTCCCAACTGATAAAAAAATTCATTCTTCATATATGCATAGGCCATTTCCCTAATGGTTTGTTCCTCAATGAATATTCCACATGCTTTCAAGTGCTTGTAAATTTCTTCCATCTTAGTCAATGAACCAACAAAACTAGAAGACTGTATAATAACATTGGTTGTTGATGAATCCACCTAGAATTTTGTTGACAACATTTCTTCCAAGAAATTTTCTATCATCCAAAGCTTTGTACCCTTGGCATAGCAAGTCATCAATGTTGTATAAACTCTAGTATCTAGAGAATAACCCATAGATTTCATGTCTTTGACAATCTTAGCTATTTCATCAAAAAGCCCTATCCTCCCATAGGCATGGATGATCTCTGGACATGTAACAATATCCTGTTCGAAGCCACATTTTTTAATTTGATTCCAAATTACCTAAGCCTGATTGAAAACCCCACTTTCTGCATAGCATAAGGGTATGTGCAAGATCATCATGGAAAAAACAGACCCTTACGTGGCAAAAAAATTTAAAAAAAATAGAGTTAGGCAACTTGACATAAAAATTTGAATAATTTATCTATATTATTTCAAAAATATGTAAGAATAGAATTTGTAGAAAATTGAATGTAGTTTCTAAACTACTAGGTTTTTTCTTTTTTTTTTAAAATCTATTTGGTGAAAATTTGAAATTTCAATGCACTAGTACTTAAATTTTAAGGAAAAAATAAGTAGTTGTCTGTCTAACCACCCTAACCACAATAAAATGATACTATTTTTTTTACAAGATTTTAGATATAAGTAGAGGACTCATGTCCTGATGTGATGCATTTTTTTATAATTTTTTTCCTAATAAATAATTAATTATGAATTTTTTATTACAAATTTTTAAAAATATAAAAACTCGTATATCTGACCACCTTAACTTGGTCAAAACTTCATTAAATTCATTTTTTTTTACTCCTCAAGTATGCAAAGAATAGAATGTGATGCATGTTTTGGATTCAAAAAATGTGATACTATTTGAAAGCTATAGATGTTTTTATCAGCCTATCAATCAGACTTTACTCATAATTCAAATAGAAAATGAATAATAATTATTTATTAAATTAAAAGTAAAGCATAATTTATATTGGTGGAGAGCTAAGAATATCCTCTAAAAACCCTTTTCATTTCATCAATTTTGGGTTACAAAAAATTCATCAGCCACATACCCATCATATTGCCACTTTTTGGCCCATCATGATCTTGCACATACCCATAACATTAAAATTAACATGGTAGAGAGGCCAGGTTGAATACCTTTGTATTTCATTTTGTTAAAAATATTTTGTGCTAGAATTGGTATTCTTTTTTTGAGCAACATGTCTATAAATGGTATATATTGTTGTTCCCTTGCCTTGTATCCAATCTACTTTCTCCACCATTTAAATACCAATGTATTTTTTATGCTATAGTGAGACACATTTTTCTCAAATCCAATAGCATACCCTTTGTTTCTGCACTCAGAATGTTGGTATCTCCTTCAAATGCTTTCAAATGGTCAAATATTGGTATCTTTTGTGAAACACACTTCCTCCAAATAGTCTTTTGCAATGATCATACTTGGGGCTTCTCTACTTTGTTCATTGTTGTTTGAAATGCATTGCATTCATTGTGACTAATATCATCATGGTTGTAGCTAATGTAGATGGTTGCTTCATTTGATTGCAATCTCTATCTTGCATTGATTTTAGTTAGAGGCACCAATCTTTGTATTTCTTAATCTTGCTTGAAAAGCTAGAAATATGTGAATGCATGTCTCTTTGAGTTCATGGATACTTGTATCTTTACATTATTTTACAATGAATGTCCACTTGAAGTGTTTGAACTGAGATCACTTAACCATGCCCTATGGGTTGTCCCTATTATCTCAATATCACTATTATTTTTCTGTACTCTATAGACCTATAGGCTTCTCATCAATTGAGTATATTGTGTTTTAGTATGATGCTTCTATATGTGCTCATTTGATGAAGGCACTAATCTTGAAGTACTATCTTTTTGATGCACGATGATTGTTACTTTCAATTGCTTTTGACTGCATTGATTTGAAGCTTACTAGTTGTTCCTTGCATCATGACTACTCCAATCTTCATGATTTATCCCTAACAATTGCTTGCTACCCCATGAGGTTATTTATTTAGTCTTCACAATCATCTAGGCCCTTTTGATCTTTGTGCAAAAAACTAAAACATCATACCCTCCTCATCCCTCAATGTTCATTGTGGTTGTCTCTTTAGCATGAGATCATTGTTGTTGTCCTTGTCACAATATCATTGGTTTTGTCCTCCTATCTACCTAAGACTTCCCTTTTCCAACTCTTAAAAGTCATTGTTATGGGCATGTGCAGGATCATGATGGGCCAAAAAGTGGCAATATGATGAAACAAAAAGGGTTTTTAAAGGAAATTCTTAGCTTTCCAAAAATATAAATTATGCTTTACTTTGAATGTAATAATTAATTATTATTCATTTTCTATTCAAATTACAACTGAAGTCCTGATTGAAAGACTGATTGAAAAATATCTATAGCTTTCAAAAAATATCAATTTTTTTGAATCCAAAATATGCATCACATTCTATGTTTTGCATACTATAGGATTAAAAAAAAAGAAAAATTGAATTTCATGAAGTTTTGACCAAGTTAAGGTGGTCAGACATACAAGCTTTTTATATTTTTTAAAATTTGTAATAAAAAATTCATAATTAATTATTTACATGGAAAAAAATTACAAAAAAATATGCATCACATCGAGACATGAGTCCTCTACTTATCTCTAAAATATTATAAAAAAATATTATTATTTTATTGTGGTTAGAGTGGTTAGATAGACACCTACTTCTTATTTTTTCCCTGAAATTTAAGTACAACTGCATTGAAACTTCAAATATTCACCAAATAGATTTCTTTTTTTTTAAACAAACCTAGTAGTTTAGAAACTACATTCAATTTTCTACATATTCTATTCTTACATATTTTTGAAATAATATAGATGACTTATTCAAATTTTTACATATAGTTTCCTAACTTTGATTTTTCTTATTTTATTGCCACTTAAGGGCCTATTTTTTTCATGATGATCTTGCACATACCCTTATACTCACTTGGCATCATGACCTTGGCTTCAAAATGAGTTTCATCACTATGTTTCATGATTGCTTAATGAATATCAATACTCACTACAATTTCTCTTGCTTTAATCCTACTGGGAAAACATTTGTCATTTATGGTGGTGACCTAAAAACTCACAATCCTAAGTGATGTGTGTTCAATAGGATTGAAGTGATATGAATTGGACCGTGTCTTTTAATGCAACAAGGCATGGTTTTCCTTGTTTTTATTTGCTGCCCTATATGACTCATGATGGTTTCAGACAATACTTGATATCTCCTCCATTATATTAATGGATGCATAATTGAAATTGATGGATCACAAAAATCATTTTCTTCTTTAATAAAATGGATCTTGGATCCACTTAAGAAGATTGAAAGACATATCTAGAAAAATACTACCCCTTTTGGCATGATGGCAGCCTATTGATTGATTTGTTATGAAAATATGAAGGGTAACTTTCTTGATAGTTCAAATTATTTGTTGGATCTTTTGAATCTGATAATGAAAGTTGATCAACTAGTGTGATTTCATATTGATTTAATGCATCAAGAATATGTTTATCATTGATTTGATCAAGCTGCTTAATTTCCTATCCCTCCTAAAACATAAGAGGGTAGCATGTGGGCTCAACCCTCATGGGAGCCACATTTTACTCCACATGATGCAATTAGCCAAATCAAAATAGTAACAAAGACTTGTCCTAAATTTGTACAAGGAATAAACTAGTTAGATAAATAAAGCATATCATAGGTTTTTTTATTACTCTTTTCTTGTTTTCCTAGAAACTTGTGGTATGTTGTCTATTTTGATGCTTATGGACATCAAATTACATGTTTATAGATGTTTTGCACATATTTTGATCAAGTGAACTTTCATTTCTCTAACAACACTCTTTTTTTAGATGCAAGAAACCTAGAAGAAGCGAGGAGAGATTCAAATGGAAGCAAGAAAAGCAGGGAAGACCAAGATGATGCAAGACAAGGCCAATCGGATTCGTCATTCCACCAGGCTATGGCAAGTCCCTTTTCATTTTATGTGCATTTCCTTCTTTTTATCTATAATTGTATAGTCTTTTCTTTATAAGCATTAGACTAGTCAATCCCTCGACTTGTGAGGGACATTATACACTTATGATCATCAATAAAGAATCTTGCATTTGCAATACATGTTGGTTCTCTTTCTTATTCTATGCAATTGCAACTTTGGAATAATGCAATCTATTTTGACAATCTTCTTTATGCACATTAATGAAATTTAGCAGAAAATGATTTATCTTTGAATGTTTAAATGAAAACACAATAATAAGCTATCTAATTTAACTAGAAGCAAAATTGACAACATTTTTGGTGACATCTGCTATATGTTTTCCTACTAAACATCTTGACAAGTTGCATGAAGCCTATCCATTGGGTACTAAGTCATCTAAAAGCTAACACAACTTAAAACCAGCCTTGTATGTTGTTGTAACTCACTAGACCAACATGATACACCTTGGAAACTTATTTAAAACACACCAAAACACTAAAGAAAACTACCTAACTGTGCAAAAGAACACTTAGGGAAAACATAAAAATTGTGTTCTAACTTAGAATGTGTAGCAACACTTAGAGGAAATAAAAACCTACTCTAATTTATACAAGGTAGATCTAGATCATACCTCAAATCAGATTTTGAGGTGTATCCCATTGATGGGGATAGGAAAAGCTTCTCCATCCATTGTTGACAATTGAAAAGCATTGTGCTCCTTGCACTCAGTAATGACAAATAGGCCACTCCACATACTATCAAATTTAGTGTGCTTTTGAGGCATGCTCTTTAAATCATCCCACTTAAGTACAACATCTCCTTCTCTAAACACCTTGGGTGTTTCTCTTTTTTCAAAAAAATTCTTTGTTTGGAGTTGATGCAGCTCCATTGTTCTCATGGCTCTATCTCTTGTTTCATCTAGCTCCATGAGTTGTGCATATCTAGCAGCCATTGAATCTTCCTCCTCAAACATTTAAGCTAACTCATTATATCAAGATTTGGAAGCTCAATAGATAAAGGAAGCCTTGCTTCTTTACCATATACTAGCATATAAGGGGAATTTCCAATGGATTTTTTTGGAGTAATTCTATTTTCCCACAAGGTAGATTTTAACTTGTGCCAAGTTTTTGGGTTATCCTCCAAAATCCTTTTGATGATACTGATCAAGTTCTTGTTAGTTGATTTTGCCAAACCATTACCTTGAGGGTAATATTTTGGTGATGTATTCAAGTGAATACCTATTTTAATAGCCCAATCACTCACTCTTAATCCAAAAAATGCCAAAGCATTATCTGAAATGATTGATTCAGGTACCACAAATCTTGTTACCAAATCATCATAAAAATTTAAAACAACACTTTCATTGGCTTCTTTTAAGGGCACTGCTTCAGTCCATCTTGTGAAGTAATTGGTTTCAGTAAGTACCCACCTATGGCCTACACTTGAAGGTGGATTAATGGCGCCTATAAAATCAATGTCCCATCTCATGAAGGGATGTTCCACTTCAATGGGTTGCAATGGGAAAGCTGGCAGCCTATCTTTTCTTGCAAAAATGGCACATTTTACATTTTCTAGCCCAAGCATGTGCATCTTTAAACAAGTTTGTCCAATAATAGCTAGCTCTCATTATTTTCTATGTAGTTTTTCTTGGGGAAAAATGACCACCAGTAGTTCCATCATGGAACTCATGAAGCCTTTATCTACTTGATGTTGATCAATACACCTTGAAAGCACACCATTAAGATATTTTTGGAAAGAATGTTACCAACCAGCACATAAGGGATGGATTGTAGTCTAAAATACCTCCATTTAGCTTTATCCAAACCTTGTGGAAACTCACCAATTTGCAAAAAATGAGTCATATCTTGCACCAAACTTGCACTTGTTGTTGGTGCATTACTTGTAAGTTCATTAACAACCAGAATCACCTTTGTTTCTACTTTTTCTTCACTTCTAGCTCTTCTAGCTATTTTTTCACACAACCCCTTACCCCTTACAATATTTTTTACCTTAATTTCAACATCATATTCCACGACCTTTGTAATCCACCCAAACCTCTTTTCATTCAGATCCCTGTTTAACAAGAACTCCTTCACACTAGGGTGAGCAACCATTAAATGTATTTTTCTATTAGAAATAAAAGGTTTAAAAATTTTCAGAACTTTTGATGGTAGCAAGTACATGTTTCTCTACAAAAGTATATCTTTATTCATACTCTTCTAAATGTTGACTAAAAATGACAATAGGCTATTCTAAGCCAGGATCATTCTATTGTACCAACATTGTAGAAATGATATCAATGCTACCAAAGGCATAAACAAATGAAGTCTTTTGAAAAGTTTGGGTTTACCAAAGTAGGAGTTCCTTATAAGGCCTCCTTTATAACTTCAAAAATATGTTTGGCCTCCTTGGTCTTGCTAATATTTGTATTCTTTTTCAATATGGCAGTTAGTGGTTTCAAAAAATTGGTAATATCAGGAATTGGTGCAGGAGCACCCAAGGCCTTCAAGGAACTCTTCAA
Source organism: Sequoia sempervirens (assembly GCA_007258455.2). Lineage (NCBI taxonomy): Eukaryota > Viridiplantae > Streptophyta > Pinopsida > Cupressales > Cupressaceae > Sequoia > Sequoia sempervirens. Next base: position 564,957,130 of record VDFB02271358.1, read on the forward strand.
GGGTTAGGAGTGTGTAGGGGTTAGGAGGACCTTTCCACCAAATCAAAACATTAGTTATAATCTTTTGAAGCCTATAATGGCTTTTGAAATGGAAAAGAACTTGAAAGGAGTCAATTGCCCTAAGGGTCCCGATAAGGACCCTAGGACCAAAAAGCAATATAAATGGGACAGTCATGTTCTAGGGGTTTAAATAGTAATCTAATGCTTTAACAAGGTCAAATAAGGTTGGATATTAAAGATCCAATAGTTTTTAGATGGTAGAATTTAATAAATTTCAAGTTTGTAAATTCAAATTTTTGAATTCCAATTTGGGCAGGTAAATGAGTTTTATGAGTTTTAGCACTAATAATGTAAACTAATCAATCCAAAATGGTTTCAGAAGTTGGTGAAAGGGTTTTTAATGTTGGATAAGTCATTTTGATGGAGGTTGGATGATTTTGGCAGTGGTTATATGGACTATTCTCAGAAAAAAATAGTAAAACTTCAATTTTTGCATTCTTTTGTGTTCTTTTTGATGGTCTATTGATTCGTATTCAATTTTGATTTAGTTTTATGGCTTAAGGACTTGTATTTACATGATTTTAAACCTTTTTTATGCTCTGAAAGATAATAGAAATTTCTTGTATAATATATTGACTTTCCACAAGAAAACACATAATTTACACTAGTTTTGAGGGTTTTTCATGGATGAATGATCCATTTAATGGGAATATGTGACTGAGACCAATGAAATGGATCATAATTAACTTGTATCATACCAATATAACAAACTAAAGGGCAGGAAAGAGGAATCATATGGTGTACACCAAGATTTGACAGTGCAAAGTGCTTGAAGATGGAGGCTAGAGTATAGCAGTGGAAGATCTTCCTTAATGAGGGGTGTGTTTTTGAGTTGGGATAGACTAAATATGTTGTCCTAATGGTGTAGAGTCAATAAACAGGTTCTAGAAGTGTTTGGGAAGTCAAGATCCAAGAAGCCCTAGTTTTGAGGCAATTTATGGAGGGTTTTGTGTTTTAGCATGTTAAGGGTGTCATAGAAGACTAAGAACCTAAAAATATTTGTTTTTGAGAAATTTTAAGAGACTGTTGAAATTTTCATGGTCAGGGGATAAGTTTAGAGGGGGGTTTCTTTGAAAAACATGGCTAATTAGGCCTAGTTTTTGAGGAGACAACAGGTTTTGGATGGGATTGTCTGAAGCAAGTGATATCAGGGTTTGGATATGTTGTTTTTCATCATAAAAAACAACTTAATCAACCATTATATTGGAGGTTCCTTTGGAAATTTTGAGAGAAAATTCAAAAATCCTTCGCTAGAGGCCTAATTGGGGTAGAAGGCTACTTAAGGTGGAAAAGTTGAGTCTTGTCTAAGACAGAGGGTTTGGGGTTTGTCAACCTTCAAGTCAAGTTTGATTGAGTCTTTCAAGAGCATTCAAATGGTTTGGAACCATAAGGGAAGTTTTTAATTCACAAGTGAACCTTTGATCCTTGTCTCCATCAGGTTGCCTAGAACAGTGTTTGAAATTGCATCTTTGTAAACGTTGAGACTTTGTGCTTCTTTCAAATTCCCATACCCTCTGCATCAGAGTGGTATCAGAGTAGGGAGTAAATCATTTAGGGATAGAAGAAACAACAATGGCACCTAAAAATCAACTAGCAAGAGAGTTAGAGGAGTTGAAGGAAATCTTAGAAAGGGAGAGAAGGGAAAGAAGAGAACAAGAAGCAGCAAAAGAGCAGGCCAGAGCAAGGGAAGAAAGGAAATGGAGAAGGGAGATAGAGAATATGCAAGCAAGGATAAACAATCTTGAGAGAAGTAGAAGGAGAGAAGAACAAGAAGACCAAGAAGACAATGATGAAGATGAAGTGAATGTGAGGGTAAATCAAGAACAACAAGCAGATGAGATAGAAGACCCTGAGGAAAGGAGGTTACTGAGATTGTTGAAAGTAGTACAAGGTCATGGAGGAAAGATTCACATAGATTTTCCTATCTATCAAGGAAAGATGGATAGCGAGGAGGTGTTAGGATGGCTCGATGCCTTAGAGAACTATTTTGAGTTTGAAGAGATGGATGAAGAGAGGAAGGTTAAGTTTGCTAGAACTAAGTTGAGAGGTATAGCATTGACATGGTGTACTAGTTTTTAGAATGATAGGATGGATAGGGGATTGGAAAAAGTCTCTACATGGGCTAGGATGAAGAGTTCGGTCAAAGAGAAATTCCTACCATCTGATTACACAATTCATGTGAAGAGAATGAGGCAGAATTTAAAGCAAAAGGACTTGGATGTTATGTCCTATACTAAGAAATTTTGCAAGCTTAGTATCAGAGGAGGATATGAGGAAGAAGATGAGAAAGTAGCCAAGTATATCAATGGTTTGAGGTATAATCTACAAGATGAGATTGGTTTGAAATTGCCAAGGACATTGGGAGAATGCTTTCAATTAGCCATTAGAGTAGAAGAAAAGGTGGAGAGGAAGCAAGAAATATCAAGCAATGGTGGAAGAGGAGGTAGTTCAAATAGGGGCAAAGGTTATAGAGAACAAGGACAAGGCAGCAATGACAAGAGCAATAATGAAAAAGGAAAAGAGGTGTTATCATATCAAAGAGGAGGAGGTAGATTTGGAAAAGGTAGAGGCCCATTCACAGGTAGGTGTTTCAATTGCAATGAACTAGGGCATCCTTTCTTCAAGTGTCCTAAATGGGAACAATCTGATAAGGGAAGAGATAGGAGAGCTAATTTGGTACAAGAAGAAGAAGACAAGAAGGAGGAACCAAAAACATTCATGGCAGACCCTGTGACTGATGGTGAGTTTCTTATGGTCAAGCAAGGAGAAAGACTTCATTAAGATCCAAAGGTAACTATTTTCAAGACAAATTATTTGAGTCATGGTAAAATATGCAGATTACTCATAGATTCAGGGTCACATAGCAATTTAGTTTCAACTAATATGGTAACCAAGTTGGGTATTGAAACTTTTGATCATCCTACTCCCTACAAGGCCACTTGGGTAACTCAAATGCAACATGTAGAGATTGGTAAGATGGCTTATGTAGATTTTTTAATTGGATCTTATCATGATAGGGTGCTTTTTGATGTCATTCCAATGACTTGTGGTCATGTCATCTTGGGGAGACCATGGCAATAAGCTAGGAGGACAATGCATGATGGATTTCATAACACATATTTGGTTCACAAAGGAGATAATAGATACAAATTAGTGCCTTTGCATTTGGAGCAGTCTAATGATAGTTTTGTGATTTGTTTTGAGAAGAGTTTGCAGGTGAATAAGCAAGGTAAGATAGATAAGATAGGGGAAGATACTGGTTCAAAGAGGAGTGATGAGTTGCAGCAGGGTTGTGGAGCACACAGTCCTAGAAATCAGAATTTGTGGGACTTAAACAGTGTCAAGGTTGGAGGCATTGAATTCCTTACAGTTGAGCATGCTAGTGATGGTATCTTTTCACAAATAAATTAGGGGAATGAAGGCAGAAACAGGGTACCAGGATAGACTGATCTTAAATAGCCAAGAGGACAAGCTAATCAATGTTTTGATTCTATCAAGAGTGCAAATTGGCAGAAGAGGAAGATAGTGACTTTGGGAGATTACATGCCCTATCATTTGAAGGTGCAAACATATGATAGAAAGGGGTCTTGTGGTGGCAATCAGTGGAATACTTCTTGGGGAAATAATTCGTTCTTTCTTGGGGAGAATGGTGCAGGAGCACCCAAGGCCTTCAAGGAACTCTTCAAGGGTCAGGAGTGTGCAAGGGTCAGGAGGTCCTTTCCATCAAATCAAAACATCAATTATAATCTTTTGAAGCCTATAATGGCTTTTGAAATGGAAAAGAACTTGAAAGGAGTCAACTATCCTAAGGGTCTTGATAAGGACCCTAGGACCAAAAGGCAATATAAATGGGATAGTCATGTTCTATGGGTTTAAATAGTAATCTAATGCTTTAATTAGGTCAAATAAGGTTGGATATTAAAGATCCAATAGTTTTTAGATGGTAGAATTTAATAAATTTGAAGTTTGTAAATTCAAATTTTTGAATTCCAATTTGGGAAGGTAAATGAGTTTTATGAGTTTTAGCACTAATAATGTAAACTAATCAATCCAAAATGGTTTGATAATTTTTGGAAATGATTTTTAACGTTGGAGAAGTCATTTTTACAGAGGTTGGATGATTCTGGCAATGGTTGTACAGACTGTTCTTAGAAAAAAAAAAAAAAAAAAGAAACCGGTTTTGCATTCTTTGTGTTTTTTTTTATGGTCTATTGATTCCTATTGAATTTTTATTCATTTTGATGGCTTAAGGACTTGTATTTACATGATTTTAAACCTTTTTATGCTCTGAAAGACAATAGAAATCAATTTCTTGTATAATATACTGGCTATCCACAAGAAAACACAGAATTTACACTAGTTTTGAGGGTTTTTCATGGATGAATGATCCATTTCATGGGAATATGTGACTAATACCAATGAAATGCATCATAATTAACTTGTATCATACCAATATAACAAACTAAAGTTTATGAAAGAGGAATCATATGGTGTACACCAAGATTTGACAGTGCAAAGTGCTTGAAGATGGAGGCTAGAGTATAGAAGTGGAAGATCTTCCCTAATGAGGTGTGTTTTTTTGAGTTGGGATAGAATAAATATGTTT